>OU015499.1:127058068-127658068 GCA_907164885.2 Dolomedes plantarius | reverse complement strand
CGTAACGCCCGAACCGTTGTCCCTATCTCATTTTTCTCTTCGATTGGCTCATCTACACAGCAAGATCTTTAATGCGATACCTCAACCCTATTTCTACGTTCGACCATTCTCTCCAAATAAGCATTAAAACATTTTTTTTTACTAAAATATTTTTTCGCGAATGCGGAGGCACTTTGTCCGAGAACTGGGGAAATAGTCGATAACTTTATCTGGGAGTACCCTACAGGTGAGTCAAAATGGCGCAACCTTCATTCTGACCGAGCATCCCCAGGTACGACAGCTGGAGGGCTCGCACCTTCCTACACCCATTGACCTCGTGGAATGACTTTCCGGTCTACGGATGGAACGTGTCCCTATCCGGCCTAGAACACGAAGACATTCAATGGCGTTCATCAGGTTTCGAGCAAAGCGCCCCCTGTCCGAATCCCGACGTGCTACCACTAGGCTACTTCGGGACCACGAGATTAAAATATAAATTTTAACAATATTTTCCCCGCTGTGATACTCTATCATTCTTTAGTCGTCAGAGATGTTATAAATAGTTTCTAGAAAACTATTGAAAGAACACTCCCCGTTTAGCATTTTTAAGTTGTTTTCTTTTCCTTAGGTTTCAGTAACCTCAGCAACACATCAAAGCATGCTTTCTATCAAATGTTGGTATTCTGTATACGGGAACGCATTTCCTGTCTTCCAGAAGAGCGATTTCCAAAATGATGAAAAGGCGTCTTATTAATTCTTACGAAGAATTACTTTTTCAGCAACTGTCCTCCAGTAGAAAGCCAATGAAAAGGTGAGATAAGAGTACAGGAAAGGTAGACAAAAGATTCATCTAGCTTTACACACACAATAACATTAAACTTCCAGAAATAATTATTGAAATCACAATGAACACACTATTCATACGAAAACATTTTATTATTTCTCTTATCAGCTTTACAACAAAGAGATAATTCAACAACGATAAAATGTCTTTAAAATTTAAAATACATCGCAATAAAATATAACTTTAATCTCATTTTCTTTGTTTATATTTTTAGGGTGCTGAGTAGCGCTATATTTGATTCGTTAATGTCTGTTAAGCTATGGAGAAAAATGGTCTCACTAACTGTCAACTTGCATTTAAAAAAAACTATAACGCGTAATAGAGAAAGAAATTCTTTACATATGTATCATTTATTAATTTTTCAAACGAGACACGACTAACATTGTTAGATTTAAATTATCCCGGAAAATTTCAGTACATTGTGCTTTAAACGTATATAATTTCCTTTGATGGGGTAAACGAAAATAAATTATTAAATAAAATTGTTCAGAAGAGTTTGGGCTATCTAAAAATACCATTTTTATTGGGTTATTAAAATTTCTACAGATGTAAAAGAGAGAGAAAAAAATATTTCAGGTAATCTCTAACGAAACTACCGCGGGTTATTAACATAGGATTACTTATCGTTTGCTTATCTCTCTCTCTCTCTTTTTAAACATTTTTTCAACGAATTTTTGGTACTTTTCTGTTTAACTGTTTACTGCTACTGGGTTTGGCACGCTGCCAAAATTATAACTCGTGACGCAGGACAATTTTTTTTCTCTCCGAAGGACCGTTATTGAGGAACGTAATCCTACGTTAAAAAATTTAAATACTTCATTTCATCGAAATTTTTACCTTCTATAATGTGTTGGGGAAGAGGGGGCAACCATCGCAGTAGGCGGAACTGGCCATTCTCCTCCTGACTCAGACCCCCCCCCACCCAACAACTCAACCTGTACAGTCCGGGTACACAGCACCCTTAACAGGAACATCTAAACAAAATGCAACATAAATGCTGATTGCTTTTAAACAAATATTCCTTGGTATTTCTCAATGTTGATGAGATTTTGTGAATATAATCTAAGCAAATTTTCTGAATCTACGCATAACAACTTTGACAAATCAAAATGTAAAACATAATTATAAACACCTACACATTTTTTTAATCTTTTGATGCTATGAGATCACAAAAGAGAGCAATTACATTAAAAACAGACAGTAACACATTTAATCAACTCCTAATTCTTTCAACTAAAGATTGTGATGCATAACTTAATTTCAGTGGGGAAATCACTTTTAAATCTTGAGAAAAAAATTGATAATTTTTTTTAAATTACATACAAAGATAAGCACATAATGTAGAACTACCAATTCAAGAATTAACAATTAAATAAAAACAAAACTGATAGTCTAACAATAGATGGAGGCAAAAAATGTAAAAGTTTATAGGCATTGTTTTTCCATGAGTATTAACAACAATACTTATAACAATAATATATTACACTGTGCAACAGTTTGGACTTTATATCATTTAAAAAACTACGCTGACATATATGACATGATGCTGTATTGGATTCGATAATCTCAATGTCAATAATATAATTTTAAACAAAAATCCTACTTTACTATTCTTAAATGAAGCCTATTTTAATATTTTTTTAACATGATTACAAATAATTTTGGTGCAGGGCATTCTGAGGGTAAAAACACAAGAATTTAAGATTTGTATTGAGCCCATGTGAACATTACAGTCAAACATAAAAAAAAAATTATTTAAAAAAATATGCATTAATATTTTATTATCAGAAATCAAAGTTATGATAATAAAGTATAATACACATTAAAGCTTATTTTCAATATAGCTATTTAAGTCATTTAAGGCTGCTGGGTTGTAGTCATATTGGATTCACTTAGCTCTATGTTAATTATAAAGGACTTAAATAGCTTTTAAATATAGCTATTTAAGTCATTTAAAGATACTGTGCAGAGTGCATATTGGATTCACTCAGCTCAATGTTAACCTTTAAATGACTTAAATAGCTTTTAAATATAGCTGTTTAAGTCATTTACAGATACTGAGTAGTAGCAATATTGGATTCATACTCAGCTCAATTTTAATTGAACGAGAAAATGTTTCCAATGATGGTCGACTTGGATTGAAAGATTAAAAAAAAAAATTGTCATCCATAATAGAGAAAGAAAGTTTTTGCTCACATATCTTTACCATTCTTTAAAAGAAATGCGATAATATTTTTAAATTTAAATTATTCAGGGAAAAAATGTTATGTGGTTTAAATGCACATCATTTCCTTGGGCAGATTTCTAAAACAAATAAGATAGGAGAGTAAAACATTTCTTTTGCCATTACAGAATAGAATTTAAAAACACACACAAACAAACAACTTTCCAACCAGGTCAACAATCCTTGGAAACATATTCTCCACAGGTTAACATTGAGCTGACAGAATCCAAGTAGATAGTAGTTTGCAACCTGGGGGTCTTGACGACTCTCTTGAGGCTGCTGCGTTTTCTGGGGGGTGGCTACAGTTTTATAAAACAACTTTTCAGTGAATTTCATGGGAAAAAGTTGTTAATATTTTTTTACTATGAAATTGCAGGGCAGTGATGTTTTTAAAGGAAAAAGGTCTCACTTAAAACGCAAACTGAGTTCATTAGATATCTACCACTTTTATTTGGTGGTAAATGAAAATCTAGGTTACTCACTACGTACTGCACACAAATTCTAAACATCATTTTGTCTTTCACCAGTCTGCACAGTCACTTTTGGCATTACTAATGTAGTTTCCCCGACTGAATAGCACAATTTTATTTAGGTAAGATTCTTTTCTATTTTTATTGTTATATAATTTTGAAGCAATAAGGTAGGTGCATTATTTTTATTGAGGTTCTGTTCTTGCTTTTACACATCTTTGAACATTTCATAATGTTCTCCATTCTTACAAATTTCATTTTTATTAAATTACACACTAAATAGAACTTAAATAATGGAAAATAAATTTTAGGGTTTTTTCTTTGTCTTAAAAAGCATTTTTAATAAAAAGGAGGATAAAGAGGGGTTGCAAGTTAAGTGGAAATCATTGTCTGGGGCTGCAACTCCCGAAAGGATAGGAAACACTGCAATAAGGCTACAATCCAGCAGGCTTAAATTTTTTTGAAATATTATGACAATTCTTTAATTATATAGAACTTAACTGAAAGTTTGCTCTGAAGGGTGAGATATCAATTTTATATTTGCTTTAATTAGAAGCTACAAATTGCGACAACACGCATAGCAGACTAAAAGGGAACATATTTTAACTGAACATTTTAAATTTTAACAGGAATACAGTGACCAATGTGCTAAAAAAATTGGACTGTCAAATCATTTAATACTATGTACCAGTTGACCAAGATGAGAATTCCAAGCATTCCGGGTGGAGATATCTGTCATACAAGATGAAATTATCCAAAGAACACTGAACAGTAGAAAAGCAATGTGAATGGATAGACTATGGCAGTGGTGTGCAAATACTGGTGAAATTGCAGGGGGTGGTGTATAGTTTGAAGTAAATTTATGTCCTATGGAATCGTTTATTTTTAAAAGAATGCTTTAAATTTTCTAAAATTACATATTTTTAATTTATGTTAAAAAATATGACATTGTTAAATATAGGGTGTCAAACAGTTTTACCAAGAAACAAGAGAACATGGTAAGCAAGACTTTTTATTGTTAACATTTTCATAATTAAAAAAAAAAAAATTGTGTTTCTACCAAAAGATTTTCATTTGGGGGGGGGGGGGGGGGGTCGAGGGGTTTTTTATTTTAAGAAAGTTAGTAGCGGTTGAAAAAAGTTTGTGCACCACTGGACTATGGGATAATCTCAAAACAAGGTAAAAGTATTAATTGAACCTGGGAATTCAGAGTTAGTAATTTAACAACTAAGAAAGTTGGTGAAAAAACTGTGGGAAAAGAATGAAAAGCCTGTAGGTTGTAAAAATTTACTAGGATAACAGACAGCTGCAAAACTTGTTCAGGGCAACATATAGGCAGTCAGATGACAGAAAAGTTAAATCAGGTTACCAACTACAATCACTTATCAGTGCAAACTTGTGGAAAGACAGTAAGACTGGTTTGATATTCAAAAGCATTTAACTGCATACCATATGAGGCACTTTTGAATAAAAAATTAAGACTGGAATAATCTACCATAAACACTTTTCAAGTTGAAAGTATGTGAGGGAAAAATATGTCAGAAATGCATAAAAAAGAAATCACTGTGGGGAAACTCTACTCTGATTCAAGAAAATTCTGATAAACCATGTGAACAACCATTTTTATCTCATCATGATTAATTAAGGCAGCCTAATGGTCAGAGGGCAAGTGCTTGAAGGCACAGCCTTTAATTCCAATTAAGAGAGTTACTTAACAATTTGGCCACTGAATATACATGGAGAAAATGGCTATGCAATAATATCAAAATTATTAAGACCAGAGATAATATTACTTTTTAATAATTTTCAAAGTTTACAGAACATCAGAGGAAACTAAACTTTGTCTTGAGCCATCAGTAAATAAAAGAGGAAACATCAAAATATTTGTACTCAAACATTTCTTAGTAAAAAAATTGGCATTTATAGTAATAACTGACACAAGCAAAATACAAAAATTATAACAAACATATTGATACATGCTAAATCTATCACACTTCTTATTTATTGCTAACTATAAATTTAGAATAGCTCAACACTGAAATATAAACTAATTTCAGTAATAAAAAATGATATGAATTCAGAAATAGTGTTACAATATCAGAAAAAAAAAACTAAGCTGGTATAACAAATAGACTCCCTACTTAAATTGACTAATAGTCAGTGTTCAATACCAACACATAATATAAAGTAATAGCGCAAAATATGATTAAAGCTCTAACAATTGAGTTGATTATATCTGTTTCATTGCTTTTTAAAGTAATACCAGATTTCAACATTTTCAGAACATGATTGAGAAACTAAATCAAGTTAATTTAACATACTTTTGAATTCAGAAACTCGATTTTTAATATTCAACATTGATATTCTCTCATTTCAAAACTTGTTCATCTATATCACATCTTTTTGAAGGAAATATTATTAATTATATATTTATGAACTATATTTTCACTCTGAGATTTTTAAAACTCTACATCTCAGGGGAAGGGAAAAAAATGGTTATAATTAAGGTTCTACTAAATCACTATTACAAAACCAAGCAATATATATACTCAGCTTTCTTAAGGAAAGGCAGTTTTGTATGAAAATAGCTCATAATTGTTAGTCAGTGAAGAACTCCACACATAATACTAACACTTTCTTATTAGATGCAAGAATAAAGACTTACACAGAAAGGAATCATGCATTTAGCTACAGCTGTTCAGTAATAATATTAAATATGAGTTTTGGTACAGATATAAATATCTGAAGTGACATTTTTTTGTGTGGGTGTCACTGCTTATAAATTAAATGCTAACTTGAGGTTCAAATAGATGCAACAATATGAATACACTAATAAAATAGACAAAGTAAAATAAACAATAACTAGCGATTAGCACACAAACTAGCGGTAGAGATCAATATGCATTTTGTATAGTTACTGAACATTTACATATTCTCAAAAAAAAAAAAAAAAAAAAAAAAAAAAAAAAAAAAATATTACCCTACACATCTTACCCTTACATACAAAAAAATTTCACAACTTATTATTCTAATCTTTTCTTACAGTTTAGAAAACAAAATTTCTCAATCACAGCTTCAACATACATAGTTAACTTTTCATTCAAACTAAGCATTTAAAATACCTGGCAATACCATTTTTAGACAGAAACATGATAGTTTTAAAAGGCATAAATTAAACTAACTTCATCAGCAAGAAAAATTGAGTGATTATTTTGTGCCATTTTTACCCATACGCCAAATGCATGAAATTTGGTTTCCTATAGATAAAACTGGAATTCTCCCTCTGACTCCACCAACACTTTTCAACCAGTTTCACCTTTATCATGGACTCATTAGATACAGATAAATCTAATATCAGTGCTAGCTGATAAATATTTCAAGCTAGATTTGTATATTTCCTTAATGGTAACTAAACCCACTTTTTGAAACAAAATAACAAAGATTTGACCTAGCTAGAGAGAGAGAATACAGAGATGTGAGCAAAGGGGATGTACTGAAATGGCAAATTCAGAATTCTTGATTTTCTGAAATCATGTTTATAATTGTACACTAAAAATAAATGTATGTGTTTATAAATGTACACTACTCATGTTTATAATTGTACACTATACACTAAAATCCCTGAACATTAAAATCATAAAAAAAAAGATGAAATGTCCAAATTCTTAATCTTTCAGTTATTAAATGTTCCATAAAATAGAACTAAAAAAGCTGAGCATAACACAACAGTGATCTGTCAATAGAGGAGCAGTTTGGAAATGTTTTTAAACTATAACTATAAAAGCCAATATCCTTTTATGATATTTTTTACATATTCCCCAACATATTCTGATAGATTAAAGGCATTCTTTAAAACAGATAAAAATTATTTTATTTCAAAAATAGAGCTTTGGGATCCAGAAAGGAATTAGGGAAAATCTAGCTTGACTTACATAATGAGCCCATAATAGAGGCAAAACTAGTTCTGTGTTGATGGAGCTATGCTAGAATTTCTATCCATTTTAGAGAATGCCTTCTTAAACGTTATAGAAATCATTTTAGTAATAAAGTATTTTTATCAAGTTAACTATAAGAATAAATATCTATAATTTTAAACTCCTAATTCATTCATAAAATAAATGTAAAAAAAATCCTGAAACCTCACAAAATATGTGATGTTTAGAGAAAATAAGAATTATGGTAGTTATTTTAACCATTCAAAGCAATAGCCAGTGCACTGGAAGAATAATTTTGTGGGTAATAAAAGGAATTTCATGTCCCCCCCCCCCAACACACCTTTTTTTTTTTTTTTTGGTTTTCAGCTTTGTAAAATTTGAAATACTCATTCATTCATAGAATCCCATTAACTCATTTCATTAATTTATAAAATTATAAGTGACAAACAGGTAAATAATCTCCCTCATTATATAATAGTTTTTCTAACACAATAAATTTCCTATTAACAAACCAGTTTAGTTTTAAAGCCAAATTATTTAAATATTTTCTTCTTTGATTCTCTTGACTGATACATGCAATCCTAATATATTATTTAATTAATTATTTTTTCAATTTTTTAAGTTTATACACACAACTGTATATATATATATATATATATATATATATACACACACATTCGATTCTGGTTAATCGGGCTACATCAGGACATGATCATTTTGGTCCTAATAACCGGTTGGTCCGATTAAACAAACATGCCTTATGTTACAAGATGGGATTCGGTCTGAATAAGCGGCTGGTCTAATTAACCGGTGGTTCAATTAACAAGAATTGACTGTATATTGTTAAATGTACCTTTACAGCCTTAAAAGATTATATATATATATTTGATGAATGTGAAAATGAGACCTTTGTCAGCACACACAAAATATAAATAGAAAGCTACATGATACTGATGTTGAAAGTATCCAAACATGTTAGTTGAATACTCACTGTCCTTCATGGTCATTCAGTTCAAGAAAAATTTTTTATTTTGAAATTTCATTCATTTCACTAGTTGTTATCAAATTATCCAATAAAATAACATTTTTAACACCAGGAAAAACCTCAAACTATTTTTATATTGGGTAGTCTTAAGATTTTAAGAAAATAACCTTCACAGTATAACTAGTCACATTTTCGGAGCATATAATCTAAATTTTAAAATTAAACGTTTATTGTATAGAAACTTAAGACAATAAAAAAAAAAAAATTATTCTACAGCACAAAATTATTTTCCATTATTTCTCCAAGTTCTATCAATTATTACTGAAAAAAAAAAAATACAGTTATCTTCTCACAAAAGAATATATAAATGTCTTAAATTGTCAGCATCATATTTTCGAACATCTTGAATGAAGCAAAAGCTTAAGATTTACTATAAAAGGCAATATTTGTTTACACACAAAATAAAACCCCTAATTTAAAAAATTTAAACTACAGTTCCCACACACACAAAGAAAGAGAGAAAAAAATTCCATTTTGTCAAATTTTTGTGAACTATAATTTAAAACTTTTGCAAAAATTAATCTTAAACTTTCAATTATTTTAAGTTTTACTGGCTATATCAAGGCCTTTTATGACATTATAAAAGTTTGGATTTAAAAAGTGCATCTGAACACTTACGATAATTATAGTTAATAGTAAAGAAATACTTACAACCACAATTTTTAGCACAGTACTTGGCAAGAATTACGGCTCAGAATTTGCACATTTCAGAACATCCCCTACGAAAATTTGCTGATGATTTTTTAACTCGAACACTGATTCAGCTGACTATACACAATGGTGTTTGAAAAAATAAATTTTGAACACACACATAAAACTTGTAAAGAAATAAACTACAAAATGGTTGACTCTTCCTCTTCACAAATTGAGCATCAAAGTCAAGATAGCATATTTTGTAGAAGTCCATTGACCACATCCATTGTCTGGTCATCAGTTAAAACAATATCAAAAGCATTTAGATAGTCTAATAAGCAGTCATCAATCTGAAATGAAATATTGTTGGCAAGTAAGAAAAAGAGTTAATATAACTAAACAAGATATATTTTTTTCATTACTAAATTATTCTATTGACAGTAAATTCATGACACCCATAATCAGAATACTATTAATTACACATTAATACAGAGTCATGGGCCAGTTTTGTTTTAGGCTAAACAATGTGTAACACTATATACAAATTAATTACTTACACATACATACATATATATATATATATATATATATATATATATATATATATATAGATATATATATATATAAAACAGTTCCGTAACTGACTGACAGATAATGCACAGACCAAACTGCTGGACCTAAAGGGTTGAAATTTTGCATGGTGCTTTTTCTTATAGTGTAGGAGTGTCCTAAAAGAGATCTTTGAAAAATTCTTAGATTTTTCAAAATTAAATTTTTAAGCTGTTTTTGTAACATTCTTTAAAGTTTGCATTTAAAATAATAATCTGAGGGTTATAAAATTTATATCACGAGAAAGATCATAAAAATTCCTTTAAAATGAAACTTTTTCGAATCTTTACTCCCATTTTCTGATATTTGGTGAATTTTTAAAGATTTTATAATTTAATTTATTAAATGCTGATCACGTGATTTTTTCTTTTTGCGATACTTTAAATTAATTTTGCATCACGTGCATAACAACGAAATAAATTGACAAAAAAATATTTTTTTTCTTTCTAATGTGGCAGACGATTGGGCATTATGCAATAAAATATTAAAATACATTAAAAAAAATGCTCCTCAAACTGTACTATATTCTTTATGTTCTGTTAGATTTAATTTCAATATTTTCTTCTGCATTATTTTGTCTATAAAAATATCCATTATGATTTTTTTTATAAATATATATATATATACTTTTGGCTTTAACTGCATACATTGACTGTTGTGTTTAATTTGAATGTACTCCGTAGAGAAGCACGGGTATTCAGCTAGTATATATATATATATATATATATATATATATATATATATATATATATACACACACAGTGAAACTTCTCTGGTGGCCAGTTATGTTCTCGTGTCCATTTCCAGGGGTGGCCATGAAAAAGGTGTTTCTTTCATAATATTGGCTTTTCGGAGTCTTGAATTGCTTCTGAACAAAATATGACCATTCAGAGGGGTAGACGGCTAAAAGAGGTTTAGTGTGTATATATACAGTCGAACAACGTTATAATGAACTTCAAGGGACCAAAGGTTTTGTTCGCTTTATCTGAACTGTTGAGAAAAATGCTAGAGTTCACAAAATGTATAACTCATTATTTGCAATATGTATTCAATAACGAGGCATTAAAAAAATGATAAAATCTATTAAAAATGGTAATTAATGAATTAAATCGTCTAAAATCAATAACATTAAACTGACACAATGCTAAATAAATTACGTATAATAGGAAAATGACGGGACCAAAATTTTTGTTCGTTATATACCATGTTCGCTATAACGGGGTTCAACTGTATATACTATATATATATATATATATATGAAGCCTGGTGGCATAGTGGTAAAAAGTGCCGGGCTGCCACACCACAGGTGCAGGGTTCGACCCTGCGACTAGGTAAGGTCGACTCATGCCTTTCATCCTTTGAGTGGGTCGATAAAATGAGGACCAAGCATGCTTGGGAACTAACTCTGGGGGTCCCATATCAGGTTGACCATCTGACCGAGACATATGGTGTATAGCATCCAAAGCCCATAGTCATGAAAGCAGAGATAGGCACCACAGGCCTTGGTCTACAGTGCTGAAAAGCAATTCGGACTGTAGTGCCATGGGTTAGTTATATATATATGTATGTGTGCATAGGCAATGTCTTAATTAAATCCTCTGTCATTCTCTCCTTGAACCATTTAAAACACAAAAACTTAACTCATCCAAAAATAATCTGAAATTAACAACTCCAAATCAGATATATTAACAAGAAAAAGAAAAGGTAATGCGAAAAAAGTTCAAAATTTATAACTAACTTTATTCAGCCAGATTTATTTTGGAAAGTTTTTGTGGTTTTAAAGAACTAATATCTTGCTTCATTTCATATACATTATTTTTTTGTCAGATACACAGATTTTCAAATTTTTTTTTTATTTTTTTATTTTTTATTTTTTTATACATGTAAGGTTTGAATGTTCTATGCATTTTCTATTTATAGCTACACCATTTCTAATGCAGGTCTGATTTTCTGACCCTTGTATTCCTTTCCATTCATTGTTAGTCAAGATTTAACTGTGGTAAACCAGCAATTATACTGGATCACAATATGACAAAAGCCGGAGTCAATGTAGTCAATCTAATGTGCTACTATTACACGGTATGCTGCATATCATGAAGATAGACAATCTTATTGTTTTTTAGGTTTGTGAACATAATAGGAATCAATTCACAAATCATCCTTAGATTCAATAAACTAGACAGTTTTGAAATAAGGTGATTGTATCTGCATTCTTTGGCCTTTAATTATAAATATATCTCAATATTATAAACATTTTATATCTTGTCACAAAACACAGAAGTATTATTTTCAATTTAAGAAAAAAGTTTATTACAAAAGGAATAATCAAGGTTGAAAGAGACATTGCCCTTTGTGCCACGTGCGCCTGCTGGTGTTCCAAAAATTGGCATGTCCGCTAAAGGGTTAACATAGGATCAAGTTCCTGAATAACAGTCCTTCGGAGAGAAAAAAATTGCCCCGTGTGGCAAGTTATAATTTTGGCAGCACGTCAAACCCAGTAGCAGTAAACAGTTAAACAGAAAAATACCAAAATGCATACTACAAAGAAAAAAAAAGAGAGAGAGAGAGGAAGTAAGCAAACGATAAGTAATCCTACGTTAATAACCCATGGTAGTTTCGTTAGAGGAGACTACCTGAAATATATATTTCTTTTTACAGTTACAGACACATAACACCTGGGTTGTTAAATAATAAATTTAGCATTTAAAAAAATTTAAGAAAAGAGGTTAGCCATCAAAAAGTTACTTACTTTCTGGTTTAGAAAACCAATTTTGAGAATTGCTTCTACATTTTGTGCTCCTTCAGACATATCAAGGTCGCCCAAAGAATCCCCAAGCAGAATAATGTTGCTACGGGATTTTAAAGTATTAAAGTAATCACTATTTTCTATGGAGCTCTGATTTTTGTTGAACGTGTGGATTAAACCATCTTTGAATCCAGCCAATTTATCCTGGAAGGAAAAATAAAGAATGAATGCATATTTCAGGAAATAGCATCATGGTTACAACAGCATTTAATTATTCCTAAGGCAAAGCAAAAGCATCACAGCTTAGGTCTCTACAGAATGAGGTCTTGATTCACTTAAAATTAATTGAAGGTACCACTTAACCCCAAATAATTAAATAATTATGACTCATTATATTTAACACATGCATTATCTGTAGATTTTGCACTATATTAAATTCATTATATAAGTTACCTTTAACTAAATTTTAATATTAAAAATTTATTATACTATGGTATCTGTATATGCACCTGTAATGTTTTTATGGATGATTTAAAACAATAATTATATTCATATCTATTGATTACAAAATGGGAAACAACAGCTTTTGAAAGAAATATGCTTTTGTTATAGTTTGGGGGCAGAAATGCCCAAAAACTTTAAATAAATAAAAAAAACAAAGTTTTAGCTTAAAGTGCAGAGTCGTTATAGATAACAGGAAAGGCGATCTATTGCCTTAATAGATAGTGAAGATAGCTGGAAAATTAAACATAAATAAGATAAATTACCTTTTCAAAAGTGTGGTGTGTCAGCCTGAAGCGAAACATACATAAAACAAATAACTAGTTTAAAAATAACATAAGTTTATTTATACACATGAAGTTGAATTAAAACAAAAATGATTCAACATATAGATACTAGTTGTAAACAGAAGGGATTGTAAAGAACCTTACAAAGGTTCAACTGTTCGAGAAGTCTTAGAGTTCAGATGAACAAAGTTTTTTTTTATTTTCTGGCTTTAACAGGAGATATTGTTAAAAAACAACTTACATGTGAAAGACACAAAACCCATGGGTGTCTTAGCGAAAGCGGCGAAATTTTTTTTAAAAATGCTGCGTAATACATTACACAAGCATGAAGAATTGCTGCAAGAAGAGGAACTGGACTCAGGCATGTCGGTTCACCATCGAACCCTTGCCGAAATATAAACATCGCAGGGAACAGTCTGCATGCACCGCATTCAACCCGTCGACTGTCAAAAAAAACGTTGAAGGAAGCTCGCTGTATGGTACTTATCTAAGAAGGCCAATTGCGATGCTCCCTGGCAGATTTCCGAAAAAAATGCAAATTTATTGCACTTCAGAAAACGACGTCACACTCTGATGACAAGATGACGTCACTGTGCTGTAAACTCCATTGACTTTAGTTTCGGCTTGCTGAGTTGACGTCACAGTATTAACGAAACATTAATGCTTAAATGGCGGCTCACGAAGTAAATATTTAAGGCTATATAGGGAAGAAAAATGCATTCCTGCTATTTTTCCTAACAGCTTTCTTGCAAAGGAAAGTTAAGTTCACTGGGAGACCCAGTGGCATAGAGGGGAGGGGCAAGGGGGTCTTTCATGCCCTGTGCACCACTCGCAGAGGGGCACCAAATGGTCCCCAAGATAAACAAGATTTTCTGGAAAATTTCGGGGGGAGTGTGCCAAAACGGTCTCATGCCCCGGGCACCAGTTATGCTTGCAACGCCACTGGGGAAACCCAGCTGTTATGCTTAAAACAATGGCTTATCGTCTCGAAAAATAAGAAAAGTCATGTAATTAGACTCATGTAACTAGGGGCTGTGTTAACTACAAAAGCTAAGAAATCTCGATGCTTGAAACATCAAGAGAGCTCAGAAAAAATAGCTAGAAGAGAAATAAATCTTTCCTTTCAAACACCTATTTTGATATAGAAAGAATGGTTGGTTCTGCAATTCTACTGTCACTTTTCTTTTCAACAAGGTTCGAGTTTTTGTTAAGTTTACTTGAATTTTGTTTTTTGTGTCTTTATGTAATGCTTTTGATTTTCCGTGTCCGGTGTGGGGATCTCAGGGACTAAGGATAAAAAGATGTTATTTTCACTGTCAATGACCTATTTTACTACATTTCATACAAAAATGGTCTTACATCAATGTCATTATCTTAAAAAACTATGAAAAAAATAATAAGCATTTTTTTTAGTTAAAATCAATATTTCATAATTTTAAAAAGTACAGTCATTAAAACAAACCACCATATTTTTGTATGGTTTCATCTCTATTTACTCTATGAGAGATGAATAAAGCTTTCTGAAAATTGTTTTACTGTTGAAAATTAAATGGAACAGATAGGATATAAATATATTATACCTTTTCATCAAAACGCATGAAATTGGCTATTATCTTCATATTTGGCAGTAATAAATTCTGCTGCTTAAGAACCTCTTTCAAAATATCTCCAATACCAGCAGAAAATATCAATAAAGGCACATTGTGCTTGTTGAGTGTATGAAACACAGTTTCACAGCCTTCCCTGTAAAATACAGAAAATTTACATAATTGAATACAATGAATACATTCAAACTATCTAGCTCATTATCAAATACAATTATAAATAATTATTTGAAATCCACTTATTAAAAGCTGTGCTTATATTATCATAAAAATATGTATAACAAGAATACAGACAGTAGTTAAGGGCTTTTTAAGGACGTGTGATAGCATTTTTGAGAACCTCGAAATGGATTTAAAATATTTTTCCAAACTTAGGCACTTAAGTTTTTGAATATTAGGATCACATACAGTCTTATGATAATTTCTCCTAAAATATCAACTTTAAAAATTTGTAATGAGTAATAAACAAATTTTGAGAGTGAGATCTCTCAGTTAAAAACCATGGATGGTCTTAGACAAGCAATTATATTAATAAATTATTACAACTTTTACCGAATTTCGCTTAAAAAGCCGTTTATCACTGAGTTTTTACCGAAAAGTAGTAAAAAATAATTTTTGCATTTATTCACCCATATCGACAAATTTCACATTTATTTGCATCTATTTCGTAAATACGAAAATTACATATCCCTAATTATTAACACTTATACAGTGTGCTGGGGAGTTTGTCTTTTTAGAATGCTTATGCCTTTGTTGTTAAAATGGCTACAGCATTTAGCCTTCATAGAATTGCACCATCCAAAAGCATAAATAACATAGGCCCATGCATATATGCACTACGAAAAATCAATTAGTATAAAAAGGTATGCTTCAGAAAACATACTTTCAAGCCAATTAAAACAATTCTAGTTAAATGGCTTACAAAGTCAACTACAGTAATAATATGACATGGTTAAAATTTAACAAACTTAGCAACATAGTTTTACAAAAAGCTGAAGAATATAAACTACATTAAAACTTTTGGAATTTAAAGGAAATTTAATTTTCACCTCAAGCAAACATTCGATGATTCCACCATTCGTGGCACTTGTTCTTTTGATACACCAGACGTAGGCATCAGGTTCAGACTCTTTGTGTACCTACAGGGAAAACGAATACATAATATTACACTTTTTTTAAAGATTTATATATATATATATATATATTGAAAATTTGCATTTAAGTAAAAAAAACAAACGCAAATTTACATATCTTACATTTGCCCTTAAACGCATATAAGAGTTTAAGAGAGTGAGATTCAAAATGTCAATTTAGACACAGAGAAAAAATATTTAAATATTAATCAATGTCATTCAAAGAGACATATTAATAGATAATTTCCTATTTTGGTTAGACTTTTATCTTATTCAGAAAGTTTTCCCTTGAGGTAACTGATTTGTTTAGGCCTCCTGATGAAGATACCCATCAGTTGCCTCATTATATGGTTTAGTTTTTATACTGCTACAGAATCTTGCATTTATGGTGCATTTAGTTCTAAGTTCAGGATTACTGTTTATTTTGTTTGATTGTCATTGCATTCTTCCTGTTATATAATACCTTTTTCTGTTGAATTATTTACATTATACTAGTTATAATTGTCTGCTTTTTTCAATATGAGGATTTGTTGCAACTGCACAATCTTTTATTGAAAAGTTTAAAAATAATTTAATGCTAGTGCAGTTTTTCTGATAATTTTGTTCGGCTGTCTATGCCTTCTTTATGCATTTTACTTTTTTATTTTCTGTTGAATTATTTACAATGTTTAAGTTAGATAACTTCCTTAAAATAGTATATAACAAAACCAAATTTTTTAATTCAAGGCAGACAAAGATTTTATGAATTAAAAATATAGAAAATTTGAAATGAAAAGTAAATTGCAAGATATAGTTTAAAATCAATTGCTTTAAAATTAATATATTATCAGAGTGCATCAATATTAATAAGCATAAATACAGTGAAATTTCTCTAGCCGGCCACTTTTTTTCAGAACAACTGCTGGCTGCCAAAGAGAAGTTTCACTATACGTACATATATTTTTGAACGAACAAGAGAGAGAAATTTTAATAAAATAGTGTAATTATTTTTAAAACAATTTTAAATGACTACAAACACTCATATAAACGGAGGTATTCAAGTCAAACGGAGGTATTCAATCTTGTAAAATGGTTTAATTATAAAATAAATCTAAATACAGAACATATAATTACATCATAATTTAAACATTTCAGTGAATAATGTTTGTTGCTTTAGATTCAGTTTATTAGAAATTATTTCTTCTTGAATCCTATATAGTGTCATAATTTCATGTTCTGAGATAAAATTCCGGTGTTCTAAGCATAATATTGTTTTATCTAATGATTTTATCAGGTCTATCATTGACATTCTTTCATTTTCAGGGCATTCTGAAGCACTTTCAATATCGCTGTCACAACCTTTCTTATTTACCATACTACCAATAATTTCAGAATCGCTCAGAGAACCAATGATCAGCACATTTTTGTCGATGTCTAAAACTTCCTGTATGTCTGATTTATCCGAGTTAATGTTGTCTTTATTTGCACATTCTACTAATTCTGCTATTTCAGCTTCTTTCCCATACACTTGAAAGCCTTCAAAATCGCTACTGTCACTTCCTTGAAAGTAAGTGTATTTTTTTATCGATCATTATGGTAGTGACATCTATCGGTAAAATGGGAAAGTAAAATTGTCCATTTATTAAAACATTCCGGATTTGAGAGGTAGTACTGTTTACATTTCTACTTATGTCCTTCAATATAATAAAGAAAGATGTTGTAAATAATACACCTTAAAGCTTGAAATTATAAAATTATATATTGAAACCAACCAAAGCAACATTCGCATTGCACACAGAAAATTAAGATAACGAAGGATAATATTACAGTAAAAATTGTGAATAACATTAAAACTAATCCCAATTAGCAGGATGAAGCTAGTGCACTGCCATCAATTTATTAATGTTCGGCTCTATTTTTGTCAGCAGCATTTTTAAATCATTGCAATTAGCTATTTGTAGTCAGTCTATATGGTTAGGCTCCCTGATGACGAGACCTGTCGGTTACCTCTATGTTATTTTATGGTTCAGTTCCGGCACTTATACAGAATCTTGCCGTTGGTGCATGGATGCCCAGTGCTTGATTTCTGTTTGTTTTTTGTCTATATTCGTATTATTTTTATCTATCTCTGTTGGATTATTTATTTATTAGTTAGCAGATTTGTGACTACACTGAATCCATGTTCCATTCAATAAGACGAAGGAAATGCAATTAAACACTTTTGTACTAAAGCCTATAATTCAGGATAAAGTATCAGTATCAGTTTTTGCAGCCAGAACTGTTGGTCGCTGAATTCGAATTCAAATTTACCGCAGAGCAAAATCGCCAATTTTGGGAAACCCTGACCTTCATGATGCTCCCACAGTAAAGTAGCCAATGAACCATGTAGTGTGGATAGGTCAATGCTCTTAGATCATACCTGCTGTGTTGCTCTTAGATCATACCTGCTGTGTTCCTAAGAATATGGCCCTAACAATTAGGCCACTGTCAAATAATCAGTAATTATTACGTATCACAATAACTTTAGGTAAAAATGCAATCATATAAACCAAATTCAGCTACTGTTAAATTATCATCTAGATCAGGGGTGGCCAAAGCGTCGACCGCGTAACTATTCCTAGTCGACTGCCTGTCTGATATGTCAACATCTCAGTTCCTCATCTCATATCATACGAGACAAACCGGCCGACAGAGACGAAGTGTCATCAAAACATCGCTCCCATTTGACAGATGACCCTTTGGCAGCATGTTTACGAATAGCTATAAGTACATATGAACCACAGCATGAAAAGCTTGCCGAAAATATGCAATGTCATGTTTACAGAGCGTCCTCTGATACAAAATAAAAATAATAGTTAAAATTAATTTACAATAACATTGTTCGCGTTAATAATAAGAAAATAAAATAACATGTTTTATTTATAAACTAATTAGTTTGTAAGAAGAAAACTTTTTTTGTCTTATTAAAATAACTTGATATTGAATATTAGAAATATCTATGAATATGTTAAATTAAAACTAATTTTTGGCTTTAAATTACTAATTCTCTTATGATCACTCAACACATACGATGTTAGTAGACCTCCACCTATAATTTAAATTACAGGTCACCCTTAGTCCTCAAAAGTTTGGCCACCACTGATCTAGATACAAACGAAATGTTATAAGAAATAATGTTAAAATCTGTTTTGATTTGCCTAAACAAGAAGTTTCTAGAGAAGACAAACACAGCAATAATTAACTATGAAATGAAGAGGAAAATATTAGCTAAGTTTTATTTACCTTTTTAATACTCAAACATATTAAAATCCAAAATGTATAAGTACATGAAACAAATTTTCAAATCATTGCAATCAGCTATTTTTAGTTAGCAGATTTGTAACTATACTGAACCCATGTTCCATTTAATAAGACAAAGGAAATGCAATTAAACACTTTTGTACTATAGCCTATAATTCAAGATAAAGTATCGGTATTCATTTTTGCAGCCAGAAGTGTTGGTTGCAGAGTTTGAATTTAAATTTACTGCTCCCCCCATGGGGGTGATATCGACCACTTTGGGAAACCCTGACCTACATGATGCTCCCACAGTAAAGTAGCCAATGAACATGTAGTGTGGATGGGTCAATGCCCTAGGGATGCGACATCGACAACAAAACACCAATGTTAATAAAACATTGCCCCAAAACCATTGATGTTTCCGTCCAAATATCTGTTGTGAGACACATATTTGAGACATTGCTCAATCGCTCTTTTAACATAAATGACACTGTTTCGTACTTCTGATCTATCATTGAATCTGTTGTTCTTCGTAATAGAACAGTATATAAAGGCACAGTTACTTTTAACAAGTGTTTAAAACCCTCGTCTTCAATGATTGAAATTGGCTGAGAATCTCTACAAATTATATAAGAATAGCTTGAGAAATTTTGCTGTGCATATCTCCACCATCTTTAAAAAAATCACATTTGTGAAACTGTTTTTCAAAGTTTTTTTGATGGAACCTAGGAATAGCAGAATACGAACTTACACTTTCTTCTAAGTTCCGTTTCAGTCACCGAAATGTTTGGAATGGCTAGGGCCGCCGCATCTGGATTGTGTGGTTTACTTTTTGCCCTGGGCTTCACTGATGACTCAAAATACTCCTTGTAACTATCACCATGTTTTGCCTTCAAATGTCCATATAAATATGTGGTATTGCCAGAAATTTGAGGGACTTAAGGCAAATACTGAATTTTGCCAATTTGTCAGAGGTTTTCGAAAAATATTTCCAAACGGTACTTTTGGGAGGCATCTTACTAATAATATTAACGTTAACTTATATAAAACCAGAACAAAACAAAAAATTAAATGGCCGCTCTCGTGTTTAAACTATTTGTAAAATAAAACCCCATGGAAGGTTCTGGAGTGTCGAGAACATACCAACCGCTCTAATTGGTTCATTGGTTGTTGATTGCCATTTGTCTCATTGCTAGGGTTCCCCCTTTTGTATTCATCCTTTTCAGAATTCAGACTTACATTTACTGTGTGAAAATTATGCTAAGTGGTTAATTTTTTTTTAATTATGCAGCTTTTTCCTTTAAAAAATAAAATACAATAATAATAATAATAATAATAATAAACACCATCGAACAACGTAAAACATCGATGTTAAAAAAAAAAAAACGGCTTCAATAAATTGATGTTTATAACATCGACATCACATCCCTACAATGCCCTTAGATCGTATCTACTGTGTTCCTAAGAATATGACCCTAACCATTAGGCCACTGCCAAACAATCAATAATTATTACATATCACAATAACTTATAGTTAAAAATACAATCATATTAACCAAATTCAGCTATTGTTAAACTATCATCTACATACAAATGAAATGTTATAAGAAATAATGTTAAAACCTGTTTTGATTTGCCTAAACAAGAAGTTTCTATAGAAGACAAACACTGCAATAATTAACTATGAAATGCAGAGGAAAATATTAGCTAAGTTTTATTTACCCTTAGCTAATATTTTCCTCTGCATTTACTCCTAATACTCAAACATATTAAAATCCAAAATGTAAAAGTACAAGAAACAAAAGTTCAGGTACTGCAATTTAAACTCTTACCATTCAATCATGTATGGTGTCTTCTCAGCTTTGGTAAGGTTAGGATCTACTTCTATTGGATGGTAGTAATCGAACAAGCAACTTGACTGTGAAATGAAAATTTTGAAAACTTGAAAATCAAGACTGTGCTTTCTGATCTTTGATTTCAAATCAATTAAATATCAGTTAATGCATTATCACGTTTCCTTTAACCCTTCAGCGGGTGTGCTAATTTTTGGAACACCAGCAGGCACAAAGTGCAATGTCTCTTTCAACCTTGATTATTCCTTTTGTAATAAACTTTTTTTTCTTCAAATTGAAAATAATAATTCTATGTTTTATGACAAGATATAAAATGTTGATAATATTGAGATATATTTATAATTAAAAGCCAAAGAATGCAGATACAATCGCCTTATTTCAAAACTGTCCGGTTTGTTGGATTCCTATTGTGTCCAAAAACCTGAAAAAGCAACGAGATTGTCCATCTTTGTGATATGCGGGATACCGTGTAATAACTGCACACTTGATCGACTACAACTCCTGCTTTTGTCGTATTGTAATCAAGTATAATCAGTGGTTTACCACAGTTAAATCATGACTAACAATGATTGGAAACAAATACAAGGGTCAGAAAATGAGACCTGTGTTAGAAAGGGTGTAGCTATAAATAGAAACTACTTAGAACATTTAAACCTTACATGTAAAAACAAACCATTCAAAATTACGAAAATGTTGCACTTTGTACACGGGCACACCTGCTGAAGGATTATTTTACCATACAGCCATACCCATAATATACACCTTTTCAGCATACCAGTAACATTTTTCATATAATGTATAATTTCATAGTTCCCAGGTAGGTTGTTAACAGCATACTGGGCACACAGAGATACATTTTTTATGAGGATATAATTTTAAAATTATTTGTAAAGGGAATGAAACTTAGTTTTGTATAAATAGCAAATTTTTTATAATACAAGCAAGACAGTAACATCTTTAAGTTTCAAACAATACATGAAATGTCAATTTTTAAAATGAACTGAGTTCCTACTTAAATACAAGAACTTTATAACCCAACTTTTCCACATAAATATACAGAACAAAAAATTACTCTAGAACAAGATGAAAAATGACAAAAAATTGAATTAATTTTCAAAATTCATTAGTTGCATGCAATTTTCTGAAATTTTAAAATAATATACCTAATAAATTTATGAATACAAAAGATGATAAAAAAATTAGTTACATGTGATTATTTGCAGTTTACAATGAAAAACTTTAAATGATATAACAATGATTTGAAATTATTCATTCAAAGTTAAAGTATAATGAGAAGTGTTTGAACTTTAATCTATACGACTTGTAAGTAAGTTTTAATGAATTACTGTTTTATAAAAACAAAAAATTTAAAGAGGGGGGCTAGAGATAATTGCTCTAACTTTATCATAAAAACTTATTAATTATTCAAAGCATACACGTAAAAATATACATAATTATGAACTTCCTCACAAATTAAAATTTTTTTTTCCAAGCAGGTTAAAAATAATTGTAATAAAATTTACACTGTAGACCCATACCTTGATTTATACAACAGATACATTCTGCGTTAAAGTGAAACCGTTCAAATTGAATCTAAGGTAATCATATAAAACTGAGAGATATGTAACAAACCCCAAAAAAGTGCTTACGAGAGTGCATAGGATACGATTAAAAAAAGGTTAGATATGCACATATAATTTATTTTGCAGTAACAAATACATAGAATTATTGTACTGAAATAAAAAGAATATGTATTTAAAAAAATTTATTAACATAACAGTTATTATTCAATTTTATGTTAAATTTATGCATTATTTTAAGTTAACGAGAAATTCCCATATGGGAAAAAAAAAATTTAATGTGTTAAACCGAAACTGCATAAATTGAGGGATGGGTGTATACAATTCTTTCTGCTATAATTTACCAAAATTATACATATGATCACCAAATACATGTTCAAAATTCTATTTACAACAGTGTGCAAGTTTTTTAAAATTATAATAAAATAAAAACATTAATGATATATTTAATAAAGGAATGAACACGATTTCATAGTTTTAACATTTTTTTTTCTTGAATGAAAACAGGTTGAAATTTGTAAAAATCACACAGAAAATTTATTTTTCTTTTATCATATTAACATCTTTTGGTTATGATGCAAGAGAATTAGAATCACAAATAATTAGATCAAAATTAGACTGCAAAAAATTTCAAAAACTTTGAAGTAAAGCTATGGGAATTCAGAGAGAATTTTGCCAACAATTCCAGAATTTTAGAAAAAATTAAGTTTTTCTCTCATAATTTTCCCTCTTTCAATTTCTATAATATCACTCAGTTTTCCAAAAGCAAACAAATCCTTTGATCACGGAGAAAAAAAAATGGTATGAATATGACTCTGTTTCCTTTCAAGAAAATAGGGTAATTAAATAATGGAGTTTAAAAATAAAAAATTGATTAAAATCCCCATACCCAGATATCCCCGTGGTTGCACCACTAAATAATAAAATACTGAAAGCATGAAAAAGTAACTCCTCACAGTATAGCTACAAAAGTAAAACAATAAATTGGCAACAAAGCTTAACTGCAATTGAAAAAAATGTTGATATAGCAATGAAAATCAATATTAATGGTTTAGATTATCATTATCTAAAGTTATATTTATATATGATTGATTGGTTCAGAATGCTATGGTTATCTTTCATGACATAAGGGTTAAACGACTAAGAAACGACAGCTTAGAGCCGATTTTGAATAAATACAAATATTTATATCTATCACAGTATACCAACTGGCAAACTGTTCTGGAGACTAATACCATAATCATTTGGCCATTGTCTTGTATCAAACTGAAATAAATTGAAATACAATGATGTATGAGCCTTAACAATTCTTTTAGGTACAGATGTGTCAGACGCACCCCCCTGCCAAGTTTGGTAATTTTGTGTATGGCATGGTAGACATGCGATTTTGGAGAGATTTTGTTTTTTTGTGGCAACCCAGTTTGAATGGTTATTTAGTTGTGTGGGCTTGTGGCCATTGCTTGTTTATTATGTGGTTTATTATGGTGGCCGTGTTGTTGTGAAATATCAATGACGTATTTTGGATAGTATTAGATGTAGATTTTTGAGGCATAGGTATACTGTTGGAGTTAGGGATATAAAGTGGGAGCAATTTAAAGTTTCTGTTAAAAGCGTTGAACAATGTTTTGTATTTTTTTGGGCTATTTCTGTTGTGCTTTTTTCTCACGCATACGTCATCTATCAACGTCTATCTTGAAATCTAGCAAATTTATTGGCTAAATGAGGTTTTTTAGCAGTTTATTTGAAATTAACTTTTAATTTAAAAGGTTAATTTAGATGTAGTTTGATGGATTTGCTTGTTGGTTGTTTTATGCATTTCTACGTTTGAGTTTTTGAAAATGTTGTGGTTGATTTAAAATGCGGTGGTTTGGAATAGATTTGTAATACGTCTGAGTAAGTTAATGATATTTTCTTTTCACAAAATTAGATTCATCAATTTCTTCCCTTCCATGGTAAATGTTGTTCTGTGTCTTGTAGAGTGTAGTTTGTGGCAAAATGAGTGACATGATTGAATTGAGGTTGTTGTTTAGGATGTATTTTATGAGAAACAGGTGTGTAATAGGTTTTTGTATGAAGAATTCGCATTTACGCCTATAAATCAGCTGCTGGAGATTTCTGGAATGTTTTTTGAAGTTTAATACAGCCAGTGGAAGATATGTTTGTTGCTGTTTAAAACCAGCGGGTGAGGGTTTCTGTAATGTTTTTGGAAGTTTAAAACAGCCAGCAGTAAGTTTGTTTTCAACTTATTTTTTATTTCTTGGTTGCAAAGGTTTTTTTTGTTTACATTTCGCACTTTAAGTCTAACAGATCTGTGGAAACGAAAAAGTTGGCGCCAATTTATCGCCAAGGGGGGTGCGTCTGACACATCTGTTCCTTCTTTTAATAGTGATAATGTTATGGGTCCTCAGGTTGGTAATTCATGCTGTTTCACTGTCAGTTAATATTGTTTTTATAAAAAATAATTAAACTATACTAGCTATAAAATATTCTGCGAGGAAAAAAATTACATTTAGTTAAAAAAAATTGTAAATAACTCCACACATAGCTTTATGCTAGCCCACATATCGCTCACTCCTTTCAACAACGTCATATCTCAAAAATCAGCAATTTTTAGTTATGCTTGCTTTCAGAATGCCCTGAAAGAGTAGTATATCCCTGCAAGATCGTCATATCTCACCGCTTAATATTTAGCCGCTAGAGAGCAGAATTAAAATTTATTTTCAATACATTTCAATGTACATTTAAACTTTCAAATCACTCTCCTGAAAAATCTTATTTGTTGAGATATGACGGTGTTGAAAGGAGTGAGCGATATATGATCAGTGAAATGAAAAATCTTACAGCTCAAACTCAAACTAAACTCTAGTTATACAAGTACTTACATTGGATCATCAGATAGTACAGTAACCACCGCTTATAGTGATCAGTGGTTATAAGAATCAATATCGCGAAAACAAAAACAAATGTATTATTTCCATGTTAAAATTTTCGCTGTAAAGAATCAATCCACTGGTTTTAAGAATCAGTTTACACTCTTCACTTTCCTTTGATTTTTTCAAAAAAAGCCACTTAAACCCTCAAAAGGCACGAAGTTCTTTCTTTTTTTAAAAAATAAAGATTGATAAGATGGGATGGAATATAGTCATAAAATTCATCCCTTTCTTTGTTAGACATAACATAATAGTCTCCCCTTAAACACTTTAGCACAACACTGTCCTATTAGATTGACCCGGGGGCATCTTTACCCGTCCGGGCCCAATTTCACTTTACTCCACTGACAAACAAAAATAGGGACTCTTTTTTCCCACCTCCCACATCCCGGTTATGGCTTCCTGGATCATGAAACACATAAATCTTCGGCGAAGTGTCCACTATCACTTAGGCAAACGTGACATTAGTAGATTCAGCACGTTATCAAACCGCGAAACGTAAGCTAGAAGGTGAATCTTTGTCTGAGACTATTAGTATTGAAAGAGGTATAAACAGCCTCCTGAAAACTTCATTACATCAAACTACCATAGAAAACTTTTTCTTGCTCTCTTCCTGTAGTTGAAATGTTAAAACTGTTAGGCAGGTATGTTGTAACAAATATTGGATTTTTTCTTCTCTTACTATAATCATGTGTATCTACTTATAGGTCTAAAAATTAAGTTGTATTTTAAAATTGTAAAAAATAATTTTAAGAAAAGATAATTAACATAAATTAAAGAGCATTTTATGGTAAATTATCTAATATATGTATATATGTGTGTGTGTGCTTGCCTATCCAAAAACCTAAATTTTGGCTATAAGAATCAACCGCTTAAAAGAATCAAAAACAGTAATAACAAACTTGATTCTTATAAGCGGAAATCACTGTATATTAAAAGAAAATAAATAATATGTATTGTAAAGCCCTTTAAATCTGAGTCTGAGAGCCTTGACTATGAAAAGTATGATAAAGAATTGGTAAGATTCTTACCTTACTTCTGTAATCTTCAGCTATAAGAATCAACTGCTTATAAGAATCAAAAACAGTAATAACAAACTTGATTCTTATAAGCGGAAATCACTGTATATTAAAAGAAAATAAATAATATGTATTGTAAAGCCCTTTAAATCTGAGTCTGAGAGCCTTGACTATGAAAAGTATGATAAAGAATTGGTAAGATTCTTACCTTACTTCTGTAATCTTCAGCTATAAGAATCAACTGCTTATAAGAATCAAAAACAGTAATAACAAACTTGATTCTTATAAGCGGAAATCACTGTATATTAAAAGAAAATAAATAATATGTATTGTAAAGCCCTTTAAATCTGAGTCTGAGAGCCTCGACTATGAAAAGTATGATAAAGAATTGGTAAGATTCTTACCTTACTTCTGTAATCTTCAGTAATAAAAGGTGCTTGTTTGAGAATACCTGAAAATGTAGAAAAATTTAAATTGACAATTTAAATGATAAAATGTCCTGCAGGAGCCAAATGCAAAAAGAAACATCTCCAGCAAACCAGGTAGCTTTAGACCTTACAATAGGCTCCTCAGCAAGACATAACCAAAAATTTTTGACATCTTTGTGCACTCTAAATTTTGTACCACTATTTGTGATTGATGATGTAGGGATGAGTTTGGTATTTAAAAAAAAAGAAAAAAAAAGAAAAAAAAAAAAAAAGAAAATGTTATCCTAAATATGTGTTTGCTACACTTTTCTCCAGCTATTCCTAGCACCATGGATTTTTAATGCCAAAGTCAATTGCATGAAGGTTTATTTTATCCGATCGACATACTATATCTTTTTTAACAGTCTCCATAATGACAACATTAAGAAAAATAAAACCAGTCTATTTCCTGACGTCACTATTAAACTAAAGCAAAACACACACAAAATCAAAAGTATACAACGCCATGTGAGCAACAAGCAACACACATGATACGGAACAAGTTCCCAGGCAGAGAGGCACTTCGAGACCCGCAAATGAGAGTTTCTCTGACTTTGCTGTGACATCACGATGACGATATAGCGACATGTATCCTTCTGCCAATCAATTTCTTTCACTTCGAACGTGCTTGAAACTGCCTGTGTGAATGTAGTATAAGCTAAATCGGAAAAAGTGGATCTTTTTTCAAAAAATTTTAAAAAGTGGAATTTTTCTTTTGCAGAAAATTTAAAAAAGCAGAAAAAAAATCATCCCTAATGATGGTTCTTTCTGGATGACTGCACTTTATATCAGTCATCAGTAAAAATTTAGAGAAATTTCCCATCTGGAATTCCTTTCTGTCTAGCATATTCATCAGTTATGCTTTCCTTAGGACTATAACAAAAGCGAAACTTATGCCCAAGATTACTTGGTATGCTGGCGATGTATCTTTTTGACCATTTAAATGTTATACTATCTACCATTTAACAGTATGTTTTCAAAACAGAGAAGAACTATAGCATATTCAAAACTATTTTATTTTTGAGAGGGGAAAAAAAAAAATTGAACAGAATCTTATGGGTCCTCAGGTTAGTCATTCTTGCTGTTCCACTGTCAGTTAATATTATTTTCAGAAAAGATAATTAAACTATACACACTATAAAATATTAGTAAAAAATAATAAACAAGAAGAACAAGAAGTAGTTAGTAAACAAGAAGAACCTACAATCACACATCAACTCACATGAATGAGCTTATATACACATCAGGTTTCACCCAGGGGCACATGCAACATTAGTACATTAATGTCATATATTGCAGCAAAAACAAAGTTTAAATGGGATTAAATTAATTGTTACCCGCAAAAGGTTTTCCTGCATGGCAACGATATTGTAACTTTTATACAAATATCTCATGCATTCTTGCTTCCGACTACACCAGATGCCAATTCAGATTGGTTGAATTATATCAGCATGTGATGTATTCGAATTGGTCAGTCTGCACAAGTGTATGCAAATCTTTACCAAACCGACTGCTATATATAGTGTGTACAAGTTATTCTGTGTGTTTGAAGCTGTTGTCAGCAGTCTATATTTTGTTGTACTAGAGACAGTAGCCATTTTGTCCCTGTTATGAATTACTTTTAGTTTAAATAAAACTAATTACTTTATATCTGGCCTCAACATTCTCTTCATTTCAGCTCAGTATGTGAACTATGCCATTTAAGTATGTTATATCTTTTAAAAGGGCAATAACCAGCCAGCAAAGTTTTGGGCCAACAAAGTTATGTCAACAATGAACATAATTAGCAGTTGCATCATGGTGATGCTGCAGGCATATTTGCATGAGAGGCATGATGAGGTAAAAATGAGAAAGAAATTCCAGGAAAAGAACTACTTATGAAACTATTTTTTTTCTTTTAAAGGGCAACACTAAATATTTTTGAATATACAAATTCAGATGAAAAAGCCTGAATGTTAAAAATAGTAAAATATTAGAATAAACATTATTTTGCTAAAATTGAGCAAGTATATTTGAATCTATACCAATGCATTTAAATACACTGTCCAAAAATAAAAAATCTTGTTTTTGAAGTATAATGTTACAACTGGTTTAAGTTAACCATAAATACAGAAATATATTTTTCAGATACAAGGATATATATATTTTTAAGAATTATAGTCATCTTATTCTCAGATATAATGAATAAATATTTTTTTTAAAGAAAAGGGAGTGAATTAAGATTTCATATATAAAATATATTATATCTATAAAACATTACTTAAAAAAATAAAAAACTCATTAAGTATTTAAACTTTTAAAAACAGTATTAAATTTATTATGAATATAAAGATCATAATTTAGGCATTGTTCACATTGTACCCAGAGTGTAGTGTTGTGTTCCTTATTTGGTGCTGAGACTGTTGACATGACCTGTGGTTGGTTTGAAATACCACATGGTCATTGTGTAAAAATTAAAATTTTTATTGCTGATGCTCTACTTTGGAAGAAATGTGATCAAACTCTAAAATATTATAAAAACACAGAATAAAGGGACTCAATAAATTGAAAGTTATATTTTACACTAAACCATACCATAAGTTGTAGCACATCTCATACCATCTTTATGTACTCTGGATATGGTATGATCAAAATCTGAAATAACCTGAAACATAAATTAATCATAGTCATATATTATACGTAACTATAAATGTTCAGCAATTATTACTACATAGCTGACAAAATATAAATCAGTTAATAAAATAGATGTATTTTAAAGCAAGAATAATAATATACATTTATAACATCTTTGAACTACAAGTAAATCAGAACAGAAGTGTCAGACGCACCCCCCTTGGCGATAAGTTGGCACCAAAAATTTTTGGTGTCAGCTTTTCCCGTTTCTGCAGACATGTTAGGCTTAAAGTGCGACATGTAAACAAAAACATCAATAGCAACCAAGAAATAAAAAATAAGTTGAAAACAAACTTACCGCTGGCTATATTAAACTTTCAAAAACATTACAGAAATCCTCACCCGCTGGTTTGAAGCAACAATAAACATTATCTTCTGCTGGCTGCATTAAACTTCCAAAAAAATTACAGAAACCCTCACCTGCTGGTTTGAAGCAGCAACAAACATATCTTCCACTGGCTGTATTAAACTTCAAAAAACATTCCAGAAATCCCCAGCAGCTGATTTGTAGGCATAAATGCCAATTCTCCATACAAAAACCTATTACACACCTGTTTCCCATAAAATACATCCTAAACAACTACCTCAATTCAATCATGTCACTCATTTTGCCACAAACTACACTCTACAAGACAGAAAACAACATTTACCTTAGGTAGAAATTGATGAATCTAATTTCGTGAAAATAAAATACAATTAACTTACTCAGATGTATTACAAATGTATTCCAAATCACCACATTTTAAAATGTTCGCTGCCACTAAAATTGACATATCCATCCTCAGATGCCAACGTTTCTATGGTGTCCATCGCAACATCACTATCTCCTTCCAATTTGTTCATAGAATCCCAACCGTAATCTTCATTGTCTGTGGTATCAGAATCAGAAAGATCACTCTTTTCTAATAATTCTAATATTTTGGCTTCAGTCAATTTTTTATTTACTTTCCTTTTCTTGGGCTGTGAAGGTCCTGCCATAGTTGTACTGTCCGCAATTTTTAAAAACATACATAAAAAAAAATCGAAACACAAAATTTAAAAACCATGCACGTAAAATTTTAAAATAATGCTTCACTAACATGCCTCAAAATGCTCTTTGTTCAACCTCCAAGGCCGCACTAAAAATAAAGCATATAACTTATCTTATTCGACCGTCATCCCAGAACATCGCCGGTAGACGAGGTAGCACCATGCTGACGCGTTAGTGCATCAGTGGCAGCAAACGTGTTAAATCAACCACAACGTTTTCAAAAACTCAAACATAGAAACACATAAAACAACCAACATTAAGTCTATCAAACTACATCTAAATTAACCGTTTAAATTAACAGTTAATTTCAAATAAACTGCTAAAAACCTCATTTAGCCAATAAATTTACTAGATTACAAAATAGCAATGACGCATGTATGAGAAAAAAGCACAGCAGAAATAGCCTGAAAAAATACAAAACATTGTTCAACACTTTTAACAGAAATTTTAAATTCCTCCCACTTTATATCCCTAACAACCCCAACAGTATGCCTATGTCTTGAAAATCTATATCTAATACTATCTAAAATACGTCATTGTTATTTCACAACAACATGGCCACCATAATAAACCACGTAATAAACAAGCAATGGCCACAAGCCCACATGACTACATAACCATTCAAACTGGGTTGCCACAAAAATCAAAATCTCGCCAAAATAAACCTGGCAGGGGGGTGCATCTGACACATCTGTACCAATAAATCATATGATATAAACTAAAATTTTAAAAATAACTCACACTTTTACATGTTTTTGTTTTTCCTGTGTATATGATACATTAAAGTACCAGAAAGAGTATGGTTAATTTTCCCCCCAAATATTCCTTAGTCTTTTTTTTTTTTTTCTTGCTACCTGGTAAGCATTTTTCTCTACTCATATCTTGGAAACTTCATATTGTATTTTCTTTACCTTCCTAACTTTACTTTTGGTTTAACAGAGACTCCCTAACTGGTCCCCAAGGTAATTTTTGAACCATTTGCAAAAATCCTCTTTTTGATCTAAGAAATGCTTACATAGTGTTTGTTCTTCAAAACATTGCAGTATATTAGAATAAAAGAATCTTGGTAATCTTGGAAATCATAGGTTGGATGACACTGTTTTCAAAAAAGTACTATACATTCAGAATAGTACTTTTAGTTGCTGTGGGAGAGGCATTAGTTCCCACCAGAAAGTGCCATAAATATTAATTATGCTCCTTAACATTAATTAAAAATCTTCAGTGACTACTCATATTGAGAGTGGGTCAGTGGTTAAGAAACATAAATTTCTCACAATTCTAACAGTATATTTTAAGAGCATACTACTATAGAATTACTATGATCAGGGCCCAATTTAGAAAATTATTGACTATAGGCACAACTCGGGATGGGGGCCCCCTAATACTGTTGAAGGCATAAAATTTCCAAAATTGACACACAATAAAAATAATCATGAATCATTGCAAAAGTACCATTTTACCAAGATTTGGCTATTTGAAGCATAGAAGCCTAGAGCATTATCAAATAACAAAAAGCAATACAACATATTAACTTCATCATTAAAACACCAATACAATGAAACCAGAAAAACTTAGTAATCCCTTACATACACTATAACATACATATGATGAACTATACATATAACTATATGATGAACAAATCAATCAAATTTGAAAGGATATAATAAAAAATTGCTATTAAAAAAGGTAAAATAAATTTTTTAAAATTTTGAATTGGGAATTTTTTCTTTTAAAATAAAAATTCAGGGGCCCCTAGGCCCGGGCCTAATGGAAAATCAGGGCCTGACTATGATTCTTTTAAATATGTTCTCTAAACACATCAGAGAGTGACTTAATCCTTAATCTATATAACAATCATGACATGAAAGTCTAACATTATACAAGCATCCTCCTCTACTACAATTCTCACCTGCAGCTTTGAAGGTCCACCTTTGATTAACTGTGATAATATCTTCTCAACATGATCTTGATCTTTCATACGTACAGTTTCTTTTTTCAAAATTTCCATCTGAAATTTTCAAAGCATAAAGGTGTTATTCAAACATTTTTTCAATTATATTTGAGAATAGCAAGTCTTAAGTACAGAACTAAGCACATTGGAACCTCCATCAATCGTTCCCTGAATCATCATTTTCCTATATGTGTCATTTACTTTATCCAGTCCCGATGATAATATTTCTTTGTTATGTTCCCGCATTTATAGTTTTGCCGCATTTATCATTTAGTGCAATAGATCTCTTCAAAAAACGATAGATTGAGGTTCCACTGTACATAATAAAAATTTAAAATACGTCATCTTGTAATATGGTAAGTACTTCTACAGTATAAAATTCAAAAATATTATGATTTAACAGTAGTAACCCAAACTCATTTAAGAGGGAAAAAGACCTCTCCAATAATGAAATGTTAATAATCATGAATCACATGCAGAAAATATGAAATTTAAGCATATTTCATATTTTTAGTACTGTTCTTTGTTGTTTGTCAATGTGGGGCACTTGCCAATATAGGTATTTGTACATAATATGCTAGAAACGATTGCTTTCAATGGGTGCATCAAACAGGTGAACCTCTACTAACTTGTGGAACCCTGGTGCCAACTCAATCTATAATTTCTAAATTATACCATGTTCATTTCTGATAAATTAAAATGCAAAACACAGTTAAAAAATGTTATCTATAATTTCATAGTTTAGTTAAATATCTGACCTTTATGTACTTATCCTTATCAAATATACTAAGTAATGAAATAAGCTAGCTTTGTGCCATATAACAGTAAAAAAAAATTGTATAATACTCATATAATTTTGAAATGGTACATCAGAAAAGTTGACTTATTTATAATAAATGATATCAGTTATTAAAATTACACGACAAAAATTTTACTCGATTAAAAATTTATTTCAAAGGGCCTTCAATTTAAAATTGTCATAGGGAAGGCATGTCAGAAATTTTCTTGATTACATGGAAATTTCCAATAAGTCAGCAAAATTTTCAAACGTAGACAGGGTGAAAAAATATCCCGCTATGACAGTACGCTATAATAATTTGTCAGTCAAGAATGTTTTGTAAAATGCGTATGTAACATGAAATCGATAATCATTCAATAAATATGGAAAACAGTGACATTCAAAACAGACACTGACAACTTAAATACAGTTTTTCGGCTTGATATTTTTAAAAGAATTTGAGATGCCTCAAAAATAATTTGCGTAGCAAACACCATCTCAGATAAAAACCCTCAATTCTAAAGATTCATAATGCGAATTACCATATTTTTTAATCCAAAAATTTTCTTTTTTGGTTTATTTAAGAAGTGAAACGTCAAAAATGAAACTAATAAAACAGTCCCGAACCCAACTGATGCTTCTAGAATATGATTATGAAACGATTTAGAATTCAGCATTGCATCCGCAAATACCCTTACGCAAGCAACATCTGTTATTATTATTTACATTTTAGATAAATATAATGACATTTAAGATTCCATGCGCCGATGGACTGCAAGATTGTTATTATGTAACTGAGACTAGTTCTTGAATTCACTTCTTTTCGTTTTTGAAAATTGCTTAGACATGTTGCCAAACCAAAAGTTTCCAAATACATCAAAACTCAGAGATTTTATATGTTCTGTACTGTCCGGTAGCCGTCAAAGGCATTTTTATATACTCAGTTGCGGATTTACCAGCAGGCTGAGTAGGCTGGAGCCTAGGGCGGCAAATTTAGTTCATAATTTTTTTATTTCGATTTACAAATTAAAAAAAATTATTATACACACACAAAATACGAATTTCGAAAATTGGAGAGAAATTAAAATATTTAACAAAAATCGAAATATAGTCCTATATACACTGCTAAATAATAAATATTTCAACATCTCTACATAAACAATTGCTAAACGCTTTATTAATTATTCATTAATGATCATGAATTTTTAGAATATCGCAATAGCGATTCGATATTATAGTCGAAATTTAGTTATTTTTACATATTTTCTTCACTGATAACTGCTATAATTTTTTCTCCGTGTACCTAATAATTATGAGATCTCCTTACACAATTCAATCTTGATATAATATCGATGGTCTAATCATGATTGCTGCAGCAAGTTTGCAAATTGTCAAATTCAATTTCAGAAAGTTATTTCTTTATGCGTAAAAAATACTGACTAAAATTGACTAATTTTTATTAAATAAAAAACTAGTTCAATATCTTATAGAGATATAGTCTTTTGGTTTAAATTAATCGAATAACTGATATTTGAACGACTGCGACTTGACAATAAAAAGAAGTGTCTGGCTGAATGGATAGCACAAGTGCAGCGCGATCGGGTTACTACGTGAGCCGAAGCGGGGTCCTGATGTATAGGGCAGTGTCTCGCAGCATGTCACATCTCAACTCTTGCAGATTTTACTTCTTGTTTGGCGAGGAGTGGCGAAACATTGCATAATTTAACATGGTGCTCAATGAACATTCTTATAGCTTGTTGAATAAAATGCTCTCAGATCACGTAAAGTCTTTAGATACGGTATCTAAACAAAGGTATATCATTAAATTAAACATTCAGGTACAGCCCGGAAAGGTTTATTCAGTATGTGACCCGTATTTATTGACAGAGGAAGACTGGAGTTACGATACAAGACGCTGGCCTGAAGTAACTTATCCTGATATCTATACATATCTGAACATAATAATAATCATTCTCAACGAAAGAATGATTATATTCTCTTAAACCTTGCGAAATATTAAAAAAAAGTGTTAAAATACCCGTTACATACAACTAATATGAGGAATTTTATAAATAAACTTAAATTATTTAACTCAAAATGAAGGTATCGTCCAAAAACACATGAAAACGCATATGAACGGCTTCTGTTTTCTGCCACCCGATAATCACGTGATCTATAGTAGACGAAAACTGACGTAGCCAGTGACGTTGCGACGTTTCGCCTTATACATATGTTGCGTCGAGGTATTGAGTTCGAGAGTAAGGGCCTGTTCACATAGGAGTCCGTTGCGTAGCGTTAAGGAAAAGATGACGTTGAGACGAAAATAAACCAATCATAGGCGTTAAAAATTTCATTGCTAATCGTTTGGAGGCCTATGATTGATTTATTTTCGTCTCAACGTCATCTTTTCCTTAACGCAATGGACTCCTATGTGACCAGGCCTTTAGTGAGGCAGATATAGCGTGGCGATACCAACGAGGAATTCACGTCTCTTATTTAGTTCAAAAACAAGAGAAAAGTCACTTTTGATGTTTGCGCCCTGCAATTTGTAATACTGTATTAATGTTAATATTTCAGGGGACCCATATTTCTAGTTGTGTACTATAATTTCTTGAAGTGTTTCGTGGATTTTGTGATAAGCAAAGTGTGTAAAAAAATTAAAATTTGTTTTCTTATCATACCTATAAACATCTCTTTTGCTTATATCAGGTAAGTATTTAAAGTCTGAAATCTGAACGAAGGATACTGGTAATTACGTACGAAAAACAAAACTTTTAATTTAATATTGTTTTGTTTCAGTTTTTCAATCAAAAATTGTTAGAATGAGTGATGAACGAAAGCGACTTAGTGGAGCTGAGTACAAGAAAAAGCAAAAATTAAAAGAGAAGAGCAAGAGGAAATCACCCGACAGACAGTAAAAATTGACAGTTTTTTTTTAAGTGAAAGTAAAAGCAGTGTTTTGAGCCCGGAAGCTTCAAACATATGTCCTAATTCAACACAATCTAAAGAAGATGAGACCGATATATACTCTGCTGTCCCACAACAACCGTTGCCCATTAAACATTCTGATTTTGAAAAAACAGATCTTCATGTTTTTGATAGAGAAGCGAAAGAGGAATCATCTGTAAGCCTCACAATTGAAGATATGTCTCAGAATCAGACGTCAAGTACAAGTAAGGCGAAATACAATCAACCACAAGTCTAAACAAAGATCCAGCGCTGTGGGAAATTAACGATAACTTGCGGGAGATTATCGCAAGGTACGGCTTTGATCAAAACAAATCTTGTGACATCTCTAAAAGTGAAAGAATAGATGCTGATCAGCGTCATTTTCTGCCAGTTAGTATCTTCCAAAAAAAAAGAGAAATAATGAAGTGAAAGACAGAAATTGGCTAGTTTATTCTGAAAGTAAAAAATCTGTGTATTGTGGACCCTGTTTGGCATTTGGCCCATTGGAGTGTAGAACTCATTTTGAGAACGGAGGATTCAATGCCTGGAAAAATGCAGATTATCGAGTAGCGCAACATGAAAATTCTGCACGTCATAAATCTAGTGTCCTTAGTTTGAGAGATAGGAATAAAATTGATGGCCGACTCGATAATCTACTGAAGGTCCAGAATGATGAAGAAATTACTTACTGGAGAAATGTTCTGATGAGAGTTGTAGCCGTCGTGAAGCGACTGTGTTCAAGATGTCTTGCTTTTAGAGGAAAAAATGAAAAGTTCGGAGATCCACATAATGGAGATTATTGTATGGTTTTGGAACTATTAGCAGAATTCGATCCTTTTTTAGCTCGATATATTGAACGATTTGGCAATCAAGGATCAGGAAGTACCAGTTACTTATCAAAGACCATTTGCGATGAGTTCATTCTCTTAATGGGTGATAAAGTCTTGAAACAGATTAGAGACGAGATAAAAAAGGCGAAATATTTTTCCCTCATCATTGATTCAACGCCAGATATAGCCCATATAGACCAACTTACGCTTGTTATTAGATACGTTTTAGATTCAGGTGAACCATGTGAAAGATTTCTCAAGTTTTTGCCGTCAGTGGGACATAAAGCTGAAGAAATGTTTCCTGCCATTACTTCCGAACTCGAAACACTGGGCATAAATATTGAAGACTGCCGTGGTCAATCATATGATAATGCCGCGAATATGTCTGGCATGTAAAATGGCTTGCAGGTAAAAATTCGAGACCAAGTCCCTTTCGCCTTTTATGTGCCATGTTCTGCCCATTCTTTGAATTTAGTGGCAACTGCGGCTGCTGAATCGTCTACAGAAGCGTGTCGCTTTTTCATGTTGCTACAGGAAATCTACGTTTTTTTTGTGAGCTCCACACAACTCTGGCAAAAATTAATGACTGAAATCGGAAAAGGAAAAAGCGTTAAAAGGGTAAATCTGACACGTTGGTCAGCTAGAGAGGATGCATGTAAAAGTTTGAAAGAATCTTGGCCCGAAGTTCTTAAAACTTTGCAATCAATCAACGATGATTGTACCGAAAAGCCTGTAACGCGACAGGAAGCGGCGGGAATACTTTTGAATTTAGAAAAACTGGAAACGGCGGTTATGGTTGTTGTATGGGATGTTTTTTTTTGGAGAGAATAAACAAAGTGAATGTTCAAATTCAGACTTCTAACATAGATTTAATTACCGTTGCTGATCTTTGCGAATCACTCCGTAAGTTTTTCATAGCTGAACGAGAGAATTTCAAGTACTTCGAAGAAAATGCGATCGAGTTAAGCGTATCGAAAGAATATACAAGAGAGATGAAAAAAAGACAACCAAAAAGAAAAAAAAGATTTGATGAAACACCCGATGAAGATATTGGAATAGCTGCGAGTGATTACTTCAGGGTTAACAAGTTTCTCGTTGTCATAGATAGACTCATATCCGAGTTAGCAAAACGGCAAGAGGCTTATCACGGATTTAACGAGAAATTTTCATTTCTTACCAAAATGAGTGAGTTGTTACCATCAGTTCTGACGGAAAAAGCCAGTTTTTTAGAAAAAATGTATCCTAATGATTTAGAAACAGACTTAGTTCAGGAATGCGTACACTTTCAAAGCTACCTTTCGTCTGAAAGAATTTCAATAAAACCAATTTCTGGATCATTAAAAAGTCTGTCTTCATTCCTGCGAGAACAGAATCTAGGAAACATTTATTCAAACTTGGATATAGTACTTCGTATGGCTCTTTGTACACCAGCGACAAGTTGTTCAGGTAAAAGAAGCTTCTCTTGCTTGAAGAGAGTAAAGAACTACCTACGATCGACTTTAAGTCAAGAAAAACTAAACGCTTTAGCTCTCTTGTGCATAGAGTCAGAGCTAATGAACAAGATTTCGTACGACGATATAATAAATGATTTCGCGAATTCAAAGTCTCGCAAAAATGTATTGTAATGCTTTTATAATTTAACTTAAATTATAATACCAACAAATAATTAAGAAAAGATATATTTATTGTATTGTTTTTAAACTGTGAGTGTAATAATAAATATTTATCAACGTTCGCCAAATGTATATTTTTTATGTAAGCTTTATTCATATTACGTAAGTATTGTATAGTTTTATGACATACGTTACCTTACTTTAAAAGTGGTTCATGATTGAGATATTTTTTGCTTAAAATAATGTTTTTTGATAATTCTTTGCTGTAAAAATAATCAAGGATCTAACACGGTACCATAGTTCTCAATGATACTAACCATACGGGAAAAGTTGATGTAACGAGGATGATGGAGCACAAATCATAAAGTTGGAATTTTATTGATAGAAAATTGATATGATTGTGGACTAAGATATCAAAATTTAGAGGCGGCAAAAATTGAATAGCCTACGGGCGGCAAATCTGTAAATCCGCCACTGTATATACTAGTAATTATATACAATATTACTATATACTAGTTATATACTAATTATATACTAGTAATTATATACAATAAGGTGAAACGTCGCAACGTCACTGGCTACGTCAGTTTTCTTCTGCTATAGATGACGTCATTATCGGGTGGCAGAAAACAGAAGCAGTTCCTATGCGTTTGCATGTGTTTTTGGACGATGCCTTCATTTTGAGTTAAATAATTTAAGTTTATTTATAAAATTCCTCATATTAGTTGTATGTAACAGGTATTTTAACACTTTTTTTAATATTTCGCAAGGTTTAAGAGAATATAATCATTCTTTAGTTGAGAATGATTATTATTATGTTGAGATATGTATAGATATCAGGATAAGTTACTTCAGGCCAGCGTCTTGTATCGTAACTCCAGTCTTCCTCTGTCAATAAATACGGGTCACATACTGAATAAACCTTTCCGGGCTGTACCTGAATGATTAATTTAGTGATATACCTTTGTTTAGATACCGTATCTAAAAAATTTGCGTAATCTGAGAGCATTTTATTCAACAAGGTGTAAGAATGCTCATTGAACGCCATGTTATGCATCAAAACATCACATTAGCATCATTTGGCAGTTATATTCTTAGAATCCGTAGATTCTTACCTCTAAAAACATCAATTTTTATAAGGAATGGACGAAACCAGAATATGCTCTTTCTAGTCAGCTGTGCTCACGGAGTTTCTTGCCCAGTGGTAGAGAGCGCGCAATCGATTCCTGACAATTTTTTTCTTTACACAATGTTATTTTTTAATCTTTAAATTCATATTTTATTTTAAATTTTTTTGTTTACCTGATGAAGGTCTACTTCTTGGAGATAAAGGGCCTGTTCACATAGGAGAACCTTTTACGATGAACAGATCGCTTACGATAAAGAGATACTTGCTTTTACGATAAAGAGATCACAAAAGACTCATATTAGCCCGAGATGTCCTCTCGTTTGAAAAGACGAAAACTTTTACCAGGCGAAATACGCAGCTTTCCACCACTAGCTCCTTTCGTTGACATTGAAACGCTTGTCGGTTAACACACTGGAATTCTCCAGCATGGAATCTTCCAGCAAAGAGTGGATGTAGCGTCTTAGCGAGTTCAGTCAAAGCGATTCGTATTTTTTTTAAGCACCGTAAGCACTGACATATCTTAGTAACCTTTGATAGTCAGCTTTAATTTGAGAATTAGAGCCTGTTCATATAGAATCCGTCAGTGTCAGCTTTACTCATATCGACAAATTTTAAACCAATCACAGACCGTAACAATTTCATGGTTAATCATTTGGAGGTTTGTAATTAGTTAAATATATTTCAATACGAGTAACGCTATCGCTTATGGATTCTATGTGAACAGGCCCTTAGTTGTATTGTCTAGACCTCGCATTAAGTTCCTGTTCACATAGGAGTCCGGTAGCGGAGCGTTAAAGTATTGAAATATATTTAACCAATGACAAACCTCCAAACGATTAGCAACGAAATTTTTAACGCCTATGATTGGTTTATTTTCGTCCCAACGTCATCTTTCCTTTAACGCTCCGCTACCGGACTCCTATGTGAACAGGCCCTAAGCCTAGCTTGCCTTGAATAAACGACATTGGTTTTAATGCTTTTAGCGAATCGTCCTACAGTGATTAAAGAAGACTTGATTACTCGCTTCCTGCGTCTGAAAAACAAAAAATAAATTTAATATACGAGGCTTCGAAACTCAAGATCTACGATTCGATTTACATTTTTTCGAGATTGTGAGCTTGGAATTCTCCTATAATCTCCTTAGCTAATACACCGTGAAACTCCGATGAGTTTTCTCTTCTGCATTGAAATGTCGGTTATCACAGCTAGTTTTATTACCGAGCCCACGGACGTATATAAAAAATTTACGATCCGATATCTTCGTTTTCAACTCGTTTCCATTTGTTTAAAAAAATGTGTTATACTTTTTTTTATAGGTAGGATTATTACGCACGGTGTTAATGTCTCTGCTATGCTCTCCAAACTCGAAGAACACACTAAGGGCCTGTTCACATAGGAGTCCGTTGCGTTCGTTAAGGAAAAGATGACGTTGAGACGAAAATAAACCAATCATAGGCGTTAAAAATTTCATTGCTAATCGTTTGGAGGCATATGATTGGTTTATTTGCGTCTCAACGTCATCTTTTCCTTAACGCAACGCAACGGACTCCTATGTGAACAGGCCCTTACTCTACCGCTGTTATAACCATAAAATTAATCACAAAATATGTGTTGGTGGAAAATTGCCGCAAAGTAAACACATTCATTGTACATGTGCTCGCTCCTTTATCCTTTGTCAAGTGTGGGTCTATCAATCATCACTATCATCTGATACCTAATCGCTTGAGGGGTGGGATTGAAGGCAAAATTTGACGACTGAAGTAAAAATATTAACAGATCTATTGGTTCGGCAGATGTGTCAAAAACTAAATGTGCTTAAAATTATGAGTTTGGATTTTTGATTTAGCGATAATAAATTTTACATAAATATACATTGAAGAAAAAAATTCATTACGAAAAATGCAAATTAAAAAAATATATAATTGTGTGTCGAGACCCCTTTAAGAACTCCTGATCACATCAAATAAATTTGGTAGAAAGGGAGCACAAGTTTGAGAAATATTCTCTTGAAACCCAAGTTGATGCTTCTCGCATTTTGTAGCACCCTTCGTGTTTGTTGCCTATGATGGGTTAAAGTGATAGCCATAACATCGAGAACGTTCAGTAGCGAATTGTTATAATGATTTTTAGATTTCTCCATGATGGAGAGACATGAAAGGAAATCTACAGAATTTATAATATATATATTCACAGTAAATACAATATTGTAAATAACTGCAAGAATGAAACAAATATATTTTTTCAAACACTTTTTAATATTTATCATGCAATATTCAAAGAGTAAATAATGAATGAATCTTTCAGGATTTTTATTTCAGTTAAAACAATGTAAAAATAACCACATAACATTTATAACAAATGATGATAATAATATATACAACTCATTTTTAAAATTTATTGTGTGCTATCCTAATTAAAAAAAAAAAATTTCCTGCCTAAAAATATCTTTAGACATTAGGTTTTCTGAATAGTTATAATATGATGCTCTGTAAACTCACACTACAGGAAAATGAATTCACTTAATTATATGTACAAACATGTGTTTCTAAATCACTTTGAAGGAGAAATTCTTTGTCACATGAACTGCAAATGATAGGTCCTTCCCCAGCATGGAGGTGGCGATGCCTTTTTAAATTTCTCTTGGTAGAAAATTCTTTTTTGCATACACTGCAGATGAAAGGCTTTTCTCCAGTATGAGTACGAAGATGGGCAGTCAAACCACATTGCCGAGCAAATCCTTTCATACATGTGCAGCAAACAAAAGGTTTCTCGCCAGTATGGGTACGAAGATGTTCGTCTAAAGAGCATTTGTGCGAAAATCCTTTCATACATACGCTGCAGACAAAAGGTTTTTCACCAGTGTGGGTACGAAGATGTGATGTTAAAGCACTCTTCTCTGAAAATCCTTTCTGACACACACTGCAGCTGAAAGGCTTTTCTCCTGTATGAGTGAGAAGGTGTGCCTTTAAACTTCCCTGTCGGGTAAATCCTTTCTGGCATATGCTACACATAAAAGGTTTTTCTCCTGTATGGGTACGAAGATGATTTATTAACTGACCATTATCAGAAAATCCTTTCGAACATATACTGCAGGCAAAAGGTTTTTCTCCAGTGTGAGTACGAAGATGTCTTGTTAAAGTACCTTGAGCAGTGAATCCTTTTTTACATATGCCACAAATAAAAGACCTTTCTCCGGTATGAATTCGAAGATGTCTTATTAAAGCTCCCTGTTCTGAAAATTCTTTTTTACATACATTACAGATGAAAGGCTTTTGTCCTGTATGGGTGAGAAGATGTGACTTCAAATTTTCCTGCTGAGAAAATCTTTTTGGACATACACTGCAAATGAAAGGCTTTTCTTCAGTATGGGTACGAAGATGTTTTATTAAGTAACTATTATTAGAAAATCCTTTTGTACATATACTGCAGGCAATAGGTTTTTTTTCCTTGTGAGTACGAACATGTCTTGTTAACATACCCAGCTCAGCGAATCCTTTTGTACATATGCCACAATAAAAAGGCTTTCCTTCGGTATGAATATGAAGATGTTTCATTAAAGCCCCCTGTTCTGAAAATTCTTTTTTACATATATTACAAATAAAAGGCTTTTGTTCTGTATGGGTGAGAAGATGTGACTTTAAATTTTCCTGCTGAGAAAATCCTTTTGGGCATATACTGCAAATGAAAGGTTTTCCACCAGTATGGGCATGAAGATGTCTTGTCAAATCACTCTGCCTAGAAAATCCCTTCTTACATACATTGCACACAAAACATGTTTCTGCTGTATGGCCATGAAGATGTGCTTTTAAATTGTTCATTTGTGGAAACCCTTTCATGCTCTCATTTTGGATGAGAACATTTTCTCCATTTAGGATAAAGATAAGTGTTTTCGACATGGTTTTAACAGAAAATTTCATATGATGCAAAAATCTTTTGCTGTACTATGGGTACAGATATGTGTTTTTCAAGTGGTTAACTAACAGCATAAATATCAAATTGTGCTTTGGGTACACTATGTTTCCATGTGGATCACAGAGGTTATCTTCAGCAATGTATTGAATGTAGGATCAATTTCTTTTATATTAGCTTAAGTTTAAAGTATTGACCAGTTAAACATGGCAACACTTTTTCAATAAAATGTCATGAAGTAATCAATATAGAACCTCATTTTCTCTCCACAGACTGAATTTTTTAGAAGTTAATCTTTTAGTAGCATACTGTGTGATGCAAGAGTCGAGGAGGAAATAGATATGTATTGAAGATACTTTATGATGAAATTTCTTCTTAAAAAAAAAAACACCTAACAGAAACAGGTTTAGAAAAGTACGTTCCAAAGTCTCACTCAACCTATTTGGAAAACTTTTAAATTCTTTTCTATTGTAAAAAAAATATTTAAAAACTAAAACATAAATAAAATATCTTTTCTATTCTCATAATAGTGGTAACTCTAGATTTCTTAGAGACATAAATGGAAGACATACAAGCTATTTCAGTTTTAAATTTTAACAGAATTTGTTCAGCACAGGAAAAAAAAAAAGAAACCATCTTCAGAAGAATACAGTTTACAAAATACTATCTCGCATAAGCCAGTAGATACCAAGATCATCTTTATCTCAGTTTGGATAAGAACAGATGTTGTAGATGCAGCTATAAGGTGGTGCATCAATATATACAAACATACAGAACGTTTATTCTAATTTAACTGGAGTTACAGTAATTTTATCCTCTTTGCAAAATGAGGGATACTTTTTTCCAGTTTTTATTATCTCATCAAAACTGTCAACTTAATAATGGATTGAATGTGTCTCTTCACCACATACAACTTTGTTCACAGTGACTCTAGTCTAAATGAATAAAGCAATATACTTCATTACTTAAATTAATTTTTAAAGAGAATAGCTTCAAATGAAATAAACATTTTATAGCAGCCACATGTCTGGTCACAAACTCAAGAGAAATAATCATTGATACACATCTATATCAACCTCCTGTAACAGAGAAAAAATGAGTGACATATTTATATCATGTAAGTACTATGTACAAATTACACATTCACATGCACATACAATACACAAAAGTACTCTGTTATATTTTTCATATATATTTAAATTTTTAGTTAAATACAGTGATTCACTTTCTGTGCCCTCATTTGTGGCATGATGAATAAATGCTACATTTTGGTTCCATTTGCAAACTTTTACATTTCAGCCACCATTTCCTCTTTTTTCTTCTCTGTCCAATATTCGAATTTTACACTAACTTTTGTTATTAATCATGATAGTCAATAATTTTTTTAAGGAAGAGTGGTTCTTTTTTTAGTCAGTTTATTTTAATACTCCAATATTAATTCTAGGAGATAGTTTCCTTCCCTTTGCAATGTGCCAAGGTCTCTGACAAGAACATATATGCAGTGAAAAGTTTTGAATTTGGGGTTCTTCATCTCTATTATTTCTGCTAGTGAATATCAGTCGGTACACTTCCTTTTTTGTTTTAAATAATCTTTTTAAAAGAAATATTTTAATGCTTTTGGAATAATGAGTTATGATTTAGGATAAACAAATATTGTTTTTAATTTTGATCTACAATGCAAAAATTTGGAGTATGATTCAGTCTGACAAGATCTTTTCAAAGTGCTTTATAGCTATGTCAAACTGCCCATGCAACTCACATAACAGAAAAATATTCGGTAAAATTTCAAATTGAATTTTGAAATGCATATCTAAAAATGATGGTTTTAGCATCACATAAACAATAACAAAACAGAATAAGTAATAAAAACATAATTTTTTTATACTGACAATAAATAATTCCATATAGTTTAGATAAGTAAAATAAGAGGAGTTATTACCAACTGAAATATAGATTAAAATGCACCAAAAAGAAAAATAATGAAAAATATGCATAAATATACAATGTAGTATAAAAAGAACTATCACTAAGCTTAAAGAAAATCAACTGTAATGCCTGAAATAGATATTGAAAATAAATTGATATCACCAAATGAAAAATAATATTCTCAAAGTAAACTTTGGGAACCTTTATTTGGATCAAATTCAATTTTAGATTGATAATTTAATAAGAAATTATCTGAAAAAATAAGAATTTTTTTATTTAGAAAATGTCACCATTACGTTGGCCAATTGTAATAAAAAACTATCAAAAATATGTACAAGTAACAAAAATGGTATTATGACATTTTCCATCACAGTATTCCTCAATACTAAACTAATTTTAACTCAAGAAATATGTCTGTTTTTCTCTGAAGTGACAAAATTTCTTAGCCAGTTTATACACTTAAGTAGAAGTGAGGACACAGCTTCAATCAAACAAGCTAAGAATCTAAGTCACCTATTTTTTAAGGCAAAATCAAAATACTTATTTCATTTTCCTAAACTCCTAAAACTACTTAACAGTAACCACAGTTAACAGACAAATACTTCAGTACACATAATAACTATAAGAAATACTGCTATATATAACTATAAGAATACAGCTCAGTTTTCTATGAGAACATTGTCCTCTTATCACCTTGGCAACTACTAGCATAAGGTAGATTGGATCATATGACAAAATTTAAGAATTTTTGTTAGCTTTTATCATACATTAATACAAGAGACAAATTTGCCAAGTAATTTACATATTACAAAGGATGAGACTGTTTTCTTACTTGGTAGACCACTATATTTATATTTATTACAAGTTAATTTTAGTACAGTTTTATTTTATTGCAGGTATGATTCCATAATTTTAGGAGTTTTGTGAGATAAGTATATATTTTGATACTGCATGGTATTTATGAATAGAAATAGGTCAGATTGCTGAATTCCAGTGGGATTATGTTGAACTTTAGCTTAATTGAAAGCAACAACATGAATATAACAACATAAATATACAAATTTCAATCTACAGTTGCACCCCCTCCCCAATTAAAAAAAAATAAATTAATCAGTTGGATTGGAAATAAGACATTTTGATTTAAAGGATTGAAAAAATTATATCATACCTAGAGTTAGTCTCATTATGATTTTCTTTTTCATTATATTATCTATAAATAACACCATTCATTAGACACACATCATAATAATATTACTTGAAAGAATGATCAAATTTCTCTCATTATACCTCCTTATTAGCGTTTCGGTAGTTACAAGAGTACTTGATCAGAATCTAGTTATTTATAGGTAGTTACTGTACTAGACATTTTGCTTCCATTTGTTGAATAAGTTCAGAAGAATGGTTAATAAGGCATAATTAATATTTCTTTAGCTGCTAATAATTTTTATGTTTTGCTTTAAGTTCATCCTATTTTTTTGCCATCTGAATTGCTGGACTTAATTTCATACAAATGCTGGGGGACAGTAAAAAGGCACTCCCAACAACTCTTTTCAGACTACAAGTAATGAATTTCATTTAATGAACTTTTACAAGTATTTAATGAAATAAAAGAAATATAGAGGGCATTGAAAATTTAGGTTAAGATAAAAAAAAAAGAAATTTAAGTTTCTGACCTACTATGGAAACAAATGTTAAAATATAAAAATAAAATTAGAAAAAAAAATCCTAATGATTCTGCTCCTGAAATTTTAAACATATCTTTATAAAACAAGGCTGTTATTCAAAATGATAATCAAAATGAAGTATGGGGGACATAACAGGATTTTCAGATAACATTTTGTGGTTAAAAATATGCCTGATTTATGTATTTACAAGAAATATGGTTCATTTCTTGTTTCAAGATCAACATTCTTTTAATTGGAGATCCCTCCTACATATTCTCCCCAACAACATCAAAAGCATATACTACATATACACAACATACCAAATTAATACGAAATGCAAAGGAAAAGAAAATCTTAAGGTACCTTAAGAAAACCTGTTTATGGAAAAGAGTTCTGAATTTGCTTTTGGAATTCGAACTGCGATCAATTTACGGTTATATATACCGAGCTTGTATACTGCTTTTAACACTCCCTGATTTGTTTGACTAGTTTTTGTGTTTTTTTTTAACATTTAATTTATCATGCTCTCGGAGATAATGAACGTTTACTTTATTTCTGATGACAGATTTCGTCTTTTCTTTACTATCGGGAAGTATATAGTTTACTTCAAAAATAAATTCTCAGCAAGCCTCCATGAAAATTTTAAAAGCTATGACTAACAATCACACACTCTACTTAAAAATGCATAAATAAGTTTACGAAATTCTCATCTTCGATTATGAATAAACAATGGCCCGCCACAGCGCCGCAGCCACAGATTTATTTTTAAACTGTGAATACAGTCACAGCAAATATCTGCGACTGCCTCACGAAACCTGTTAATGCTACTTTTGCCTTAACTGCCCAGTGATTGGATGAACTTCTACAGTCGTCTCTTCTAAAGTCTCTTACCGTTTGCACCTGGAATGCTAACGGATGGTGGTCTAAAATTGCCGAATTTTGGCAATTTATTGCAGACAACAAGGTCGGACACGTATTTGGTCACTGAGACCCTTTTTATCCAGGGAAAATATCCAAACGTGGCGAACTACGATTGTTATCAAAATGACAACAATTTCTGGCGGTACAGCTATCTATATTAAAAGATCGATTCCTCATGTTATGATTCTACCCCCCTCCATTGTTAGTTGTGAATCAACTATAATAAAAATTTTTCTACCCGGCACTGAAAAAGTCAGAATCGCAGCTATTTATGCTTCCCTTTCTTGTCCCCACGATTGCTCATAGAGGATTTAAAATTAATTACCAAAAACTCGGCAAATTATATCAATGCACATGATTACAACGCCCACCACTAGTTTTGGGGCTGTAGAAACTTTTCTTCGAGAGGACCGCAGCTCCGTCGTTGGTTTGATCAAAATTATATCATTGTCAACACTATTTGAAACCTTGAGAACGGTAATCTTATGTCACATACTAACCTTGATACTGAGGATAAGAAGCTCTTGCTCCCTGGTGCCTCTATAGTGTTTTATGTCAATGTCAATGATCAAAATTATGCATATGTGATCTCGCCACCCGGGGCCACTGCTACTCGGGAAACAATCCCTCTGTTATTCATTGTTACATCGCGCGTAACATCCTCTTCCCCCACCCTTCTAATGTAGTTGACATTGACATAAAACACTATAGAGGCACCAGGGAGCAAGAACTCCTTATCCTCAGTATCAAGGTTTGTATGTGACATAAGATTAACCGTTCTCAAGTTTACAAATACAGTGTGTAACAAAATTATAAGAGCACTGTGGATTTTGTGATTTTTACTATAAATAGTATAAATTTTTTAAAATTAAATTAGGTTGATGTTAATAAATGAAATATAAAATACATGTATATTATTTTTAAGAGATATTTAAATATACTAATTATTTTATCAACAATTTCAAATTTTTCCAATCAAATATCTGTAACAAAATTATAAGACCACTAGTTAAAACAATTTTTTAAAATAAAACTAATATGATGTTGATCCACCATTTTTCTGAATAACTTCAAATACTCGATTTTTCATTGAATTAATTCGTTTTTCGAGGAAATATTTGGGAATTTTGTCCCATTCACCCATGATAGCTAGTTCCAATTCATACACAGAATCATATTTACTGTTATTTACATACACTTGACGAACCAAATGGCCCCACAAGTTTTCGGTGGGATTCAGGTCTGGACTAAGGCTTGGCCAGTTTAAGACCTCGATTTTTTCTTTTTGAAACCAGTTTTTAGTTGATTTAGACACATGGCATGGAGCATTATCTTGCTGAAATTTCCAGTTTGATCCTCCTAAAAATGGGCCAAAAGGTTATAGAGAATTTACTAGCTCACTTCTACCCAGACTTGGGTGTATATAATTTGAAGTGGCACTCTATTTGAATTTGAAACAAACACAGTTTATACATGAAACAATGTTTATTGAATTCGTTGCACATATAATTGGCTTTTACAGCAATAAGAATACGTACTACTTGTACGGGATATATATATTATCATTCAATAGAAATACACATTTCGAATACTCACAAACAGTAAGTCAAACCAACAATTCTGCCACGTAAACTTTGGGCCCCCTAAGCACTAGCTCAGGATAGTACTGGAGCTGCATACCTCGTAGCTCCCTATCACTTATCTATCAATTTTAACAACCTTCTTCAACCCTAACCACCTTCTTTTAATTAATGACGCTGCATGGTATTTATACTAAGCGCGTATGCCGAAATTAGCATATCTAAAGCAGCTTCTTTAATTCATTCACTCAAAAGTTCGATTCTTGTGAATCGAATCTTGTGTATACCTTACACTGGCCTCCCTCGAAAAAAAATTAGGTAACTGAGGTCTGAACGGCTTCAGTTAACTAATTGAAAACGCGTGCTGGTCTGACTTTTTACATAATGGGTGGCAAAGTCAAAAAAACCTTCCACACGTTGTGTGGAGGAAAAACGCCACTACTATTTTACAAAACTAACCCCGAAGGGTCCAGGTGACACCATCAAACAGTGGATTTGCAGAGTTGCGGATACTGGGCTGGCGAACTGCGCCCTAAAAAACTTATTTTAATTAAAAGTGTCAACACAATTGCACAGCATGACATTTCTTGACTGTTTGTATCTGCTCTTCCCCAATCATAATGCACATGTGTTATGATTTGTGAAGTTAGTATGTTAGTTAGTTGTTATCTGTAGTTAGTATGTATTTTTTTTCACTACATGTTCCCTTCAAAAATTTATAAAACAACAGTATGCCGTTTTTTTTCAGTGGCTCACCCCTTCCCCTCAAAATGTTTACACAGTATATATAATGGGGAATTTCAAACCAATTTGGTTCGGTTTTATTAAAGGGTGGGAGTTAGAATAAGAAAGTTGATACAAGACTTGTTCCCCATGAATGCAGCAACTACCTTGCACCAGTCTGTCCAATCCGTGGAACCTTTCTTGATGGTCGCAGTCCTAGTAAAGGGGTTCGTTGACCGTGTGGGCATCCTTCGTGCAGCAGGTCGTTGGCCCTGAGGCGCTGGTCCAGCTTGAAGATGGACAGGAGGTCTCTTGGGAGGAGGCCAACCCTGCTGGGCGGCAGAAATCTTCCGTTTCCTGTACTTATGCAAAGGAACTTTAAAATTGTCATTCTTCCTTTTGAGAACCTTGTGTACCTTATCAGCGACGCATTCATCCTTTGATGGAGTTTTTGTAGTGCACACTTTACTTTTCTTCGTACTTTTGCTTGTATCGGTATTAGATTTTAATGCAGATTCTATTTTGTCAAATTTATACGCCGCACCAACGTGTTTAGTTACTGGCTTTATCTCTCTGCTTGTGTCATGTTTTTCAACAAACTGACTCTGTTTTTCGTATTTGTACTTATACGACTTCTTTTTTACAGCCTTAATTACTTCAGTATTAGCAGTTTTAATGCTGGAACCAGAAGGCGCATTTTCACGTTTTTTCCCCCTTAACTTTAGTTTTATCCTCTTTTGACGAAAAAGTCTCTTTAAAACGTCCGTCTTCAGAATCGCTATCATTTAAATTCTTTAACACTGCTTCAGTTTTAGGAAGATTAAGCTTTTCGTACTGGTGCTTTTTAATGCAACCTACGTCTGTAACTTCCGAAGCATCAGCTAAACTACTTACAGTATAACTCTGTGTCGACTTTTCATCCTGACTCTCAGTATGGTTTTCATGTACTTTATTTAAAACCATATTATCAATCTGGCCTACACAATCCCCATTCGGCTGGGAACTTGAAATAATATCATCATTACCTAGCGAGTTCCTACTATCGTTTAAAGAATTTTTATTGTCGTCAACTAATAAGTATTCACTAACTTCCGTAACGCATACTTCGTCATCTACTAAATTTCCTTCATTAACAGATGTGTGAATATCATCTAAAATATCAGGTATAGCATCAATGAAAGTGTCAGATGATTTATTTTCTAAACCACTAGCATTAGTATCGGCACTATTTTCAGAAATTTGTACTGGAATTACCGCATTATTCCAGCTAGACTCACTTTCTTTATAAGCCACAAAAATACCCTGACTTTCACTATTCTCAAAATAATGATTACTGCTCGGACATAATAATACATTTGACCACACAGTTTCAACAGGTTGAACGATATCATGTGAATCAACTTGCCAGTGCAAGTAAGGTGCTTGCATATTATTTACTTTAAGTGCACTAATTTCATTATAACGCCGTGCGCTTCTATTATTTTGCCTGCGGTACTGCTTAAGCTGCTGGTTTGAAACTCGCGAAAAATTTTGGCGCGGTTGTATAAAACTTTTCGTACCTGAATGACGGTACGGGGTAGCGAAGAAATGCCTATTGTCATGTTTAGCTAAAGCTTGAAGGAGGGTAACCTTGCTTGTAATTGTTTGATTATCTAAAAAATCTTGAACACTTGGCTTCAAACGTTGGATAACTATTTTTAAGATTATCGCTTCCGTCACCCCTTCTAAATATTCCTCACACTTGGAAATCTTTTCCGTAGCAAAATCTAACGCAGACTGACCTTCACGTTGCCTTAGCGAATAAATTTCCGCTTCAATTTCACTTTGATTAAAGGTCTTTGGAAAAACGCTAAGAAACTGTTGCTTGAATGACGAATAGTCAAAAATCAGATTACTGCTTTTCATACACGTGTACCACTGATATGCACTACCTCTTAAAGCGGCTAGAGCAATTTTAAGTTTATCCCCCTTTGGAGTGCATTGTTGCTGAAAGTAATGCTCAATTTTCTTTAGGAATTGGCTTGAGGGGCCGCCATTGAATGTGGCTTCGAATGGCGCAATTTACTGAACCATAATTACTCGAGTAAAATTTCCAGCAGGGTTTTGTTCTACAACACTAATTTTTAAATAGTATATAAGTACTTGCAACAATTTTATCAATATAAGTACACAGTTTAACTTCAATTATGTTGTTCGTTATAAATGTAACGCTAACAACCAGGGTATATATATATAAACTTTCGAGCGCCAGTATAGAGAATTTACTAGCTCACTTCTACCCAGACTTGGGTGTATATAATTTGAAGTGGCACTCTATTTGAATTTGAAACAAACACAGTTTATACATGAAACAATGTTTATTGAATTCGTTGCACATATAATTGGCTTTTACAGCAATAAGCACACGTACTACTTGTACGGGATATATATATTATCATTCAATAGAAATACACATTTCGAATACTCACAAACAGTAAGTCAAACCAGCAATTCTGCCACGTAAACTTTGGGCCCCCTAAGCACTAGCTCAGGATAGTACTGGAGCTGCATACCTCGTAGCTCCCTATCGCTTATCTATCAATTTTAACAACCTTCTTCAACCCTAACCACCTTCATTTAATTAATGACGCTGCATGGTATTTATACTAAGCACGTATGCCGAAATTAGCATATCTAAAGCAGCTTCTTTAATTCATTCACTCAAAAGTTCGATTCTTGTGAATCGAATCTTGTGTATACCTTACAAGGTATAAGGTGTTAGTAAAGCAGTTGTTGATAACAAATGGAGTCCATTTTTCCAAGAACTCGCTGCAGATCACATTTCCCATCATATGCAAAAGCTCCCCACACCATCACAGAGCCATCATCCATCTGTCTACTGAAGAAAACCCGAGGTTCCGTTCGTAAATCATGCCAGTAGGAAATATTACCGTCCGGACCATCCAAATTAAATTGTTTTTCGTCGGAAAAAGTAATATTTTTCCAAGCAGCATCCCAGGTCATGACTTCCTTTGCCCACTTCAGCCTTCCTTCTTTATGATGCTTTAACAGTCTGGTTTTCTTTTTAATTTCCGAAGAGCAACATTTGAATTTGATCTTAAAGTGCGCCAGACTGTCATATGTGAAATAGTTTTACTTGTCTGCTGTGTTATTTTACGAGTAGATATGTTCTGTTTCGTTGCAAGCTTGAAAATTCGTCTATTATCGCGAGTTGATAATTTACTCTTTCTGCCAGATCTTTTATATTTTCCATAAAAATCTCCTTTACTTAAAATGTTATGAATAGCAGTTTTAGAACATTTAAGTATCTTACTTATTTCACGTTCCGATTTTCCAGAGCCCTTATAAAACCAAATTTTTCGAACTTCTAGTTCAGATAATTCTCTTCCACGCGGCATTTTGAATTTCCTCATAAAGACAAACAAATTAAATTCTATTTTCTTTTACAATATTATCGTTTGGACTTTTTTGTGATGTAAAGTTACAGTTTATCTACGATTTTGAAAGAAAACATAAAATAGTTTGAAAAACGCAAAAGATTTTAAATAAAAAAATAAGTGGTCTTATATTTATGTTACACCGAGATTTCAAAAAATCATTTGCTGTGTGAAATTACCTTAATTTTTTTTTCTCTAAGCGATTTATTTGAGAAAATATAACTTTTTTCATTTGCTTCAAATTTTAAAATTATTCATTTTATGCAGTGTAATATTAAAATGAGTGATATTTTGGGTGGTCTTATATAATTTTGTTACACACTGTAGTGTTGACAATGATTGAGGGAGAAGGAATAAATTAATTAGTTGAAAAATCAACTAATTAACTAGAACGAGTACGAGTAACCAATGTGGCATGGCTAACTTAAATGATAATGGAGAAATTAAACAAGGGGTGAAACAAGAAATTATATAAATAAATAATAATAGTAATAATAAAAATTCAAAAACTAGAAGACGGGAAATTTGGAATATGATTGGGATAAAATACAAGTTAGTGGAAGTTACACGAAAGGGCGGTAGGTCCGAAGTCCGTAAGGTGCGAGTAGCGAAATCAAAGAGGAAAGCAAGCGGGATTGGAATTTCTGGAATAGGTTATCAATCCCCTTCTCCAGCAAACAGCTGGTCCGAGGGGGAATCGTATGGTAGAAAGAGGAACGATCGAAAAAGAAAGACAGGTCAGAAACCAGAAGTAGCCGGACTATTGTAATTTTGAATCTTTATAAGGAAAGGAATTACCGAACAGGAACAAGGCCGGGGTTCATAACCAAAATAGCCTTCGAGAGCCTATATAATGTAATAAACGATCTCTCCTCTGACCACCTCCCGGTGATGCTAAGGTTTGACGTAGAGTCCTTCGACACTGATAACACTGTACAACATGAAAAATGTCCTTCAGATGAAAATGTGTGTTTGTTCTATATTTTTGGCTGAAAATAACGAATCTGTAATCATTTTTTGTTTACCACGAACCATTTGCCCCCAAATCCACATTTTAGCAATGGAAATCTATACTGTAGCGGCAAGCGCCGCTGCACAAAATAAATTTATTCAGAAGCCCTTTTGTAGACTATTTTGCGGAGAAAGAAGACATTTTATATTGCTGTGATGTGAATGGCCTATTTCAGGCATGGATTTGAAAGTCATTGGGATATTAACAGGCATGCAACAAGGATACACTAGATTCTGCTGCTTCGACATCGACATAAAAAGCTATTGAGGGTCCTCGGAGCTAGAGCTCCTTATCCTCGGTATGCATAGTGGAATGTTTCAGGATTACCGCTTTCAATAATGATTACAATAGTACTGAAAATGTGTGGGAAAAAAAGTTATATTAGATTAAAAGTAGTTTTAAGAATTTAGGTTGACTGGTAATGACAGAATAACTGGGGTATGGACAGGGCCCGACTTAGCCTAATTGGGGCCCGGGGCAAAAACTTTTTTGGGGGCCCCCCTCTGCTTCACTACTTCAGTAATGAAGAACCGAACTTTATGGAGGTATTTAAATTTTTTACCTCATTATAGATATATAACAAGAAAATTGACTAGAACCTAAAATAGCTATTAAGTCCCCTCCCCCCCAAAAAAAGGTATTATGAAATTAATTAATCAAAAGAATATTTGACATTTGTGAGAATTTTGAGAGAATACAACTTATAATTGATTGTTGTGATTTCTCAGTGTTGCGAAAATCCAACAGAATCCACTGAACACGATGCTACTGAATTTTTCGCAGTTGCGATTAAGATGACCTAGTTAACAATCATATCGCTGCAGTTTGTGAACTTTTCACAAGTTTCCGAGATGCAGTTTTCTGATTGTTAACTTTGTCATCTAGCTGCGAAAAATTCATATCCTTCAAGACATTAGGGCGGAATTCAGCTAAATTTCGCCCTAGGAAGCCATGGATTTACGAAATATAGATATTTTGTGTTCATACGATAGATTAATGAAGAAGCTAACATAAAACTGACGGATTTTACACTGTACTGATATTTTGTTTAAAAATAGTTCATTAAAGAAGGAAACGTAAAATAAACTTTTTATTTGATTTGGGGGCCCCCTCTGAAGTGGGGGCCCAGGGCAGCTGCCCCGTATGCCCCTGCCTTAGTCAGGCTCAGGGTATGGAGAGAAAGTTAATAAAAAGTAAGGGAGAATTTTCGAAAAAGTATTTAAGCTGGGACGAACGAGGCAAGATTCAAAGCACCAGGAAGGACGACCAGACAGAAAACCACCAAGAGCGAGTAGCGAAGTCTATGAGGAGAGCTATTCTCCCCTCCCCACTTTCGTCAGCGATCCGCTGGCATGAGGGGGAATCGTGAGGTGAAGTTATGGTCGATTATTTGGAGTGACAGGTCGGAAACCAGAAGTAGTCGGACTATTGAGAGTTTGGATTTAGAAGAGGTAAGGGAGATTAGCTATTGCGAGTGGGAACAAGCCTAGGGTTTATTATCAGTGTGACTTTAGGACGCCTGAAAAATTCTATAGAGTCATAATCCGGTAGATTAGCTAGGTCTTAATTTTTTACTGAATGTATATTTTCGTAGAAGTTTGTTGCGAGTTCTTTTGTGCCGGAAGGGTTCTATTGTCATATCTCTGTATTACGGAGATACCAAGGGGCTTTCCTAATTCCCCGGAGAGTTTTATTTTGTATAGTCTGCAGTCTTTGAATGTGAGTGCAGGCCCTGATTTTCCATTAAGCCTGGTAGGCCCGGGCCTAGGGGCCCCCAAAATTTTTATTTTAAAAGAAAAAATTCCCAATTAAATTTCTTTTTATTTTACCCTTTTTAATAGCAATTTTTTTATATATCCTTTCAAATTTGATTGATTGGTTCATCACATGTATAGTTATAGTTCATTATATGTATGCTATAGTGTATATAACGGATTAATAAGTTATTCTGGTTGCATTGTATTGGTGTTTTAATGATGAAGTTAATATGTTGTATTGCTTTTTGTTATTTGATAATGTTCTAGGCTTCTACGCTTCAAATAGCCAATTCCTGGTAAAATGGTACTTTCACAATCATTCATGATTATTTTTTTTGTGTGTCAATTTTGGAAATTTTAAGCCCACGTCAGTGTTAGGGGGCCCCCATCCCGAGTTGTGCCCATAGTCAAGAATTTTCTAAATCGGGCTCTGTGTGAATGTCCGCTGCTGAGCCCCAAAGCGGAGCAGCCTATAGTAAGATGGGCCTTAGAACAGTCTTATACAGAAGTTAATATTAAATACCATTTGGTTCTGGTACAGGAGGTGAGCTAAGTCTTTACGGGCTTTAAGGAACTTTCCAGTATTGAATCCAGTGTTTTTTTTCCAAATTAGCCTACTGTCTAGATATACACCAAGGTATTTACCTTCTCTCTCGAAGTGAACCGAGTGACCACATACTATGACCGGTGGAGGTGGAATTCTGTTAAAACTGAAGAAAATAGCCTTTGTTTTAGCAGGGTTTAATTTAATTCTCCACCGTTCGAAAATTCTGCTCTTCTCTCTGCGAAAGGGACATCCGTGACAGAAAAAAATCACTACATCCGTAAACAGTGGCCTCCAAGAAAAGACTTCATTCCTTGGCACCAAAAACATATTACATGAACCATTTGTGAATCCTCAATGTGCCTTTCTTCCACCATTGCACGTTAAACTCGGTTTGATGAAAATATTTGTAAAAGCTCTGGACAGAGAAGGAGTGGCTTTCTTGCATCTCAGAAACAAATTCAAAAATTTATGTGAGACAAAGGTAAAAGAAGGGGGTTTTATTGGCCCACAAATTAAAGCAGTCTTTCATGATGAAGAGTTTGAAAATAAACTGTCATAAGCTTAAAAAGAAGCCTGGCTGGCATTCAAATGGCATTACAGTTGTTTGGTTTCATCCAACACGACTACCGATTTCCCTGAAAGATAATCCACAATCTCGGTAGGCCACTATCCTTCCTCTGTCGAACTCTAATACTTGATCAAAAGATGATCGCTGTTTTCGACGAGGCATAATTGATCGTTTTTTTTTAAAAAACCACAAGAAAAACACAATTGCCGAACTTGAAATCGTCGAAATCTCCAAGCCTTAAATAGCGCTTTGAAGTGGCGCCACAGGCGCGCGTGATGTGCGTCTGCGCTGAAATTCTAATCATTTGCATATCTCACCTCCGCTAATGCAAGTTGTAAATTTCATGTTATTTGCATGTTTCCTTCAGGGTGTTGCATTTACAGTGGCCAGCAGTGTAGATTAAGGGAAAAGATGAGAGCAATTTTCAAATTTTCTAGTTAGTGAAGGAGTGAGTTGGCACTTCATTCCTCCCCGTGCGTCACATTTCGGTGGACTTTGGGAGTCTGGAATTAAATCTTTCAAACTTTACTTAAAAAGAGGTGTAGGAAGTTAACTTATGAGGAGTTCCTAACTATTACCATTGAGATTGAGGGAATGCTCAATTCGAGACCACTGGTACCTTTGTCGGAAGACACGGACGAAGTGGAAGTTCTCATTCCCGCTCAGTTCCTTATTGGCAGGCAGCTTACCTCAGTCATTGACCCTGATTTAACAAATTAAATGGAAAATAGGCTGAAACTATGACAAAAAATCACAAAAAATACTAAACTAATTTGGAGAAAATAGAGCCTTGACTATTTAAACAATATGCAGTAAAACAACAAGTCGAAATTCAAAAAGAATGAGGTCAAAAAAGGGGATACAGTTGTTCTAAAGGAAGACAATTTGCTTCCCTTTAAATGGGCACTAGGAAAAATAACCGAGATCATACGCGGAAAGGATGATAGGGTGAGAGTGGTCGTTGTTAAGACTTCATCTGTCGTATTTAAACGCCCGTTCACAAATATATGTTTATTACCTTGTAACGAGTAATATGAATTTATTGATTTGTGTGTGTTTTGATTAGCGTTTTTCCTCTATGTGCAATTAATTTTGTAAAACTTTCAGTGCTTTGAGCTGTCAGTTTGAATTGTAAAAATTATATTTTTTTGATTGTTTATTGTGTTGATAATAATTTGTCAAGGCGGGCGGTATGTCCCGACTTGTCACGCCCTCTAGCGCGAGAGAGGGGAAGGGGCGGAAGCTGGGAAAAGAGAGTGAGAGGCGCAAGAGACGAGCAGCATGTGTAACTTTTAAAGGCGCATCTACACACAAGCGAATCAGCTTCCCCCGTCGCCTCTTGACACATTTTGGAGTCGATTAGTCCCCCCCCCCAACGTGGGGGAAGTATTTCGTTGCTTTGAAGATTCGTCTTAAAACCGCTGTTAGGGGTGGTCTAGTACGAATCTTCAAAGGCACGAGGGACGCCATAAAACGTCCTCTTGGCGACGGGACCAGTAAATCCCTGCTTTCCCCTACACTTCACTCTCTGTTTCGCGAATGTGTGCTTCCAGGGTAAGGCTACGGCCACACGAGCGTTTTTTTCATGCTGCGTAAACGCAGCTTCTTTTCACGCAGCTTGAAAATCTACACAAGGCGGTCACACGTGCGTGTTCTTTAACGCGAGCTCGGTCGTTTGTTTGTGCTTTCCAGTGCAACATGAATCAATTTTCAATAAATAAAGTTGCTGTTAATACGTTATGTGCTTTATTAATTGTTCGCCGACGACGTCAAAGAAAGTACTGGGTACATCCTCTCGTAAGTGACACATCAGTAAAGGGGAAATTTACACTTCTACACAGTAAGCTGAAAGGGTATCCAAACAATTTTTTTGATTATTATAGAATGTCGATATCTTCATTTGAAACACTATTATCTAAGGTTGAAGGTGCAATTAGAAAAAGTGATACTGTAATGCGGGACTGTATAAGTGCAGAAGAAAAGCTAGCAGTATTTTTAGGGTGAGTACTAATTTTATACAACATAGTAGTTTTAAAATGCAGTTTATTTCTTCATAAAATTAAAATTACTAATAAAATTTAAAGGTGGAAAAAGGACAATACAGAATCCACATCTTCTTCTGTCTGTCTATCAGCTCTTGATGTCGATGACAGGTCGCAGTTAACAGAGGATGGAGTTGGTAAAGAAGTACTCTCGAACGAATTAACTGGATTGGGGTTGCTGTACTGCTGTATAAGTTCCATAAATTGAATTTGGAACTGCAGCTTGTTACTTGGCTTCATTTTTTTTATATAAGTGGCAATTGTGAAAGCAGAAAAGTTTAATCTGGGTCCTGAATTAATTTTTTGGGCTGCTGCTCTAAATTTGCCTTCAGGACCTTCAGAATTTCTTTTTCAAACGGATCTGACTTCCGCTTGTTTGGCATACGTGAACATGGATCAACAACAATAGCTGGTCTATTCTCATTACTGATGGTGCTACACTTGCTTCAGTATTCATCAATTCTTCTGTATTCATGTTTTCCAAAATCCTGACAAAACAAAACAAAACAAAACAAAAAAACATTCAAATAACCTCCAAAGGATTAAAATACAGCCAAAACCTTAAGAAAGAGGTTTGGAAATGGCTTATGTGAAAACTTTCACAAAATAAATAGAAATTCATAAACTTTTTTTAATTTTATTACGGTTTTAGAAGGAAACATGACATACATTGAATATACATACTCTGATCTGAACTTAAAAAAATTGTTTAACGCGAATTGATCCCATAAAAATTTAATATCAAAATGGTTAGAAGTTAATCAAAGAAAAAAAGTCATGAAAAACAAAGAAACAGGGCTGGTCCTATACAAAATAAGGAAACAAAACCCTTACAATCAGTTTTGGTGTTAAAACAGAGGTTGAATGTGTTATTGTACTTACTCTCTTTACTCATAAACTGCTTGAAGAAAGGTCATTTGCTTATGGTATAGGTAAGGTTTCTTTGCCTTTCTTGCATCCCCACTTCTTCCTACATATAATTAATACTTTTCAAGAACGTCTTTCATGCTCTTCCATCTCTTTTGTACTTCTTTTCCTGCAACATTTCAGTTAATAATTACGAGATACTCACTACTCCTAAAATTTCTTTTAGGCATGCGACATCGAAAGTTAAACATTGATATTTAAAAACTGGTTTGAAAAAAAATCAAAGATAAACATCAATAACCAAAAAGCATTAATTAGGAAAAACATCGATGTTTCTATAACATTGACATGGATGTCGAACTTTCTTTCAATAATGGGTACACTTTACTCAGGACGTAAAGTGTAAAAAAAGTATATTTTATATCGATTAAAATGATTAAATAATGGTCACTTTTTTTTCAGGTACTTGGGGGCTGGAAATTCGATTCGCTCACTACACTTTAAATCCCTTCTTGGTGGCTCAATGATTTCTTCTATTATTCGAGATACATGCACAGCTATTTGCGAAGTGATGAAAGGAGAGTGATGAGACAACCAACTGTGGAGGAGTGGAAGGCAATCAGTGATCAATACGAAATAAGGGCAAATTTCCCTCATTGCTTGGGGGCAATTGATGGCATCCATATAAGAACTATAATTGTGGAAGAGTGGAAGGCAATCAGTGATCAATACGAAATAAGGGCAAATTTCCCTCATTGCTTGGGGGCAATTGATGGCATCCATATAAGAACTATAACTGTGGAAGAGTGGAAGGCAATCAGTGATCAATACGAAATAAGGGCAAATTTCCCTCGTTGCTTGGGGGCAATTGATGGCATCCATATAAGAACTATAAAACCGTGGGGTTCAGGGAGTGAATATTTTAATTACAAGAAGTTTTTTTCCATTGTATTAATGGCTGTAGTAGATTCTACGTAACTATTATTTCTGATATATTGATGTAGGATCTTTTGGCCACGAAGGAGTATATTGAAAACAACTAAGCTAGGTAAACAAATTTACCAACAAGCTTTAAATTTGCCACAGCCTGCACCTTTGCCAAACGATCTATCTAGACAGCCAATGCCCTACATTTTCGTAGCTGATGAGGCTTTTGCTATGTGTGGAAATGTCACGAGACCGTATCCTGCAAGGAAATTGACTTAAGTCAGGCAAGGAAGTGTGGCGTCACTACAAGGCTGATAAACTCTCTGAGGCGTTGCTAAAAATTACGACTATGGGATCCATAACAAGAAAGGCAGAGTCCTAAATAACATGCAAAGCCAATTTTTAAAAACAAAAACTTAACGAGGAAAATTATTTACAAAAAGAATTAACATTTAAACAGTGCAGCATATTCAATTAAAATCCCGTGTAGATTTTCAACGTACAGAGCCGAAAACACACACGTCCACACAGAGCGAGTTCTACTCAGCGACTCTCTCCCTGACAGGGGGTCGGCAAAAACTGGTGACAGTTCCTTCGTAACTTTATTGCATTCCAGAGTCGTTAGGACGACAGCTTTACTGGCTGCATCTGTCGGAAAACGTTTTTTAAATCCCCTCCACGTGTTCAGAACTAGTGGAACCTCGCAAAACTTTCCCCCGATGAAACGCAGCTGTGTTTCAAGCACTTGTGGGGTCTTGGGGAAAATAAGACCATACATCCAGTACGCTACAGAAGCAAAGAATTTTTACCATGTTTTTATTAACTCGCTTTCTTGTTTGTGTGTTTGTCCAGTACAAATCTTTCAATCGATGTTTAACTAACTTCTAGACTAGCTAGACATTTGAAACTTTTAGAATAGTTCAGAACACGATGACAATGCATTCTTTTAATACTTTTAGCCATCTTTAAGCAGAATTGAATTAATTTTCAGTTGATTTTGTTGTTTGAAAATTTCTTATAATTACTCTGTTTATTACGCATTAGATCATTTTCTTTCAAGTTGATGGGATAATTTCTCAAAAAATTTTTAAAAAAGTATCTATTAATACATAGAATTGTCAAGTTTATATGATTAAACAGAAAATTTAAAAATGTGGAATATAAAAAGTTCTTTTTATCTTGTAATTATTAACTATAGGCTATCCAGAGCACGGCGTTACGTTGGATGTGGATTTGGCCTATTAGCAAATAAATGGCGCATTCTTCATCGACCAATCGATGATAGTATTGATACGGCCGGACATCCTTATCCAAGCATGCCGTGTTCTTCGCAATTTCGTGAGAAAACCGCGATGGTTACAGTTTTGAAGACACCTTGCCATGCTCACTAGAAAGTATTCCTGAAACTGGAACAAGAGGAAACAACAATGGAGTTGAGACCAGGGCCCGATTTAGAAAATTCTTGACTATAGGCACCACTCGGGATGGGGGCCCCCTAACACTGAAGTGGGCGTAAAATTTCCAAAATTGACACACACAAAAAAAAAATAATCGTGAATCATTGTGAAAGTACCATTTTACCAAGAATTGGCTAGTCGAAGCGTAGAAGCCTAGAACATTATCAAATAACAAAAAGCAATACAACATATTAACTTCATCATTAAAACACCAATATAATGCAACCAGAAAACCTTATTAATCCCTTATATACACTATAACATACATATGATAAACTATACATATAACTATACATATGACGAACCTATCAATCAAATTTGTAAGGATATATAAAAAAAAAATTGCTATTAAAAAAGGTAAAATTAAAAAAAATTGAATTAGGAATTTTTTCTTTCAAAATAAAAATTTTTTGGGGCCCCCAACATTCGGGGGCCCCTAGGCCCGGGCCTACTGGGCCTAATGGAAAATCAGGGCCTGGTTGAGACCAGAGACAGATTCAAAAGTTACTTCTGTTCTCCTGCAGGTTCATAGCCCCGGCAAAATCGTTCTTGCAACATTGCAGAATAGGAACTTTATTGTCATTAGTACACAGTGCAAGCTACTAACTAGTAACAGCAATAATGTTGTATCAAATTCTTTAAAATTGCGTACAGGTAGCCCTCCTACAGCACGGCATCTTACAACACGGTTTCGCTCTAACACGATAGGATAAACTGCGAGAACCCTCGCATAACACTACAACCTGTAACTCGGTTTCGCTCTAACACGATAAAAAAATTGCGAAACCCTTTGTACAACACTGTACTTATACAGCACTAGATAACATGATTTTTATTTAACACATTTAAAAAATAAATTACCTTAAAATAATGGCGGGAAGGAATAATGAACTATCAGTGGCTCTACATAAAAATGTATAAACAAATTATAAATTTTTCCTTTGTAACGTTGAAGTAGTAGGTTAATCGGGGCACTGAAAGTACAGGTAGCCCTCCTACAGCACGGCATCTTACAACACGGTTTCGCTCTAACACGATAAAAAATTCGTGAAACCCTTTGTACAACACTGTACTTCTACAGCACTAGATTACATGATTTTTGTTCAACACATTTAAAAGCTAAATTACCTTAAAATAATGACGGGATGGAATAATGAACTATAATGCCTTTACATGAAAATGTATAAACAAATTATAATTTATTCATTTATAACTCTATGTAAAATTACAAGAAGGCCTAAGCTTAGCTGAAAATCTTGTATCATATTTCTTAAATGCAGAAGCTTCCGCCGAAAGAAGCCGAAAATTCAAAAGGGAGCTGCAAAATTATCTATGTCCATGCCGTGATATCTACAATGACCTTGTAAGAACCAGTAAACAAACCAAAATTACAGATTTTATACAGAGGATAGAAGGTGCAAGAAGTATAAATGGAGAAAAGTGATGAAAAAAGATCTGAAAGTGAAAGTGATATCGTTCAACCGAAAAAACGTTCTCGTTTGATTGTACTGAGCAGTGATGAGGAAGAAATTTATTAAATTAAGGTCTCATTAAATGAAAACAATATTTTTTGTTTCTTTTCGTTTTGTGTTATACATACATTTATATTTTTAATAAAAATTAAGTTGCTTATATGGAATTTTTAAAAAAAGTTTGTTTTTAATAAGTTTTCGGAACGTAACCCCCCTTTTTGTACTAGCTCTGGATCTCATATAACACGGCATTTTCTAGGAACCTATCTACCGTGTTATAAGAGGGTTACCTGTACTAATAAGTTTTGTATAATGCCTCTTATCTATATATATAAAACAGTTCCGTAACTGACTCATTCATTCACTGACTGACTGACTGACTGACATACAACGCACAGACCAAACCGGTGGACCTAAAGGGCTGAAATTTTGCTTGGCGGTTCTTCTAATAGTGTAGGGGTGCACTAAGAAAGATTTTTCAAAAATTCTTCTTAGATTTTTTTAAAATAAATTTTTAAGCTGTTTTTTAAACTTTTTTTACGTTTGCATTTAAAAAAATACATTGAGGGTTATAAAATTTATATCACGAGAAAGATCATAAAAATTCCTTCAAAATGAAATCTTTTTCGAACCTTTACCTTGATTTTCTGATTTTTGGTGAATTTTTAAAGATTAATTTTTAGAATTTAATTTATTAAATGTTGATCACATGATTTCTTTTTCTGGTACTTTGAATAAATTTATCGTCACGTGCATAACAACTAAATAGACAAAAATGATATTCTTTTTCTTTCTAATGCAGCAGACGATTGGATATTATCCAAAAAAAAAAAAATAAATGTCCCTTACGATTTTTTTATAAATATATATATATATATATATATATATATTTTACATCAATTGTATACATTGATCGTCGCATTTATTATAAATATATATATATATATATATATATATATATATATATATATATATATATATATATTGGCATTAATTGCATACATTGACCGTTGTATTTAATTTGAATGTACTCCGTAGCGAAGCGCGGGTTTTCAGCTAGTAGGTTATAACGAGACAGCGGATTATATGCACTTAAAAAAATGGCAAAATATGCATGCAGATATGCACTTAAAAATATAAATATGCACTTAAAATAGAAATAGGCATTAACATTTTTTATCTAAATATTACCTACCCGAACAAAAGAACATTTTAAAAATAAGGTTTCTGTTGCTGTTCAGATGTGTAATGCGGGGATATAGCCATCACAGATGATATTTTTTCTGGAGTTAATACAATTTTTATTTATAATATTTTTAATAGAAAGACACATGCAAATCAGTAAATATTGTATGCAATTGTATATAATCCGCGGTCTAGTCATAAAAATCACCTACTTACAACTTAGGTTATAACTTGTAACTTTAAAAAATAAAATTTAATTTGTATTGCTACTTACCAACATCAGATCTTTTGTGGGCACAGTGGCCCAGTTGGCAAGGGCAGCGGGCTAGTGATCTGAAAGTCACTGGTTCGATGCTCGTCGCTGACAAATCCACTGCCGTGTACACTAATGGCGTCTGGTAGACGTAAAATCTGTCGTGGCTGTAATGCCATCCAAGTCCTCAAAATTACCTCTGGAGGTGCGGGGTCAAGTGTTCTGGTCTCGTCACTTGGCTCGGTTCAAAATTACGGGACTGCTCCTTTGGCCAAGTCGGACTCCGACCCTTGTGGTTAAAACAGGAAAAAACAGGAACTCAAATTAAAACAGGAGCTGCACCTTCATTACCCATACCCTCCGGGACTTGATTTGACGTTGCTGTCGGTCAAGTGGCATAAGCAACAACAACAGATCTTCTGTTTCCGTCCATCTGGTCCCATTTTTCACCAATAGCATTCTTAGTTATAGCCATCCAAGCATATCGTTTCAGTTCACGGTTTTTGAAATCACTATGCATTGTATCGTAAAGATACGGATATTTTTCAATTTCAAGAATGATAAGCTCACTACCCAAGTAGTATTCCATGATATACTTATATTTATATATCAAAAACTGAAGACGAGAACACATGACTATAGCAACAACAGAAACAGTTATCTTCCTATCTTACATAAACACGTCTTCAATGCTTCCGTCTGGTCCCATTTTTCACCAATAGCATTCTTAGTTATAGCCATCCAAGCATATCGTTTCAGTTCACGGTTTTTGAAATCACTATGCATTGTATCGTAAAGATACGGATATTTTTCAATTTCAAGAATGATAAGCTCACTACCCAAGTAGTATTCCATGATATACTTATTTTATATATCAAAAACTGAAGACGAGAACACATGACTATAGCAACAACAGAAACAGTTATCTTCCTATCTTACATAAACACGTCTTCAATGCTTCCAGCGAAGAGTTTTCACGCACGTGTGGCCACCCAGTGAGCTTGAAAACCAGTTTGAATGATTACAAGATAAAAAGAACTTTTTATATACCACGTTTTTAAATTTTCTGTTGAATCATATAAACTAATTGCACAAACCTTCACTTAATTATTCTTTTTCACTTTCTTTTATTTAACTTTAATCAATTTTTAGTCGTTTCTACTATCCACAGCCTTTATAAACTGCTAACTTTTATAATTTTTTTTTAAAAATTTTTCGCACACTATTTTCGTAAACAAACTAAATTCACATGCATTCTGTTTTCAAAATCGTCAAACGCCGTTACGCAAGAGTGCAAGCATTGAATTCGATCGAAGCGCCACCTTGCAGATTTTTTGCAGAAAAAAAGCTGTGTCTGACCACGCGTATGTTACAGCAGCTTGTCTATATATTGTTGCGTGTTTTCAAGCTGCGTTTCTGTGAGAAAAAAACGCTCGTGTGGCCGTAGCCTAACTATGTGAAATAATTCCTTGAGTAGTTATTGTGGAGTGAACTGTGCATTGAACAGATACAGCTCATTTCTGAAATTAATTCACTTGCTATCCTAACTATATATTTTAAAAATTTATTTCCCCTATAATATTTTGATATATTGAATTTTCTGAAAGGTTCTAATAAATATGTACTGTAAACCCACACTAGTAGTTAAAACCTTTCTTGCATACTGTACAAGAAAAAATATTCACTTAGTTATGCGCACAAATATGTGTTTCTAAATCACTCTGAAAAGGAAATTCTTTCTCACATGCACTGCAATTGAAAGGTTTATCTGTGGCATGTCCGCGGAGATGCCTTTTCAAATTGCTCTCCTGAGCAAATCCTTTTTTGCATACATTGCAGACAAAAGGCTTTTCTCCAGTATGAGTACGGAGATGGGCTGTCAAATTGTCTTGCTTAGCAAATCCTTTCATACATGTGCAGCAAACAAAAGGTTTCTCGCCAGTATGGGTACGAAGATGTGTTCTGAAAGTGCTATTGTCTGAAAATCCTTTGTTACATATGCTGCAGACAAAAGGTTTTTCACCAGTGTGGGTATGAAGATGTCTTTTTAAAGTACCTTTCTCTGAAAATCCTTTCTTACACACACTGCAGTTGAAAGGCTTTTCGCCTGTATGGGTGAGAAGGTGTGCCTTTAAACTTCCCTGCTGGGTAAATCCTTTCTGGCATATGCTACACATAAAAGGTTTTTCTCCTGTATGGGTACGAAGATGAATTTTTAACTGACCATTATCAGAAAATCCTTTCGCACATATACTGCAGGTGGAAGGTTTTTCTCCAGTGTGAGTACGAAGATGTCTTGTTAACATACCCTGCTGAGGGAATCCTTTTTTACATATGCCACAAATAAAAGGCTTTTCGCCGGTGTGTATTCGAAGATGTTTCGTTAAAGTCCCCTGTTCTGAAAATCCTTTTTTACATACATGACAGATGAAAGGTTTTTCTCCAGTGTGAACACGAAGATGTCTTGTTAACATACACTGCTCAGGGAATCCTTTTTTACATATGCCACAAATAAAAGGCTTTTCGCCGGTGTGTATTCGAAGATGTCTCATTAAAGTCCCCTGTTCTGAAAATCCTTTTTTACATACATTACAGATGAAAGTCTTTTGTCCTGTATGGGTGAGAAAATGTGACTTTAAATTTTCCTGCTGAGAAAATCCTTTTGAGCAGACACTGCAGATGAAAGGTTTTCCAGTATGGATACGAAGATGTCTCGTCAAAACACTCTGCCTAGAAAATCCCTTCTTACATACACTGCACACAAAACAGGTTTCTGCTGTATGGCCATGAAGATGTGCTTTTAAATTTTTCTTTTGAGAAAACCCTTTCTTGCTCTCATTTTGGATGAGAACATTTTCTCCAGTAAGGCTAGGTGGTATAGTGGTTTCTGACATATTTATAGCAGAAAATTTCATACGATGCAAAAATCTTTTGCCACACTATGGGTAGAGATGCATGTTTTTTGAGTGATTATTAACTAACTAAAATTTCATTGAAATGCATCCATTTTATTGCTTTATTTTGAGTGTGAAATTCAAATTGTGCTTCGGAAGCATTAATATGTTTCCATGTGGATCACAGAGGTTATCTTCAGCAATGTACTTTATGTAGGGATCAATTTCATTTATATTCGTTTAAGTTTAAAATATCCATCAGTCAAACATGTCAACATTTTTTTTCAATAAAAAGGTCACGATATCATGAAGTAATCATCAGAGAACCACATTTTCCCCACAGATGGAATTCTTTAAAAGCTAAATCTTTTGATAGCATACTGTGTGATGCAAGAGTCGAGGAGGAAATAGGTATGTATTGAACGTACTTTATGATGAAATTTCTTCTTAAAAAAATGCACAGAAACAGGTTTAGAAAAGTATGTTGCACTCAAAAGTCTCAATCAATCAAATTTCAATGTCTCAAATTCTTTTCTATTGTTAATAAAAGATATTATTTCAAAATTTACCGAAACATAAACAAAATATCTTTTGTAATCTCCTAATTGTAGTAAACCTAGCTTTCTTGCAGAGTTGAATGGAAGGCATTCATCTTCAGACGAACATAGTTTACAAAATGCTTTCTTACATAAGCAAATAGATACCAAACTAATCTTTACCACTGCTTGGATAAGAACGGATGCTGTAGATGCAGATATAAGATGGTGCAACAGTATATACAAACATGCAGCAAGTTTATTATCATTTCACTGGAGTTACAGTCCTTTTATCCTCTTCTTTGCAAAATGAGGGATACTTTTCTACTTTTCTTCAGTTTTTATTATCTCATCAAATTTTTCAACTTAATAATGGGTTGAATGTGTCTCTTCAGTACATACAACTTCGTTCACAGTGACTCTGGTCTAAATGAATAAAGCAATATACTTCAATACTTACATTAATTTTAAAGAGAATGGCTTCAAATGAATTAAACATTTTATAGCAACCACATGTCAAGTCACAAACTCAAGAGAAATTATCATTGATACACATCTATATCAACCTCCTGTAACAGAGAAAAAATGAATGAGTGATATTTATATCATGTAAGTACTACGTACAAATTACACATTCACATGCACATACAATACACAAAAGTACTGTTATATTTTTCATATATATTTAAATTTTTGAATGACATATTTATATCATTCGAGTAATATGTACGAGCACTTTTTTTCAGTTTTTATTATCTCATCAAAATTATCAACTTATTAAAGGAACGAATATGTCTCCTTCGTAAATATAACGGTTTGTGAATAGAAACTGTAGTCAATATGTACTGTGTATACATATATATATATATATATATATATATATATATATATATATATATATATATATATATATATATATATATATATATATATATATATATATATATATATATATATATATATATATATATATATATATATATATATATATATATATATATATATATACAGTCGAACCTCCATATATCGAACATCCCCATATCGAAATTTTCTATATATTGAACGCTTAGCAAATCTCCATGTTCATTACATAGAAATTTGTTTCTATATATAGAAAAAATCTCTATATATCGAAATTTTTTTCAAGACAAATTGAGAGATTTTATTCCACTTTAGAATAAAATCTCCCAATTTTTGGCATTTGAAACAATACGTCGTGGACTTCAATTCGCGGAAAATGTCCCTGATGAAGTTTTTAGTGGACTGAATAAATACGAACATTTCTTTGAACTTTCAGCAAAACTGGCTGTTCAGGAAGATATTTAAAGTTTTTTTTTTTAAAGAATGTAACTGTGATCATTGTAACCACTGTCTGCATTATTGTTTTTTTTAAAGATATGTAGTACTCAATAAATCTTTCATATTAATTCATTTTTTAGTTATTAACTTTCATTTAATGGGATTCGCATATAAATTAGAAATTGAGTTTCGTATACGAAAATTAGCTTTAATTTTTTTAAGGAGAATTGTGATAAAACTAAGCTCAAATTCTATACATCGAAATTTCTATATATCGAATTTTTTCCGGCAATTTGCTACTTCGATTTATGGAGGTCCGACTGTATATATATATATATATATATGTGTGTGTGTGTGTGTGTGTGTGTGTGTGTGTATGTATATATATTTTAAGGATTTTTTAAAGAGGTTAGAATTTAAGGGGCAAAAAGGGGAGTTTTCTACAGAAAATCTGAGTAAAAAGTTAAACGCCGGGATTATTCACGTATAATGCGGCAAGCGCGAGTGTGCGGACATAGAACGCCGTGGGAGCTATTAATAGAATTGAGTAGCCTTGGGGAATTGGCAGGAAAGGACTCCGTTGGAAAGTGATGAGATGAGCTTAAAAAGTTCTCAAACAATCTAGATACGTATGGCGCACGTTGTTCGAGGTAGCGGTAAAAAGATTTTAGGCAGACCGGGGAATTAAACCGATTACGGTGGACGCGCAGTGAAGCGTTTCGTGTTTTGAAATGGCGAGCGCCAGGCTCTATGTTAAAGTGGAGAGCGGTTTCCTTGTGAACTGAAGTAATAAACTTATGGAAAATGGTAATAGTGTGTTTTTTGAGTATTGAAGTGAGTCTTGAGTATATATATATATATATAAAAGAGCTTGTCTGTTTGTTTGTCCGCTATAGAATCATCGACTGTTTCACCCACCGGGACCAAATTCGGCACAGTTAATGTTTTGGACCCGAGAAACTTAAATCAGGAAAAACGAAATTTGGCACTCAATTAGTTTTTTTTAAAATTAATTTTTTAATGTTTTTTGTGCCCGATAGAGGTGCGTCTACCCCCTGTGGATTCCCCTCGACCAGCTGCGTTAAGAGGGGTGGTTTGAGGATGACGAGGGGGGGGGGGGGGTCAAATTCCAATGCGCGGGAGAAAGAGGGTTGGGAATGACCTTAAAATCAGACGAAGGTCCGCAGGCTCAAAGTTTCTTTCTTTCTTACTGTTTGTATATCATTTCAGTCGAAACGTGCTAAGCGCATTCTGTCTGGCCAGATGAACATGAAGAGCGGGAGTGCAGCCCAGTATTTTTTTGATGGAATGCATGAAATATTTTATATCTATATATCTACCCGGGCAACGCCGGGCAATAATGCTAGTATATATATATATATATATATATATATATATATATATATATATAAATAAATAAGAAAATAATTTTAATTAATATATATATATATATATATATATATATATAATTCAATACTAAGATTCATCTCCACAGAGAATAGCTTCTACTGAAGCAAAAATTTTATAGCAGCCAAAAATCACTGAAACAGGTTTAGAAAAGTATATTGCAATGAAAAGTCCCTCTCAATCTATGAATATGTATCAAATACTTTTCTCTTGTAAAAAAGAAAATATTTCAAAACTTATGAATATATATATAATATATACAAACATGCAGCAAGTTTATTATGATTTTACTGGAGTTTTAATGAATTCCATGCTTTTTTTTTTTCAAAATGAGTGGTACTTTAATCTAAATGTTTATTTCCTCATCAAAATTGTCACATTATTAAAGGATTGAATGTGTTTTCTAGGTAAATAAAACTGTTCTCAGTTCAAAATGAATAAAGCAATGTTCTTCAATACTTACATTCAACTTAACAGAAAATAGCTTCTAATGAATTAAAAATTTTACAGCAGCCAAATGTCAGTCCCAAATTCGAGAGAAATTATCAGCGACACACACGATATTAAAGTCCTGCAACAGAAAAAAATTTTGAGTTAGATATTTGTATCTTACCATGTACAAATTACACAGTCACATGCAGATACATTACACTAAAGTCTTCTGATAAGTTTTTCATATAAGGTAAGTTGGTATAACTGGGCCGTAGATTTTCAACTTTTTTATATACTATACTTTTAACACAAATTATACTAACGTGTGTAATTTTCAAAAATCTTTGTATTACATGCGTTTTAGTAAGTGTTAGGGAGTCTGTTTAAACTACGATATTGAATTTTATTATATATATATTATATATAAATATTGTATATATTTTTAAATACAGGTGGGCCCAGTTCCTCTGATAAATAGGGTTAGTGGAACACCCAGGTCTATTTCTCATAAGAAACAACAGAATCTGTGACTGGGTAACTGGGTCCAATGCTTGTATATCTAGAAAAAGAAAAAAAATTCTACCCCCATTTAAAAATATTTTTTCAAAGCAATTACTAATGTTGTAAGATAGATTGTTGTAAGATAGCCCAGTGTTGCCACAACAGAGTGGGATTCCCACCTAATATGTAAAGGAAAAATCTCGGAGAGGATGACCCAGTTACCGCATGAGCCCAGTTACACCAACTTACCTTATAAAACTTTTCAGCAAAATTCAGTGATTCACTTTCTGTACTCTTATCTGTGGCATTACAAAGTTTTGAATTGAGGCCTCTTCATTTTTGATATTTCTGCTATGGAATATTTATTGCTAAAAAAATATATCCCAGCAGTATTGAGTTAAAGGCATTATCAGTCACATAAATAACTCCACTCTCAAACCTTTAAGGGTAATGGGAACAGTAATTAAGGATGGAATAAATTTAGTAAAGGAGTCTACTATGAGCTGTCTTACAACGTTACTAAGTTCAAAACAAAATTTTACATTTTTAAGAAAATTTTTATAAAACATTTAAACATCCATTATAAAATATATATCTTAATTTATAATAATTCAAGTCTGTATTACTCTGTATTAATTTGTTGATAAAAAAAATACTAATTTTCAACATATCCTCTTCGAAAAAAAATTTTTAAATCTTTGAACAGCAATAATGCGATCAAAATAAAGAATAATATGAGAAAGAATTTTTATAAAAATGCAATAAGTACATCTTATTTGTAGCACTATCTGTTCAATTTTTTTAGATATTTCTATCATAGATTTTTTAAACGTAGGATTACGTTCCTCCATAACGGTCCTCCGGAAAGCAAAATTTCAGATGTCATGCTTCGTGAGTTATAATTTTAGCAGCGCGCCAAACCCAGTCTGTATCGCTTGGGTCAGCAGTAAACAGTTAAACAGAAAAGTTTCAACATGCTTCAAAATTTTGACTGACTGACTGACACACACACACACACACACACACACACACACATATATATATATATATATATATATATATATATATATATATATATATATATATATATATATATATATATATATGAAATAATAACATTCCACCTTTATTAATTTACGCCTATTCTAAACGCCAATTCTAAACCTTTATTAATTTACGCCTATTTCCCGTTAATGTTTCAATAAAGTATAGCCCCCTATTTCAAATTATGACCTAAGGATAACCGAACTAACCAGCTAAATTGTCCCTTAATGCACGTGCCAAAGACTAAGTAGTTTTCAAAAACAGGATGATGCCATAGTCCTCGAAACTTGCATGAGATTCCATGAGATTATCCGACGTCTGACGCGCGAAGTCATATGGTCTCCGATAACTAGTTAAAAGTTTTGGCACAATGGCGCGCGTCTTTTGTCCATTTTATCGCCGCAGACAGTCTGTCGCCACTAACCAGTTGTACTGCATTATTCTACCAGAACGGGTTTTATTCCCCTCTGGGAGTCATAGTGTGGCGAGCGCCAAATTGGCGAGATTTTTCCCCTTTTCTTCTGGGCGCGAATTTCAAGATTTCGATTGCAGGGCGTCAAAAGCGATGGATATGTGTTTTGGGGGTCCTGATGCTCTTACACGATAGAATGCCACGTGTTTGACATGCTGACATAAACAGGCCTCACATCCTTTATGTGACACACTCTCCAACCCCACAAAAAATGTGTTCTTAAATAAAAGAAAGTGTTACAGGTGTGTCTTTGCCTATAATTTATTGTATTTAACTATACGATCATGACCCACTTGACGACCCGCTGTTTGTCCAAATCTCCTCAAGTAGGCGAATTTCCACTTTTTCCGCACAGATACGAGCATATGCGCTTTATCCATGCGCAAATTGCATTTACTTTTCAAGGAATTTGGTTTTGACTCGACTTTCGCCCAATTATTCGCTTGATAAAATGTTTCATTTAAGTTTGCGGTAAAAAAAGAATGAAAATCCATTTTTAACCGGGTTCTTTTCGGGGATGGGGAGATGCCGTGGATCTATCGTCAAGATCTATTCTATCAACTAAAAATCTTAACATTTTTGCTTACACTTTAAGATTTACGGTAACTACGATCAACAAATATAAACGATTCTTATGAAATTATCTGATTTGGGGAATTTCATACATAAATTCCATGGAATTGACTAGCAGTGAAATTGGGTCAATTTCAATCGGGAGAACAACCTTCCTCATGCATTTTATTCAGGACTTTAGACTCTGAAAGCGACCAATAATTCGGAATTAACTAGGGTTCTAACGAAGTTTTTTGTTCCTTCTTAGCGTTAATGCGGCCTTAGAAAATGGCTGATGGGCGTTCTATCTCCGACCAGTGGAGCCTGAAATCCACATTGGAATAAGAAAGAATACGGTTAGTCGGACATAAACGTTTGGACCGGGCTAATTGTTCAATCCCAGCTGATAAGTGTGCATACAGTGAGTGCCCAGTTTAGTCTGATCATCTACCCAGTACACTGTTCTTCCACATTTTGCTCTCAATACTGTTGCGATTCCCTACGTCATGGACTCTATGAGATGTTGAAAGGCGGCTTGAGGAATCTCGAGACCCAACCCAATGAACTGCACTTTTCAGTTCTCTAAGATTGGGCGAATCCAGCTGCCTGATGCCCGTTTCCACCGCATCCCACAAGTGTAACATTTCACTGAGGACTGATAAGTGTGGAGGTCTGCCAAGGAAGGATACTCACACAAGCTTTTAGAACCATTTGTGGACGATGTGAACTTTGTTTCATGGAGGTACCCATCCCCAGTGGAGTGAACTCTTAATATAACTGGATGCAATGCGTCAGCTAAAATATTTAAATCCTTTCGGCATTCAGATATTCTACACGAATTAAAACAATCAGAGCCCGAACAATGGCAGAAAAATATTCCCCAAACCATTAGATTGCATTCACCAACTTGAAGTACTATGGCAATGCATTTAGGGTCAACGATTTCGTGCTGATTTTTCCATTTTCGCACCCTGCAATCTGTATATAGTAGAAAACGTGATTCCTCGGATCACATTTTCCCCTTTTCCATTCCTTAACTGTCCAATCCTTCCGATCTTGTGCGAACTAGAGGCGTTTAACCTTGCGCTATCATGCACACTACTTCAACCGAAGCAGTTTCGCCGATATTCACCCCAATTCTTCTAGGACCCACAATCATTCCACGTTCAAAGTCCGTTAGTGGCGTTTCCTACCCATTCCTTCAAAGGCGATACACTTCAACTGTCTTTACAATCGCCTAGCAATCTCAACCACAGGCAACAATAGCATGACGTCATAGCTGATTTGCATAAAACTGTCAGTTCGTCATAAAAATTGGTCACTCAGTGTAAAGTGATCCGATAAATAACGTTTTCTACCACATGCAAGTCGCAGGGTGCGAAAATGGAAAAATCAGCACAAAATCGTTGATCCTGGATGCATCGCAACAGTACCTCAAGTTTGTGGATGCAATGTAATAGATTGGGGAATATTTTCCCGCCGTTGTTCGGGTTCTCCTTGTTTAAATTCGTGTAGAACAGGGGTGTCAAACTCAAAGGATAACTTGGGCCAAACAAACAAGGTTTAACTATAGGTGGGCCGCAGAAAAAAACACAATATTAATAGAAACGTAGATTTTTTACAGTATATTACCTAATTACAGTATATTCAACATAAATATACACATTTTGTTTAATAATAGCAAAAAAAGAGTATAATTAAAAAAACACTTAGCGAATTCTTCCTATCTAATTATAATTCTGCGTCTGTTATTTTATTATATATTATTGTGTGCCAATATATTGGCCGGGCCGCAAAAATGTTCGTCGCGGGTCGCATTTTTAAAGTGCCCGCCGTTCAAATATCTAAATTTTAGATATTTGAACAGCAAACGCTTGTAGTTGTAATGAATAATTTTAGTAAAAAAAAATATTAAAAATCGTAAAACCGTAAAAGTCAAAAACTGAACAACCTGCTCTCTCGACAGCGTCGTTCTCCCCTCTCTTGAGTCAGCTTCTCTTTCCTGCTCTGAAATTGAACTCTCTTTGTGCGTCGACATATGCTTGGGAATCTTTGTTTTTCAATATGAAATACTTAAAATCAAAGTATCGATCAAGCCTCACTGACACTCATTTGGACAAATGCCTGAGAACTGGAAATTCCACTTATGTGCCACATTACAAGTTTGCTGCAGATTTGCGATGTCAAATATCGCTTTATCCATTATAAGATTGTTTTGTTTAAATTAAAATTTGAATTTATGTATTAAAAATTTATGTCGCATTAATATTTTCCTGTTTAAATATTCACCCCCCGCCCTTCCTCCTTTTCTTCATCCAGAGGTGCCCGCCGAACTCCTGCATTTCTGAAATATGCCCTCCTAGTAAAAAAGGTTGCCTACCCCTGATTTAAGTATTTTCGCTGACCCAGTAGTGCATCCACTCTATTAAGAGTTCGCCCTACTGGAGATGGATACCTCCATGAAGCAAAGTGTAAACTATGTCTTTATTCTAGAGAAATCTACGTTGCAGTTTTACTTCGCTGTAATGATCCTGGATGCGAGAAAATACAATTTTAAAAGGTTAAGTGTTTGAAGTCAAATGCAAATACGTTTTATAAGAGTGTTTCGTAGAATACTCATGTTAGCGAAAGAACCCAAGATGTGTTCGAGAAATCGCAATAATTTCAGTCTCTCAGGAATTTGAAGAAAACTTCCATGCTGTTCACATATGCTATTACTTCAAGCCAATAATTTTCAGCAGATATTAGAGAGCTCTCTATAACTCTATAAAATACATCCGTTAAGCAATATATTTTTCCAGCATATCTACTTATGAAATCCGAGATTAAGTCAACTATCAACAAAACTCATGTGATCAAAAACCAACTCCAAAGCAGTCTGAAGAAATAATATTTAATTAATGATTCGACAACGAATTGTTTGCATTTATATTTCAATTAAACCGTTATGAGAATTATTTAAATTATCTTTTTGAATTTATGTAAATTCTCTATTGATGAAATTACTTAGTTTTCGCATGTTGGGTCTATATAACAAAATTTCACCGTCATTTGCGCGTAATTTTGAGAGTTCAGAACATTTATTCTATTTTCTAAAATCACACATTTTTCAAGTGCTCACAGCAAAGTGTAATCTGCACCGCTATTGACTAAATTTCCCGACGTATTTATTTGAAGGACAGCGGGCAAACTTGATCTGGTATACAGACAAAATTTTGTCGGCCATGCCATGCGAGTGTGGTTATCGATTATTACCATGAAAGCAAACAAAATGACTGCGGCGATGTATACGTCCGGATTTACCTACTAATCCAGTACGAACATGCACACCAGAACAACAGCAAACGTTCTCCACGATCTGTAGACCTTGCCTAGGATCTCTTCAATGTAAAGCTCGTCGCCCTGTTGTTGTCGCTAGCTAGACCCAATGCTTGCTTACGATTCCTGGCCACAGAGGGTGATGTTATTTGTTAAGATGTTCATATTTTCATTAGCTCCATCGGCGGCGTTCTCGGTCGAATTAAGGATCCAGGATAATCTCTTAACGATCACTCCAAATTAACGTTGAAGTAGTAGGTTAATCGGGGCACTGAAAGTACAGGTAGCCCTCCTACAGCACGGCATCTTACAACACGGTTTCGCTCTAACACGATAGGATAAATTGCGAGAACCCTCGTATAACACTGCAAGCTGTAACACGGTTTCGCTCTAACACGATAAAAAAATTGCGAAACCCTTTGTACAACACTGTACTTCTACAGCACTAGATAACATGATTTTTATTTAACACATTTAAAAAATAAAGTACCTTAAAATAATGGCGGGAAGGAATAATGAACTATCAGTGGCTCTACATAAAAATGTATAAACAAATTATAAATTATTCCTTTGTAACTCTATAAAATTACAAGAAGGCCTAAGCTTTTCCGAAAATCTCGAATCATTTTTCTTGAATGCAGACCCTTCCGCTGAAAGAAGCCGAAAATTCAAAAGGGAACTGCAAAATTGTCTATCTCCATACCGTGAAATCTACAATGACTTTGTAAAAACCAATAAACAAACCAAAATTACAGATTTTTTATAGGATAGAAGGTGCAAAAACTCTAAATGAAGAAAAAGGTTCTGAAAGGGAAGGTGATATCGTTCAACCGAAAAAACGTTCTCGTTTGATTGTATTGAACAGTGATAAGGAAGAAATTTATTAAGTTGTTTATATGGAAAAAAATTGTTTGTTTTTAATAAGTTTTTGGAACGCAAACGCCCCTTCTGTACTGGCTCTGGGTCTCATATAACACGGTTTCACACAACACGGCATTTTCTAGGAACCTATCTACCGTGTTATAGGAGGGTTACCTGTAAATATTATCCTTGTCATTTCATTTGTTTCCATGGGAATAATAGATAACCCCACTCGCAAAGCACGGCTGAAGGAATTTTGTCTGAATAAGAGTCACTGATCTCCAGAAATATGTCGGCGGAAAAAAACCTGACGACATTGCAACCGCAGTAAGTTAACTGTTTTAAATTGTGGAATTTTACTACTACTATTTATGACCGCCTCTAAGAACAGGAAATCGATCTCTCGCCTTCATTTGCAGCTTGAGAAAATAAAAAAGTTTTTTTTCTCCTCTTTTTGAAATCAGGGACCCAGGGTTGCCCAAATTGGTCGGCAGATCTGTACTGTCCGAACTTGGGAAATTAACCCTCGGCTGCGTATTCAGGAATTGTTACGTAGCGACCGGTCGTCAGTGATTCAAATGCCGATACGTGCAAGCGGTGAGGGCAGAGGTGTCAGTCGAATTCTTTTTGAAATCAACTGAGTGAGTGTTCTCCGCACATTTACTTTTCATTTCATAATTTTGGTGACGCAGATTTACCTTTTTCCGTCATACATATTGTTTTCCATACTTAACAAGAGACGAGCGCCGCATCCGCATTATCTGCAGTCTGCATGGCGTAATTGGGATTGAGCACCCTCCAACCAATCAGTGCCACGATCACAAAACCATGCGGTAGAAAAAAAATCTGGAAAAGCAAAATCCTACCTTAAAAATTTTTTAAAAAAAATCTTTGGCTCCGAAAAAGCAAAATAATTAAAACTCCTCACAAATTGTGAGATCCAAGTTCTATTAATGAATAGGGATGCGACATCAATGTCGATGTTTTCAAAACATCGATATTTTGATAAAAATGATTCAATAAGTCGATGTTTTAAACATCGACTTATTGAAGCCGATGTTTTTTTAACATCGATGTTTTGTACTCGATGTTTTACGTTGTCTCGATGTTTTTTTAAATGAAAAAGTACCATAATAAAAAAAATTTACCACGTAGCATAATTTTCACACTCAGTAAATGTAAGTCTGAATTCTGAAAAGGACGAATACAAAAGGGGGAACGATTGCTTAGCAAACAGACAAATGGCAGTCAACAACCAATGAACCAATCAGAGCGCTTGAAATGTGCCTGACACTCCAGAACCTTCCATGGGGTTTAATTTTACAAATAGTATATACACGAGAGCAGCCATTTAAGTTTTTGTTTTGTTCTGGTTTTATATAAGTTGACGTTAATATTATTAGTAAGATGCCTCCCAAAAGTACCGTTTGGAAATATTTTTGCAAAACCTCTGACAAATTGGCAAAATGCAATATTTGCCTAAGTCCCTCAAAACTTCTGGCAACACCACGAATTTATCTGGACATTTGAAGGCAAAACATGGCGATATTTACAACGAGAATTTAGTGTCATCAATGTAGCCCAAGGCAAAAGCAACCAAATTTTTGTCATTTGTGTCAGCCCAATCAGAGATTAAAATTAAATCACCCCCCACGACTAACCGAAGTAACATTAATGTTAGAGATTATTAAACCAGTTTTAAAAAATGGATGTTCTAAAACATCGATCTTTAAAAACATAGATGGTTTTTGGGCCATGTTTTATTAGCATCGATGTTTTAATATTGAATATCGATGTTTCAAAACATCGATGTTTTGATATCGATGTCGCATCCCTATTAATGAATCCTCTTCTAGTTCACCTGAATGTATCATTTCTAAATATTTTTTTATACCGAATATCCACCTCTTATCCACATTTTGTTTGCATGGGTTGTTTCATAAACATTCATTTACATCTTTTACAAACCCACACGTTTTATCTTCAAACGTGTCTAACATTAAATTCTGAACGATATTCTTAAAGTTTTGAAATTTCTCCAAACGAAATAGCATTTCCCTTTAGACCACGTCGTTTCTGCAAAATAAATTTTCTAACTGATGCCTCAAAATTCTTATGAATTTTAGATACACTCGTGTTTTCGCGCACGACAAAAATAAAATTTAGTTTGATTAATACACAAAATTTATCGCATATGTCAGCTACCAAACAAATTGCTAAGGAAGCAAATTCATAAAAAAAATTGCTTTAAATACCAGTCAAACTTCGTCTTATAATGTGAAACATCACTTCCAAAGGTTTCCTCTATGAGCACCGGTGCCACTCTCAGAGTGAGACCAGATGATCACATTTCCCGTCTAAATATTTTACAAGATTCAGTAAAGAGTCTATCTTTCGATAGACAACACGGTGTAATTTATAAATTAAAAATTTTTTTCCAAGAGCCGAGTTCAATTAAAACTGTATATTTCACACATAAAAATTTGAAACGATATCTAATATAAAAGTATAATTAGATCCTCTATGCATTAAATATTACTTTGGAAGCACATCACAAAAAAAACCTTCTAACAAAATAGTAAAAGCTAAATTCATTTAAAATAATTTAAAACAGAGACAAAAGTTAAAATAAATCGAGTCTCGATATAAATCCATAAAATATTTATTTCCTCATTTACAGAACACAGCAAATGTAGTAAAAACAGTTAAATCTTAAAAATTTTAGTTAAATATTAGGAAAAACAAAACAAAAACCAGAAGTATTGGATAAGTGACATTTCATGACACCATTCCCTGCAGTATAAACAGGAATAATGACAGTTTTTTTAAAAACTTCAATCACTTCAGTGGGTAAAGTATCCTTCAAGGATCGTAGGTTATGATCGATATCTCAATTATATATTTTAAAAAATTTAATGTCATAAAACACGAAATTAATTCCATAATATACTTATGTACGACATCTCCTCTAAATAAAGACCATGAAACCTGAGTTTAAATTCCATTTTCACCACGGTGGGAGAAAAGCATTTCTTTGTGCCAAAAAATCCCGTTTCATACGATAGAACAGAGTTGGTTGCACCCCTGAATGGGTAGGGAGATGCGTTTTTCATCTGTTCTCAAGCCTTAAGCCTATCTCTCATACCCTGCAGATGAAGGGGTTTTTCTTTTTAAATTACCCTCTGCAAAAAATCTTTTCTCACATATAGTGCAATCGAAAGGTTTCTCTTTTGTATGGTTACGGATATGCGTCTTTAATGCATACTGGAAGAAAAATCTTTTCTCTCACACAGACAGGATGAAAGATTTCTCTTCTGTGTAGGTTCGAACATTTTTTTTAATGATTGAGATCAGAAAACTTTTCCTCACATATCGTCCCGACCAAAAGGCTTTCCTCCATGGATAAGGAGATGCCTTTTCAAATTCCCCTTCAACAAAAATCTTTTCTCACATACAGTGCATGCGAAAGGTTTCTCTCCTATGTGGGTGCCAAGATGTGCTGTTAAATGATTCTGTTGAGAAAATCTTCTCCCGCATACAGTGCAGAAGTAAGGTTTCTCTCCCGTGTGGGTGCGGAGATGTGTTTTTAAATTACAATGGTCGGAAAATTTTTTCCCACATACAGTGCAGTCGAAAGGTTTCTCCCCCGTGTGGGTGCGGAGATGTGTTTTAAAACTACTCTGTACAGAAAATCTTTTCTCACATACAGTGCATGCGAAAGGTTTCTCCCCCGTGTGGGTGCGAAGATGTATTTTTAAATTGCCATGTGAATAACATTTTTTCTCACATAGAGTGCATGCGAAAGGTTTCTCTCCCATATGAGTGCGGAGATGTTTTTTCAAATCACCCCACGAAGAACACCTTTTCTCACATATAGTGCATGCGAAAGGTTTCTCTCCCGTGTGGATGCGGAGATGTCTGTCTAAATTACCCTGTCGAGAAAATATTTTCGCGCATACAGTGCAGGCTAAAGGTTCTTCTCCCGTTTGGGTGCAGAGATGTGTTTTTAAATTTCTTTGAAGAGAAAACTTTCTCTCGCATACAGTGCATGCGAAAGGTTTCTCTCCCGCGTGGATGCGGAGATGTCTTTTTAAATTACTCTGTCGAGAAAATTTCCTCTCGCATACAGTGCAGGCGAAAAGTTTCTCTCCTGTATGCGTACAGAGATGTTTTTTTAAATCACCCAGCCGAGAAAACCTTTTCTCACATACATTGCAGGCGAAAGGTTTGTCTCCTGTAAAGGTACAGAGATTATTATCAGCAGTGTGGCATAAAAGGTGTGTATTTAAGGCAGCCAATTGTGAAAATGTTCCTTTGCATAAATTACATTTTAAAATTTCCTCGTCAGTGTGATGGAGAAGCTGTGTACTGGAACTATTAACATTTAGACTAATTCTGCATGTGTCATATAGAGTGCATTCAGTTTCGGCTTCAGTATGGTTCTGTTCGCAGGAATGGTATTCATTGGAAAGTCTATTTACGGTGGAAATACACGACATTTGCTCTTTTGGCATGCCGACGTTCCTTTAAACGGTGATTAGGAAACTGTAACTGCCAGCAACACGTCGACTTTCTGAATTTGTGGACAACAGAAACACTTTACTTTCGTACCTAACAATCTGTAGCGAGAACCTGCAAAGACAGGAGAAAGGAATTTGAATGAGATAAATAAAGCGTGATGGTACAGTGTAAATCTCTTATCTCTTATTTTTCACGTGAAACGAATAGCAATATATAAAAGTTTGTGCTATAAAATGAGATATCTATAAACTAAGATGTTATAAATGACGTTCTGGATCATTTAAAATTACTGATCATTTTAAATTTATTGTAATTATGGCATGAGGTTCCTTAGCCATTCTTTTTGTTTTGTCCTGGTAGATCATAAGGACGCGCAGATTTTATACGTTTCGGTTTCTAGGGATCTCCACAATACGGATGTCCGCCCGATCAATAACGTATAAGCAGTATTAATATTTTTCCTTTCTATTCATTTTAGTTATCAGTAATTAAAAATAATTTCATTATTAATCATTTAGTTTAATGCTCAGAGAAATTCCAGAGATGAACATCTGATGAAAAAGCTCGGTTACCATCAGATTAAAAAGTTTATAAATGTAATAAAATATATGAAATTATTACAGGAAACAACTTAAATACTGTGTAGCGAGATTATAAACACGTAATAAAAATTCTAAACAAAAGAAATTACACGGCTATCATGTGATGCTCCTTAAAAATTACTTATAAAATGAATTTTGAATTTCATATTTAGAAAAAAACTAATTCAGAACTGCTTAAACAAGTTTTAGCCTAGTTATCTGTCACTCAATTTATATTTGTATATTTCCTCCGGGTTGTAAACAAAATATGGCAAATGTGGGGGTGTGACTTCAGACTCAACCAGTCACATACTGATTTGACACAGATCGGTATTATAGTAGAGAAACATAATTTTCCAGGATTAAAAGAAAAATTGCATATACAGATCAGTAGAAAAATAATTACATTACATTCTAATTAAAATTTTGGTTGAAGTACGATAATCATACCGATGCGCGAAATGGGGCAATAAAAATTTCTCTGCCTCCGAATTTGCGGTAACCGTACTCGCTCATTTCATGACGGTAGGGTGTTTGTTTATGAACGGGATATTTCGTACTGAAATGTAGTCTTCACCGCTCCGTGATAAATGATTTAGAATTGATAACAATTGTTTTAACGCTGTATTTGTACATTTAAAGGATCTTTTCCTATTGTAAATCTTAATTTTCAGAATAAAAATTTTTTTTCAAGAGGGAGTGCTGGGTGATTGCTGCTATTTAGAGTGTAATATGATTGAAGACTTTTTGGGAAAAAATGGTATTTTTTGGTATTTCTATATTAAAAAAATATTGGTGTATTCTAATTTTCTCATATTTTTCATTTTTACTATCAATTAAAATATTTTTGGGGTGGGGGTAGAGGGGAGTGTTTAAATTTATGGAATGTTTTCGATTAATGTTCAATTTTTAAAAAAAAATTGTTTTGCATTTTTAAATTTTTCAAAAACTTTGGAAACAATTTTTTATATATCCTGATTTTGGCACGTCTTTCTCATTTGCCATTAACTTTTAAAATTTTCTCCATTTTGCGGGATGGATATTCAAGGTTACAAAAGCTTCTACATTAAAATTTATTCTTAATAAGGCTCTTTATGCATTTCCATGGATACAATGTCTTTATTTTCTATTATATTCACAGTGGATGTTAGGCCAAAGAGCCCTTAACAAAATCTATGACTAAAGAGAAAGGTTAGCAATTTATGACATTATTTAATATTGTGTGAGTAGAACTGCAAATATTTTCCCAATTCTACTTTGTATACATCTACTCAGCGAGCTATGTAAGTACAAAGAATGTACTACATAATAAATGAACTAGAAATAAATATGCATGCCTATAAAAATGTACACTGGGACTACAAATGTGATTTGGGGAATAAAATTTTTTTTAAACACTCTTCAAACTTAATGACGATAATAATATTAAAATAGTTTTGCTATAAATCTAGCAAACTTAAGACTTAGAATTATAAAAATTATAAAAATGAAATTAGATAAATTAAGAATAAATTAAAAAACTGTGATTCAGAGAATATCGGAAACCATTTTGTTCTTACAGGATAAGGTAATCTCATATTTTTCATTTTGTGTATCAAGTCAATTGACTAAGATATCCACATAGACTGGAATTCTTTTGGTTAAAACTCTACACTACAATTCAGTGCTAAAGGAAATCAAATGAAGATTAAGCTACACGTATTACAACACTTCTCGGTTAGAGAAAATCAGACCTACCTCTTCATTAACAATTAGAAAAGCAATTGTCAATATAAATAATTTTTCATGATATAGTATGAAATATTTTATTCTGCAGTCATAAATGTATGCACTTAGAGTAACAGCAAAAGTTTAATACCATATTTAACAAAACAGTGCTTAAACATAAATGCAGAATATACAGAACAGTAATTCTCCCACGAATAAAATGTTTTAAAAGTATAAGCAAATTAAAAACAAAATCTGCAGTCACATAAAATTACCTACATGAAATTTAAACTGCTTAGTTCATATACAAACATGTTCTTTTTATAAACGACTTCCGATAAACTATTTTTCCTTTCCCATCTCCTTCAAAATTAAAGAAATTTCACACATTATATATAATAATAAATTTAAATCCTTAGAAGTACAGTAAAACCTCGTTTATCCGGATCAGATTTGTAGACTTTTTTTTTTATTATTTAATATTAACTTTAGATAATTTTTAACTATGATAGCAAGAACGTAACTATAAGCACGCCAAATATTCGATTTTTAGTTTGATTCAATGTACAGTTCCTGCATAGATTGTACAATAAATTATGGTAATAAAATGCTTTTCGTTGAGTTTAAGAAAGCTTTACTAGAGTGTCACAGGGCATTGACGTGGATTGACCCACCAGCTATTTGTGCGACAAACGAAATGGCAAGCGATGATTTGGTGCAAGTGGCTGCAGACGACTTTCTGCAAATGTTAGGAACAATAAGTGAGTGCTCAGATGTTGATATGGAAGGCGTCAATGGGTGGCTGAAAGACAACAATGACGGTGTCTACGGCACTAGGATTAACGGAATAAAAGGAAGAAGAAATTGTAGCGGCATGCACATCTACAGCAGACAGTGAGGAAGAAGGTGACGTGGATGAGGAGGGAGCGATCACACCGCAACAGCGGACGACACATGCAAATGCTGCGCACCAGATGACAAACATCATGGCGTACTTGAGTGTCAGCCCGACACCACTCCAGCTGAATTATTAATGATAAAGCGTTTGAGTGACCGTGCTTCATTTAAACGCCACATGTGTTTGAAACAGAAGACAGTTCACCAATTATTTGTTAAGAAATGATATGAAAAGCTATTTTTATTTTTTTAATGTCTTGTAAACAGTTCTATGTAATTTTGTTGCAAAACATAGTTTTTATCATAATAAACCGTAAGCCTGCTTACTTAAGGATTTTGTTTTGCTTATTACCCGGATTATCAGGATTTTCGATTATCCGGGTTGCCTAGGGTCCCAGTTAGTCCGGATAAACGAGGTTTTACTGTAATACACTTGACATGAATAAGAAAACGTGATTTTTCTTTTTCCTGTACGGCACAGATGTAGTATACGCAACGAACACCAAAGGGCGATTTTTCGCCAAATCTGATGGTTGTTTGGCGGTTTTTATATTCTGGCAGGGAGGATTTTAAGATCGGATGGTATTTTTTTGCGATAAGCTTTGTTTTACTGACTGCTACAGCCAGCGGAAGCTTTTTTTTTACTGTACAACAGCCAACGGTATGTAGCGAAGCCAGCGGCTGGGGATTTTCTGTAATGTTTTTGTACGGATGCGTAACGGAGTGAAGCAAGGGTATCTGAGCGAAGCGAAGATCCCGTGTGCGCCTACGAGTTTCATAAAGCCAGCAATAAGTTTGTTTTCCAATTTATTGTTTACATTTCGCAGTTTAAGCCTAACAGGTCTCCAAACGGGATTTTGGCGCCAAATTTGCGATGGCCCGTTGCGTATACTACATCTGTTCCTTTTGTACAAATAAGCTCAGGCGAGGATACTGGCAAAACATTCCAGCAAATGTGACAAAAAGAAAAAAGATATTGCTTAACAAACAAGTTGTTACTTCCAAAATAAATTGTACGACAAACTTCTTTTATATAAATCTTATTGGAGTATCAAATATTTACACACTGGTATAAGGCAGTTAACAATAATAGATTATTGAGCTAATAACAGAATGCAAAAAATCAGAAAACTCAAGCTAACTGGGATGTAAGGTTTGGATCAGGAGCATTTGGAACTTTTATAATATAACTACCCATTTCTTGAGATAGAGAGTTACAATCTACAACATTTGTGATTGGATTACAGAGTATAAGAGAGAGAGCATTTAAAGTAATTTTATTAACTTTATCTACAAACTTCATGTTTTCCTTAAAAGATTTTGACAAAATTCAGAGTCACTTTCAGTTTTCTCAACAAAATCCTCACTTAAAAATAGATCAGATATAAAAATGGTAAAATGAGGTGCAAGAAATGCTGCACACCATGAATATGCTAACATAAATTCACATTAATTAAGTTGTGAACACAACTGTTTTTATACCTATGAATACAAATATCACATTCTGACCATTTTTAATTGCAATGCTCATGACATGTTAAATTTTCAAGAAGGTACTAGACATAATTTCGAATTATCTGAATTCCTGACAAATGATTATTTATATATTTTTTCGCCTTGGTTTTTTACATCTTGGAAGCCTTCTATCATCTATATTTATTACAGAATTAAAGTGAGAAATAATTCTCGCATATTAATGACAAGAGACAGGCGATTTATAATATTTGCAAAAACCTAAAAATAGAAATCCACTAAAAACTTAATATAATTAGGTGCTTGCCCCACCCTGCATTTTCACTGCTATGCATATAAAGAAACTTTCATGCCTGCAGTGTAAATCTTTACAGAACAAAATGAAGAATTGAAGGGAGAAAACTGCCATTTTGGAGTAAAATCTCAACACAATGGTACAAATATTGTACTTCAGACATATTTTTTAAGACATGGTGAATAAGAAATCATTGTATTCAGATTACAAAGAATGTGGAGGCTAGGTCATAAGTTTTTTCAGGCTATAAATTTGTTGCTTATTCTTGTAGCAAATTAAGAGCGATTAAAACCAGAAGCTGAAAATAGATCTATCACAGAGATTATCTTGTGAAAAGAGGCCTGCAAATTTTGAAAGTTTCTGAAAAACTTCTTTAATTAGTTGAAGGGTTTAATAGAGTTAAATACCTACTGAAACTTGACTTACCAAATGATGATTCAATGAGATAACATGCAATATGAAAGATGCAAAATATCCACAATTTTCCTGCCCTGAGTAAATTTACCTTTCTGTATCGAACCAACAAATTTTGGCTACTAGTCAGGGTTCTCTTCATAAAATTTTACAAGTCTGTGAAACTAAACTCACCACAGTTTACTACAGAATTAAAATGATATGAACAATCATAAGGCAACCTTAGGAATACTGTGCATAAAAGGATAGAAAATATGTAAATAATTATGAAAGGCAGGGTTTCCTTTAATACAACTGGATTTATTGGAAGCAATTGGCCCCCATGCTAATACAGAGCCACACATGAAGAAAAATTCTAAATGTCTGATAGGAAGTACTGTGATCATTTAGAAATCTTCCAGAATGCCTAACCAAAATATAGCCACTCTGATTTTGAAATTTTAGTCCGAGCCACGGAGCTTGCAACTGATTTAGAAGCCACTCCAGAATTTTGGAAAACATGTTTATGAAAATGAAATGGGATATTTCATTACAAGTATGCAGATGAACCAATAAGTAACTTGAAAGAAATGTTTGAGGCACATTGTTTTTAACAAATACTGTATAAAGCTAGACAGGCCAGACAAGTTAATTCAAGATGATTCCACAGAATGAACATCAGAAACATGCATCAGTACTAGAAATTACCTTGACAGATGTAAAAATCATTCAGAATAATGACGAAATGAAGTCTATAAAAGATTTAGATGTAGAGAGCTATATGCTGGCTGAAGAAAAGGAAAAACCTATTGTTTTGGAAACCCTATAAAAATTCCACAACTGCTACGAATGACAGCTACCAGCTTTTCAAATGCTTTTATATCTTTAAGGATATTCTTAATAATCCATGTCACTATTGCATTGAGAAGAAGCTTTTCAATATTAAAATTAATTAAAACATTCCTGAGGTCAACAATATCACATGAGAGACTCAACTATTTTGCAATAGTGTCTATAGAGCATATAGAAACAAGGAAATTAAAATTTTATCAATTTATAAATGATCTTGCTGATTAAAAAATTTAACAAAATTTGATTGTAAATAGTTTTGTTCTGTATATAAAACATATGCAGTTTACCTACTTTTTTTGTTTTTCTTTTCTTATGTTCATGAAAAAGGAAATACAACCATCCTCCTAATTTTTGTCTTTTATGCTTCATATTAAATGTTTATCATTTAATGTATAGCAGAAATTTAAAGGACCCCACTGAAATTTTTGCAACTTGGCCCCAGAAGGTCTATGGGTAGCCCTTATCAAAGGCCCGAATGACAAGAACTCGGATGTGAAAATTTTCAGTGCAAAGTAATTAACTGTTATACCGTGTAACTTTAATATATGAAGTTAATGTAGAAATTTCCAAATTTTTAAATATTAAAATGAAGAATTCACATAATATCTTGAAATTTTTTTATTTATCAGGTATCTATAAATTATGTTTAAAACAAAGTTATATGTAAATTTTCAAGAAAATACATAATGAGTAAGAAACTTCAACATGAAATGCAAAGATATGTCTATGACTGCAAAGGAAAGAAAAAAATTGGTAAATCATTGCCTTCCATTCAGAAATTTTTTCCAAACAGTTTTTATAAAAGAACTTTTAAAGAATGTTTATGCATATTTCCCTCAAGCAAAATGAAAACTTACAAGCAAAATGAAAGCCTAAATTTTCATGTTTGGGGCACAGCTATCTTTTACATAAATGATTTAATATAATCCTCAAATGCATGTTTTAACTTTTGCCCATCTATAAATATAATTAATTCCATGCATACTCCATCACAGCATAATTATGCAACACATTTCTGGAGCACTGAGAAAAATAGAGCACCAGAATTTTCAAAACTGTATTTTTGACACTTTAACTGCAGTTACTTTCTACTCAATGAATATTTTTTACCCCTAGGAGGAAGGGGGAAGGTAGGAAACAAATACTAACACAACAAATATCAATTTGACTAACACTGATCTTAAGAACCAAAACTATATATATTGAAAAATTATCCCAGACATGAGTGCCAAGAATTTAGTTATACATTTTGCAAATACAAAATATCTATTCAGTTTAAAGAATATGCAGGTAAGAGAGCAGATAACTTAAATCTAGTTCTAAACTGACCCAAGTATAATTTTTGAAATACAATTATTTAAAACTTTAAACAAGCATATTATAATGAATGATGTACCTAAAATGATGAATATTTAGGAATATTGCATTTAATGCTATTGCCGTTATCTTTGTTGTAATGAAAGATGAGAATGAATGTTATTTATTAAATCCTTTCATAAAAAAATTTACACTGATTGAATACTGAAACAAATAACGTACTTCAAATGCAATCTATATTAATAAAGCAAGGTCCAGGTCTGTCTGTCGGTCACACTCTCTGGGTGTACCACCTCAATGTGTGCGGCCTATGAAACTCACAGCCCTGAAATTTGGTACACGGGTAGTGCAGACTATGGGAAAGTGCACCTTGAAGCCTGAATTTTAAATTTTATTCTAGAAAATTTTTTATTTTATGCTTTGTGGGATATTTTATGTTTTTTTTACCTTCAGATTACAATATCACGACAAAAAATTATCGTAGAATTTTGATCTTTTTACAATCTAAGACTACAGACATTTCTCCTTTAAACAAGACCTCATTTGTTTAAAAATAATTTAAAACAGACTAATATTTCATCAAAATATTAAACCCACTTTTTTGAGAAATTTACGCACTTTTGAGGATCTACGGTCGATGCTCTTCGAGTTTTTATCTTACAAAGAAAATATTTACATCATCTGGAAGATGAAAGCTTTGTCATTCATATAAACCTCATTTCAAGTCTCTATCTTAAAATTTCGATTTTTAATTGAATTTTAAAGAACAATACTCAACACAAATTTTCTATCGGTTCTTCAAACGTGAAGAACGACAAATTCTCCCCTTGGGTTGTAAACAACGATTGAGTCATTGATTCACTTGATTCATTCATCGTCTTCCTTTGATGGCTTGAGCGTAGCTAGGCGAAGCCCGGCTAGTTATAAATAAAAAGCTCTCTGATATAAGAAAGCAATGGCTAAACTGCAGATTACTGCTCATGGAGCCAAGTAAAAACTTGCAAAATTTGGTGCCAGTTCATAATTTTTAATGGAAAATTTAATTATTTGATTCATTGTATCTATAAGTAGAATATGTTTAATTCATTTTATCTATATCTTAGAAATGTCACTTTTTTTCTGTTTCAACTAATTGAATTTTAATGATGATCACTTAAATGTTTTCAGCCAATAAAATTCGAGATAAACTTCAGCAAAAAAATTATACAGTCAATGAAAAATATTTTGAATTTTATAACATTATTATTTTCATCCTTTTCAAAGAATACCATCTGGAAGATGAGAACTTACCCTTAGTTATTCTAATATAGTTTATATGTCTTATTCCAGACCTGAGTATATCTAGTACATCAATTTGCATGTCATTGTTTTTGAATTCTAATTTTTCAAATGAAGATTCACAATTTATGCTTATTGTTAATTTTGTACCCTTTTCTAAAATATTTTAATTTTATTTTTAGTTTTATAAATTTATTTTTATACTCTAAAATATTTTAAATTTTAATTTTTGTTCTAAAAAAGTACTAATACTATTGTCATTATTTTTCTCATTCTTCTATATACATTGAAATTATTTTAATAATGTATTTCATTTATTTTCTCACTAATTTTATATGTTTTTATATCTTTTTCTTCAAGTATTTACATGTTTATTTCCTAAGATGTTTTTAAAAATAAAATTCTTGTATTTTGAATATATTGTTTCCCTACAACATATTCTACAAAATATCCTACAATATATATATGAAAAATTTAAATTTTGAGTTACTTTTTGTAACCAATTGATATACATTTTGGATACTTTGCAAATATTTAGATTGTTTTAATTATGTATTCCTAGTAAATGCTGTATTCAATATTCCTCTATTAAAATATTCTAAGGTTCTTTATTAGCTACTTATTGTTGAATTTTCGTACAAAGTGTTGACTGCCAGGTTAAAAGTTTTAAAACAGTGTGAAATGGCATTTTCCTAAATTTCTCATTAGGAGAACTCCATTTGGAGGAGTTTGACAACTTTTAGCCCAAGGGTACAGAATATGGAATTTTCCCCCATAAATTTTATCTTTTACCACAATTATTAACAGTTCAAAATCATTTATATAACTCATAACGAGCAAAGGGTTAATTAGAAGTTGGGGCTGCTGCCAACTTGGCAATTCTTTACTTCCTCTCATGATAAACCCCTTTTTCTGGCTACTTCTACAATTAGGTGTGAATGTACTTTTGATAGCAACTCTGTTACTGGACTTTCCTGACATAATTTGAGCTCCTTTAACACACGATTCTGTTTGGTTTCTGCACTCGCTCAAAATTTGACTTTGTGGGGTTCAGGCAATTAAAACATTTTACATCTCTTTTCAGATCTCAATTGCACTTGGATTACACTGGATTTTTATGCACATGCAATGCCCTTCACAATTGCCAATGGATATGGGTAAATTTTTGTTCTTTTTCCTTTATGATCTTGAGAAAAAGGGGCTAAAGTGTATAATTATAAAGTAACACATCTGAATTATTAAGATAATATAATTGATGAATCAGTTAAAAAATTTAAGGTGAAGTCCCTGAGAATTTAAATGAGGGCTCAAAGAATTTTAGATAAATTTAAAAACAAATTTACTTAATAAGATAAGTTTGATAGTAATTACAATGCTACAGGTGATGAAAATATACGTAAAACATTTAGTCAACGTCTACAAAAATTAGGGCTATTGTGAAGGTATCCCGCCAGGGCTGTTCCTAGGGTAGCTGCCGCCCGTGTGCGAGAATAATTTTGCCCACCCCTCTCATCCCATATGGATTAATTGAAATTTCTCTGAAATATTTTTACCTTAAATGAAACAACGAATTACAGATTATATTATATATTAAGTTTTTTTTTAAATTTTACAACCTAACATAATAATTATTAATGTATTGATATAATAACTCTCTGGCACTTGATGGCACCTCATGTGATCTTGCTGGGATTAAAAATGTTTTTAGTGAACCACAAGCCTTCTTTACTAATTCTTCTTTTTCTGTATTGGGCCCCAGAAAGCTTTATTTGATTATCAAAAATGTGTAAATAGTGAGGTTCTTTTCGTAATGTATACAAATATGAACAAAACAACACAGACAAAAAAAAAATTTAAAAATCGGGCATAGACTGCCAAACAAATTAACTTAAAACCTACCCTAACATTGAAAACTTATAAACTTTTCAATAAAAGATTGTGCAGTTGTTTCATATCCTCATATTGAAAAAGGGCAAATATAACAAAAATAAATAACAGAGCTAGATAATCATAAGAAGAATGTAGATAAAAACAAACAGAAATCAAGTACTCGGGGCTCCACGCACCAGAGGCAAGATTCTGCAGTAGAGCCGGAACTAAACCAGAAATCGAGGTAACCGACTGGTCTCGTCATCAGGGAGCCTAACCAAATCAATTACCTCAAGGGGAACTTTCTGAATAGTATGCAGGTATAACCAAAAGACATCCCAAGGCCCCGAGATCACCATAGAAACAGATAGTCAAGAGCAAATGAAAAGATGCGGACATCTTGCACTAAGGGCTCAACGCATCATATATGCAAGTACACATATAATCCTAATGAAAAGACAAAGATGCATACATACCTAACTCAGTGAGTGACGGTATGGCGAAACAGCAGCCAATTTTTACTCTATGAGTTACGTCACTGTAGCAACACCACAGCGCCATATCCCAATGAAGTTTAAAAAAAAAAATGAAAACAGAAACCCTATCCAAAACGTCCTTTAAAATATACCTGAGTCTAAATGCCATTTTTTTAAAACTTTTAAATTGCCGAAATTATTAGGGATCAGGATGTTCTACAATTTTAAAAGAGTAAGGGCCTGTTCACATAGGAGTATGGCGAAACAGCAGCCAATTTTTACTCTATGAGTTACGTCACTGTAGCAACACCACAGCGCCATATCCCAATGAAGTTTAAAAAAAAAAATGAAAACAGAAACCCTATCCAAAACGTCCTTTAAAATATACCTGAGTCTAAATGCCATTTTTTTAAAACTTTTAAATTGCCGAAATTATTAGGGATCAGGATGTTCTACAATTTTAAAAGAGTAAGGGCCTGTTCACATAGGAGTCCGTTGCATAGCGTTAAGGAAAAAATGACGTTGAGACGAAAATAAACCAATCATATGCATTAAAAATTTCCGCCTGTGATTGGTTTATTTTCGTCTCAACGTCATCTTTCCCTTAATGCAACGCAATGGACTCCTATGTGAACAGGCCCTAAGAATATAGATAGCATACACACGTTTGATTTTGAAACCCTTTTTACTAGTATTCCCCATGATAACTTAATGAATATCTGCTCAGAAATTTATGATGCCTATCTGGATAGTACTTTAATATTAAAATGTGACTTAAAATTACACTTATTCTGTAGTATATGTTTAACATTTGCAAAATAAAAAAAACATTTAAAATAGAATTAAGCAATGAACCCTAGCACTTTTCTTGCAAAACAAATATTAAACCATAAATGTATTATTTCAATTTCTAACCGCTAATCGCGCAAGAGAAAAAATATCATCAAGTTTACTTACCTGTGAAATATTTTTATTAGTCAGCAATCACAAAATCGAGCACAAAAATTAGAGACAAAAAGCTTTGTTTTTCAGTTATTGAGATGAACACGTTCAAAATTAATCTAGTGCAAACTACCCCGATCCGTGTGTTTATAGGCTCAGGGCATAAACGAGTATTTTCCTGCAACCTGACAAAAAAATGCCCGCACTGATGTGATGCCGACGATGCGACATGATTTGATAGAATGATGGGTTAAAACGTGTTAAAACAAAAACAAAAAATGTATTTCCTAACTATTTGTTACGTGGAGTAGAGTTTTTAAAACCAATGTGGTTTTGTTTATTTGCAGTTATACTTGAAAAATGCATTTTTAACTCTAAGTAGTTACCTAGCATAATGATAATATTTTTATATTGATTATTTTACTAATAAATTAGATTTAAATTTTTTTAACCGGGAGGCAGACTTGCCACCCGTGTGCCCCGCACCCCTGGCACCCCCGGGTTGGAACGGCCATGTATCCCCCCCCTAAAAAAACAACAACCAAGTACGAATCAAGATCAAGGTAAGTCAATTTTCCAAATTTTTCTGTTTGTTATTTCTTTAACATATATGACTACGTTTAAAATGTCGATTTTGATGAAAATTATGAAAGTTCTTATATTCTTAAAAAATGTAAATTTCCGTTCCTAAATCAACTTACATTTCCGTACAATAATCAGAAATGAAATCTGAGCGATTTTAACACAATTGAAAATTTTAATTGCACTTTTTGAAGATCTTACATTGCACTAAAAATGTAATTATTAAAATGTATTTTTCATCAAAAATTGGCTATAGTTCAAACCCAAACTACAAATTTGAGTTATTATTAAAATGCAATTAAAATGTATTTATTATAATTTGTTACAGTTTGAACCCAAACTTACAATTATGTAAAAAGTCGCATAGTTAGGGAATACTTTTCACCCCTTTCCTATTTTGCTGCTAAATTCCTGCGAAAAAAAAGAACAGAAATTTTCGCAAGATAAGTTTTTTAAAAAAATGGCACCAAATGTAGTTGGATACCTTCAAAAATTTCTTCATTTTTCATGTTGCTATTTTTTTTTTAAAGGTTCCCCCTTTTTTTCTTTCGTAGTTCTGATGTTATAATCTTTTAAAAACAACAAAAATATGCGATGGAAAAAGAAATATGGATGAGTACTCAGAAACGAAGATTTGGCGACCTTTCAAAAAAAAAAAAGTTGCCAAAAATTCGCCAACCGTCCTAACTTTTTCCAATTTACCGCTAGCAAAGTTGCTAAATTTCGTCCATTATGTCTGACTTGTATAATATATTTATAAATTTAGGATAAAAAATGTAAATAATATTTTGATATTGGCAACTTTTAGCAATCTCTTGAAATCGTTGGGTGTATATTTTAATAGCATGCCAAAATTGACCAGAAAGTATTAATCTACTTATTTCCTGTAAACAACAAACATTGCCTGAACATACAGTTTTTAACTGTTTAATAGGTATACGAATGATATTAGAATTTAGCTTCAAATACAAAAAAGTAGCGTAAAACGTAGCAATCATATACAGCATTTTCAACATCTTAACAAAACAGTTCAGTCATACAATTCATAAAAAAATACCTGTAAATTAAACTTACTCGACAGGCTGTTCATTTTTCAAGCATTATTTATAGTGTTATTTTAGTTCGTTATCGATCCAAAAAGCTGCGAAAGTTTGTAGCCAAGGAAACCACTTTTTACATTTAATTAGCGATGGGCGACTGATCGAGTGCATCACTAGTATAATTCGATTATAAAAATTACTCGAGTAGTTCGATTATCACCATTTCACTCGAGTTACTCTGAATCGATAATTTCACTCAAGTGAATCACTCGGTCACATCGGCATCAGTAACTGATGAGGCACCTGAGAGCTTTAGCTCCATATCCTCGATTTCAGTGGCTTACATGAGGCAAAATTAACGTTCACAAAGTTAAAAATGGTGTTGAGAATAAGAAAGTTAAAAAAAAGGAATTTAAATAAGTAATTATAGAGAATATTAAGACTTTAGAAAAATTTTAACGCAAGAGCTTTAGGAAAAAAGGACGCAAGGGAGGCAGGCCCGAGAACCAAGTGAAGAGCGGTGACGAGATCGAGAATGAATTATGGTGTGCTAGATGAGCCAGCCGTGACTGGAAAATTAGTTGAATTTCCTAACATAGGCCCTACACAGTTTTCGATTTCAGAAGACTTTATTAAAATCTATCACTGAAATTTCTTCTAATCTTTCAATTTCTTGAAGCTTAGAGATGTAAGTATAATTTCGCTTATGTTAGGGGAACTATTAGCTGTTTCGTGGGAATAAGATTTGATTTTTTTTTGTTTTTGAAAAGATCGCTAACTTTTTACTGAAGATTTCTGAGTATTCTTTGGTAGTGTTACGTCTTGGCTCTTTTCGGGGAAAAGGGCCACCCAAGCAAAAGCCCTCCCTTTTACGAATGCTGCACGGTTCCAAGAAACCATCGTGGGTCACTCCTAAATTAGCTTCCGAATCGATCACAAAATTACAGAGTTTGCTAAAACGCTACTCACGGATTTTTTCGAATGTGCCAGGAAAAGCCGATTTGGTTGAACACCATATCAAGCTCCAAAAAGAACAACCTATAAGGGCAAGGCCATATAAGTTGTCGTTGAGACAAAATGAAATATTAAGGGTCGAGATACAGAGGATGTTAGATCTCCAAATCATAGAAGTCGGAGAATCTGATTTCACCTCCCCGATGATTCTCGTAGAAGCCCCTGGAAAGGATCCGCGGCCTTGCATCGATTATCGGCGCTGAAACGAAGCCATTAGGACAGACTATTGTGGCCGACTATTGTGTGTGTGTTAAACAATGCTCTTTATCATATTTCTCATACATTTAATTAAATTCTATGGTACATCTATATACAACACGACACTGACAAGAAACATAGTTACAGAGTGAAAGCGAAACTTTTCCGCGCTCCCTATTCCGCGTACTCTCTCGGTCACAGTTAAACTGTCCATGGACGTTAGCAGTTAGAGTTAATACACTACATTCTACCCTTTGCCTAATATAGAAGAACGGTTAGAACAGGTTTCGTCAGCAAAATATATTACTATTTTAGACTTGGCGAAAGGGTATTGGCAAATACCTATGAGTGCTAAAGCTCAAAGGCTGGTCGCTTTTGTTACATCTGTAGCTATGATTTATGAATGAATTTCTATAACTACAAAAAGAACTGAAATCTTTAATGTTACAAACTGCTTATAAATTTTTACATAAAAAAAAGAACGTACGAACAACGATAATTATAATACACAAAAGTTGCCAATTTGTAGAATGTTAAAACAGTTAAGCTCCGCGAACTCGTGAGTACACGGACACTAGAATAATCTGTGAATCCCCACAATACCCCCCCTCCCCCCAAGTGCAGGAGGCAGAGGAGCTAGGTGTACCGGGAATTAAACCTCACAGTTCGTCCAGAACGAGTTTTCACTATAGGAGCAGAACAATAAGATGTGGTCATGTGCGATGAAGATTCTTTAAGTGGTGGTTCTATCCGAGGAATTTCAGGATCATTAGCCACAAAGAAAGCTGGTTAAAGTCTGTCGATGTTGATGACACATTCTCGTCCATTAATATCGATGGTGAATGTTTTCTCTGCTTTTTTTTAAGATTTTGAAGGGTCTGTCATAGGGTGTTTGCAAAGAATATAATACGTCCGGGTATAATTAAAGAATAATCACGTCCGGGTCACCAAATTGTAGCTATGATTTATGAATGAATTTCTATAACTACAAAAAGAACTGAAATATTTAATGCGACAAACTGCTTATAAATATTTACATAAAAAAAGAACGCACGAACAACAATAATTATAATACACAAAAAGTTGCCAATTTGTAGAATGTTAAAACAGTTAAGCTCCGCGAACTCGTGAGTACACGGACACTAGAATAATCTGTGAATCCCCACACATATTTTGGGACCTACCGTCTGTTACGTATGCCGTTCGGGCTGAAAAATGCCCCCTATTACTTTAGTAAATTAATGGCTCAAATATTGAAAGGATGCGAAGCTTTTGTTGTCCCTTATTTGGACGACATTGCCATATTTTCTGGAAATTGGGAGTCTCACCTTAAACTTCTAAATTGTGTTTTAGAACGAATCGCCAATGCAATCTTCACTATCAAACCATCTAAGTGCCGTTTTGCCCAAAATCATGTCAAATACTTAGGGCATATAGTAGGGGAAGGCTTTAGAAAACCAGCGGAGGCAAAGGTGTTACGGCTTACCTTGGTATTAGTAAAAGCCCGCCAACCTTGGCGCGCTACTAAAATAACTTTGATGGTTGCTAATGGCAACAGTTCAGTTTCAAAAACTGTTCTGAGTAGTCGCCATTTTTAGTGTTAGTCGCATTTTAGTATTAGTGGTATTGGTCCACTATTTGCTTCGGTTATATAGTTAACCAAATTACTATAATGTCATATTTATGGAAATATGTGTATACAATGTACATCATCACCAGTAGAAGCTCGCCGACCATAAGTGAAGGTTGTTTCACAGTATGGTTTGTCAATCGTAGTATGGTCTGCATTGTTCTTGCCATAGGGCAAACTAGTTAGTTGTTATGTTTGTTTTTGTGTGCTAATAAAACCACTAAAAAAACACTGAAATTTTAATTAGAAAAATATAGAATACAGTCCATTAAGAACGATCAAAAGGTTAAAGCGCTTTTAGATTTCCCCACCCCAAAAACCAAAATGCAGGTTCGGGAATTTTTGGGGCTGGTCGGTTATTATAGTCGATACATAACCAAGCACTCGTCGTTAGCCGCAACGCTAACCAACGCTTTGAAGGGGAAGGCTAAAAGAGGGGAGATTACTTGGACGTAAGAATGCGAAAATGCATTCACCGAACTTAAGAATAAGTTGACGAATTCCCCTGTGTTATATGCGCCTAACTTTAAAAAGGAATTCATAGTGCAGACGGATTCGTCCGATGTAGGAATGGGTGTAGTGCTTACGCAAGAAGACGAGGGCGGGTCAGAACATCCTATTATTTACTTGAGTAAAAAGTTTAACGATGTTGAGAAACGTTATTGCACCACGGAAAAAGAATGTGCCGCGATAATTTTTGCCCTGAAAAGGCTACATTATTATCTAGATGGTCAAAAATGTACGGTAGTAACGGACCACAACCCATTGACGTGGTTGAAAACCAAGGCGGGAAACAATCCAAGATTGATGCATTGGTCTCTCGCGATGCAACCATATTCCTTTGAGATTGTACATCGGCCTGGTAGAATGAACAAAAACGCGGACAGTCTGAGCCGGTCAGCAGCTTATTAGGTTCATGTCAATGTCAATCGACGCGCTAAATTTATGCTTATGAATGTACAAATTGATTTAGAAATTAATTGTAATAATATTGTGTACTGTGTTGTTTTTTATGTTTAAAAGGGTAAAATTGTTCTTGAATATATATGAAGTGTAGTAAGTTAATTGTAGATTAAGTGTAGTGTATAAATATATTTTTTTAGTTTCTTAATAATGTGTTTCGCACGGTAAAAGTGTGTTAAGGTACTACGAGTAGTACCATTGTGTTTTAGTGGGTCACTTGCCTTATGTTTAATGCTAAGTACTTTTACCGTGAGTATCATCATGAAGAGATCTCTTGTGTGTTTATGCGTGCAGTTTTCTTCCACCACAGCAAGAAAACTTATTGGAGGGGGAAGGACTGTTACGTCTTGGCCCTTTTCGGGGAAAAGGGCCACCCAAGCAAAAGCCCTCCCTTTTACGGATGCTGCACGGTTCCAAGAAACCATCGTGGGTCGCTCCTGCGCCCCCCTCCGGCCAGCTGAAAAACAAAAGAAGAGAGCAGTGGGTGGGAGTCAGCCAGAGAGAGTGGCTGGTGTTGAGCCTCGGTTTTTTTCCGCCTAAAAGCAAGGCCGAATGTGCGCTGTTGCGGATCTAAGGCCTGAAAATCCTCTCTTGGCTCCCGGGTTAGACCTAGTGACTTTTGGAGAGATACAGCTCTGTTGAGAGACTTTTGAAAGATATTTTGGTACTATAAAACCTCTCATATGCAGAGGAGCATAGACTTGCAAATAGTGTACATTTTTATTTTGTAATACAAGCTCTGTGTGATGCTATCAGATTTCCTAAGATGGGTTGCACTATTTCGCTATTAATTTGACCAGATCGACTGGTTTCTTTAGCTTTTTTGGATACTACTTTTTGTTTTTGATAAAAGTGGGGTGGTTCAAAAAGCCACTATAATTATCCGGATGCTCTCCGCCACAGTTAGCACACTTTGCTTTTTCAGTCTTTGGCATCTCCTAATTTCTGGTATGATAACTACCTGCACACTTAAGACATTTAGCATCCATTCTGCAAGTGCGATTACTCTGGTGGAAATTCTGGCAATTATAGCACTGCTTTACACCTCCTTTAAATTTATAGCTCTCAACTTTTACAAGAAATCCAAGAAAATTAGAGATATAAGAAATAGTTTTAGTTTTTCGTTATGGTGTAGATTACAAAGAAATATTGGTAGTTTCATTTTCTCTTTAAATCTTTTGAGCTGAGAAACTCTTTGCACGGAGAAGCCTAAATTAATTAATTCATCCCTAACCTCTTCAATGGGGATATCCGAAGGGACCCCTTTGATAACAATTTTAAGCGGTCTCTCACCCCGCGGATTTCTAGTGAAGAATTTAATGTTGTTTACGCTAAGCGTATTTTGAATAATTCGAAACGGCTCGATGGTTTGGGGGAAAATTTTGATGAATTTACCGGCATCCTGAAGGGGTAGCTTACAGCCTAGCAAATTATGGATGTTTTCAATTATTTCTTTCCAAATGGAATTTTGATTTTTTAGGATCCAAAACTGATCAGTTTTAGCCTGCTGTGAATTAGACGAGTTTGAATCTAAGTTATCATTAGGATTGTCCTCCTAGGTATCCTCAAGATTTTCAACAATACCCTCACCTTCGTCTCTAAGTTGAGCAAATATATTATTTAATTCAACTGCATTCTCTATCGCTTCCACAAGAGTGGTTTTTTTTTTGCTAATTTCTTGGTTCTAGAAACCTTCTTAAAATTACTTTCATCATCACTTTCTCTGGATCTAGAATCACTACTATTAAATTTCCTTGCATTTTTAGTTCTAACAGGTAAATATTCGCTTTTAACTAGCTTTATCATAGCTTTAACAATATTCTGAACACCAGAATCAACCATGAGAAAGTAAATATGAGGCCACGTACCCTCAATGGGGTTATCATATCAGTAAACCATTCCCGAAATCATTGGGCGCATTGATTCCACACCTCGATAGAGTAGTCCAAAACCGTTTAAGGAGCCGCTGGAGTAATTTTTTCCTCCGCATTCGCTGAAAACCACGTTCCTGTCTTCAAGACGAAGGCGTGTACCATGTCGATATGATTGACAGCAAAGCAGCCAACCAGAGAAGGAATGGTTTTCGAAGTTGAGGAGGGGGGGTAACCCCTTTGTTATTTGAAACTGTTGACAGAAGTGTTTTGTTAGCTTTCAGTGGTCCTAGCCTATAGATCACTGCCCAAGGGGATTTGGTTAGGGTTCTTTTCCCCATTTACAGCGTTCCAAATTCACCCGCACAACTTCCCACATATTAGTGAGAAAACGGAGTCAAGAATCTACGATTTGAATGAAATCTTTTGCACTAGTTCTGCGACCGGAATTTTGGTTTTTAAGAGAATTAGATTAACAGTTTTGTAATGTCTTATTTATTAATTTCTTTATTAATATTAATCTTCGTTTTAGTTTTTTAATGAGTTGTTTTTATCAAGTTGATCGACTGATAAGCTTTCCTTTTAACAATTTAGAAATGAGAAAGAAAAAAATAGACGATTGGGTTTTCTTCCTACAAGAATTGTTAAAACAGTTACAGTTAAAAATATGTTTCTTATCCCAAAGTCTTCTATGAAAACTGACGATTTTATAAAAAAAATTTTAAATGTATAGGCTGACTTTATTTGACAATATGTAAAGATAATTTCTTTTGTATTATACTTGATTATAACATTTCTTAATTTAGAATGTTTCTGTAAAGGGACAATTTTTAAAAATGTATAACCTTGTGACGCAATTAACCTGTGAGCAAATTGCTTTTAAAATTTAGACGATTTGAGATAACTCAAATATATATATGTATATATATATATATGAAACATGTTGAAAATGATAGTCAAAAGTTAGCCAGTGATTAATATACATATACCAGCCAGGAACTTAGTTTGTCTGTAGTTCTAAAATCTTTACCCTGTCAGCTGAAAAGGCACATAGCAAACGTTTGTGCTCATCTCGCCAGGCAATGTATCCATAAATCACCGTCCCCCCCCCCAACCATTGTGTTTTACCGCCTGGGGTCTGCCCTGACTGCTTTCCCCATCCTGAACCTCACTGTGGTTTTCGGAGAAATAATCCGATTTTTACAAAATTTTCCCATTTTTGCCGACAAATTACTCTTACTCTAATTTACGTAAGATTAAGGAAAAAGTATCTCTGAAAAGCCAAAAGATTCAGGAATGACGCGTATTATTTCATATTGTATTATTATTACTTGATCTCGAGTACTTACAAAGAGTTTAAAAGAAAAGTACCGCTTATTTTTTTCAGTTCAGAAATTTGACAGTCATTTAAAATTAAATTTTAAGAGAAAACCAAAAATTGATAAACAAGTACCAATTGTTAAGTCGTCAGGTATCTTATTCAGGAAAAATTTTCTCAAAATATTTAAATGCTAATTTGCAATTTGTAAAGAACTTCCCCATTGACTTAACATTGGCTGCGAAACATAAGAGGCTCAGTACAGCGCCCCCGTCGATAAAGTTCGTCGATAGCTCGAGCATAGGGTTGAAACGTCTTGATAGCTGTTTTCCCGGTGAGGATACGCTTGATTTCCTGTAGATTTTCCGGATTGCATGCCGGCGCTGTTGGTGTTTGTTCGCAATTTCTGCAGTCCAGTCCATTTTTGAAGTCCCAGGGTTTTCCATAATGCTAATAGAGTCCGAAAAGGTTGTCACTATTACAGCACTGTCACTCATACTCAGGACAAAAGCCCCGTAAGTACTGAGATAGAAAACGAAAAAATACACAAGCCTAGGCGCTAGCACGGGGTTGCACGGAATGAGCACTAAGATAACACGTCTGCACTCGACCAAGGTCAGAATCAGAAAGATTATTTCTAAAGTACGCGAGTGAATCACTCGGACAAATGAATATTTTCCAGGCGATTATTTCTTGTATAAACCTCGCTTAAGTACTCGAGTGAATTTCTCGAAAAACGATTATTTTTCAGGCGATTATTTCTCGTTTCCCGTTAGCTCGAGTGATTGCGCAAGACGAATATTTCATAGATAGCTCGTATCTCCTTTGTTCGGTACGCTATGCTAAACATTTTGATCGGGAATTAGGAATAATGGAGAGGGTGAGCGGATGATTTTATAAAACTAGAGTGTTTATGTATAGCTGAACTTCAGACGAAATAATTTATTAATCTATATACACTCTTAACCCCCCCCCCTCCGAAAAAAAAACGACGCACCAAGGCGTAATGCAAATTGGACACAAATTGATATGCATACAAGTTTCGACGGAATTTTGAAGTTTGGTGGCCAAGCAATGAACATGTGACGCTGCAGGACATCTTAACTGCGCAACTGGCAGGATATTAAAGGGGAGAAATTTCGATTCCAGGTCATAAATTCTTTTCGAATTTCATTCCGTGTACTCAGGTAGACAGTAACTATGCCTCGCATACAGGTGCGCGAACAATATGCGCAGATGTTATCATTTGAGAGAGGGCGTGTAGTTGGGCTCAAAGAAGCCGGTTGGTCTAATCGGCGAATCGCTCGACATTTGGATAGGAGCGATACCACTATTAGACGAATGGGTGAACCATGGCCGGACACAGCGTCAAGAAGGAAGCAGTCGGCCAATAGAGATGTCCTGGTGAAACCTTTCCCCATGCTCATCACTAATTGCGCCAAGGTTTTGAGGAAAGAAGTCCATATGCGAGTCCAAAAAGTGTAGTTTTAAAAACATATTGTAACCTATAACACGAAAGCATTTCACCAAGTCACCAACAAGATGTTCATAATTTTCAGCTTTCTCATTTCCAAGGAAACGCGAGCACACTGATTTGAATGCCAGCCAGGCTTCCTTTTCTGCTTATGACAGTTTATTTTCAAACTCTTCATCATGAAAGACTGATTTAATTGTGGGCCAATAAAAACCCCTTCTTTTGCCATTGCCTCACTTAAATTTTTTAATTTGTTCCCGAGATGCAAGAAAGTCGCTTCTTCTCGGTCTAGAGCTTTTACAAATATTTTCATCAAACCGAGTTTAATGTGCAATGGTGGAAGAAAGACACATTGCGGATTCACAAGTGGTTCATGTGATATGTTTTTGGTGCCAGGAACGAAGTCTTTTCTTGGAGGCCACTGTTTACGGATGTAGTGATTTTTTCTGTCACGGCTATCCCATTCGCAGAGAAAACAGCAGAATTTTCGAACGGTGGAGAATTAAATTAAACCCTGCTAAAACAAAGGCTACTTTATTCAATTTTAACAGAATTCCACCTCCGCCAGTCATAGTATGTGGTCACTCGGTACACTTCGAGAGAGAGAATAAATACCTCCGTGTATATCTAGAGAGTAGACTAATTTGGAAAAAGAACACTGGATTCAATATTGGAAAGTTAATTAAAGCCCGTAAAGACTTGGCTCACCTCCTGTACCAGAAACAAATGAGTATTGAAAATAAACTTCTTCTGTATAAGACTGTTCTAAGGCCCATCTTACTATAGGCTGCTCCGGTTTGGGGCTCAGCAGCGGACACTCACACAGGGCCCGGTTTAGAAAATTCTTGACTATAGGCACAACTCGGGATGGGGTGCCCCCTAACACTGACGTGGGCGTAAAATTTCCAAAATTGACACAAAAAAAAATAATCATGAATCATTATGAAAGTTTTTTGTGAAAGAAATTTTGGGGGCCCCCGGGCCTACCAGGCTTAATGGAAAATCAGGGCCTGCACTCACATTCAAAGACTGCAGACTATACAAAATAAAACTCTCCGCGGAATTAGGAAAGCCCTTGGTATCTCCGTAATGAAGTAATACATAGAGATATGGCAATAAAACCCATCCGGCACCACATCAAAGAACTCGCAATAAACTTCTAAGAAAATATACATTCTGTAAAAAGTGAAGACTTAGCCAGCCTCTCGGATTATGACAATAGGGAATTTCCCAGGCGTCCTAAAGCCCCACTGATAATAAACCCTGGGCTTGTTCCCACTCGCAATAGCTAATCTCCCTTCCCTCTTCTAAATCAAAACTCTCAATAGTCCGACTACTTCCGGTTTCCTACCTGTCACTCCACATAATTTACTGACTGTACGACTGGCACCGTCATTAAACTGGGTGGTAATTTGCGCTAATGTTTGGCTTCGCTGGCTACGTACAATACGCCTGAGCCGTCTCTCACCACGCACTGTCAAGGCTAATTGTCCTTTGCAGTTTGCGCGATCGCTAGTTTTTTTTCCACCATCCATGTATTCTTGGTATACTCTTGACACTGTCGACCTTGAAAATCCTAGCTGTCTGACGATTTCGGAAATTGAATGGCCCATGCGTCGCGTACCTACGATTTGTCCGCGATCGAAGGCGTCTAAATCAGACAGTTTACCCATACTGGCAATTCCAACAACTAATTCAGAACAACCACAGTACGCGCTATATATGCAGTTACCACAGCGCCCTCATTTGCGCATACATGATGCGCAGCGCTGCACAATTTGCATAGGCTTTGCTATCCCTAATTCAGTGGCACTTCAGTGTATATAAAAAAATTTCTATTAAAATGGTAAAATTTAAAAATAAATTGAATTGAGACTTTTTTTCTTTTAAAATAAAAATTTTGGAGGCCACTAGGCCTAATGGAAAATCAGGGCTTGCTCCTGAAAACAGTTTATTGTTTTATGCAATTGCCTATTACGAAGGAGAGCACCCAGTTGAGTTTTGCTACCTCGTCGTGTTAACACGTAAGCGTTTGTTTTATTTCAAAAATAGATAATAAATTGTTTGTGAGAGTTCAAAAATTTAGAAGTAGCTTGCCCAGTCTGTGTTTCATTCGAGCATAGGCCTGGTCAACGTAAATGGTTTCGCGGACTACTTTGGCTATGCATCTCTTCCGCTGGGTACTTACATTACAAATGCTTAAAAAAAAACCTATATAAAACTACTGTAAACATTAATTGGTAACATACTTTAAAATATCTACATTATAACGCATGCTATAATACTCCCAAGCCTCATATGTAAATGTCGCCACCATATGGATAGCTTTTGCGAGCAAACTTCCATCGTACTGTCATTTATTTAGTCAAAGAGAGTTTGGATTTTGTCGAGAGTGGAGATCCTCCGGTCTGATGTCCAATTTTGGTTGTTAGGTCAACTTACTTGTTTTTCCCTAAATGTTTTTCACTTGTTTTGTACTGTGTAATGTAATCCATCCCTTGTAACTGTGATTTCTAAAGAAATTAAACATGTTCTAAACTTTACCCCGAGATTTTCTTGATTACTTTTGGTTTAACACCAGTAATTACATTAATAAGATATTTCTTATCTTTCGTTTAACTTTTCAAAATATATATATGATTTTTGAATTCTCTTTGTTAGTGATAATTTTAAAATAAAAAATAATAAAGTAAATGTAAATTAAACCCATTTAAATGAACTGAACACGAGTCTTCAATGTGAAAACCAATTTGAAATGAAACTAAAATTGTGGTTATCTCAGATTATGAACAATAACTTAGTTCACTTTGAAACACTGTCTGAACAAAGCAACTTGAACATGAAAACTATGCAGCACTAATTGCTATTCTGTCACAGGAATTTGAGGATGCATTTCAAGATTTTTGAAAACACGAACCGCAATTCAGCATATTTGCTACATTATTCTCAGTTGACATCAACACATTGCCTGCAAAGTTTCAAATAGAATGCATAGAGTTGCAACTGAAAGAAAAATGTACTCAAGTATCTTCATTGGAATTTCACAAGCTGTATCTGCTTAAAGAAAAATGTCTTTTCATGAACATGTGAAAAGACATATTGTCAAATGTTCGTGACGTATCTTTTAGGGAGTAAGTATATTTGTGAGCAACTTTTTTTCCATATGGAGCACCCTAAAAGTAAAATTGAGACCAAAATTTCAGACGAGCATCTTAAAAATGCTCTTCACATCGCTACAGCGTCTATCAAATCAGATCTAGATGTCTTGATATCGAAAAAGCAGGCTTGGTATTCAAATCAAAATTAACAAGTTCTTTTTTTTGTTTAAAAAGTAAATATTTTTTTAATTATAAATCATTAATTTTCATTATTGTACTCTATTAAATTATTACTTTTTATTATTATGCTTAATTATATTATCACACTTTATTATTATATTCATTGGTAATAGGGTTATATTGTCATAAATAAATATTAAATACTGTATGCAGCCCTTGACAAGTTTTTGTTGCCTAATGAGGCCCAGAAGTGCTAAAAGGTTGGATACCCACGCTTTAAATGATTATGGATCTTTGGGGATTATCATTTTTTTCACAGCAATACATAAAAAAACCATGTAACATTTATAAAAATTAATGATAACAATAATGACAGTTCATTTCTGAAATTTTATACATGTTATAATAAAATTATTTCCTGGTCTTAAAATATTATTATACAACAAGTTTTCTTCATTGTAATAACAAAAGATATTCTGTATATAATAAAATCCTTTCTTATATACAGTACAGTGAAGCTCTTACTTAGTTATGGGTAGAAATGTGTGTTTCTAAGTCACTTTGAAAAAGAAATTCTTTCTCACATGCACTACAAATGAAAGGTTCTTGTGCTTGCAAAATTGGTTTTCAAAACTGCTCTCTTAAGAAAATTATTTTTTTTTTCATACACTGCAGATAAAAGGCTTTTCTTCAGCATGAGTACGGAGATGAGCACTTAAATGGGTTTTTTAAGCACAACCTTTCATCCATATCCTGTAGACAATTCTAGCTAGTATGGTTAGGAAAATGTTAAGTAAATGAACCCTGCTCAGCATATCCTTTCTTACATGCAGATGAAAGGCTTTTCTTCCGTATGGGTGAAAAGATGTGACTTTAAATGACGCTGCCGAGAAAATCCTTTTTTACATACACTACATATAAAAGGCTTTTCCTCAGTATGTGTCCTTAAAGCACCCTGAACTGAAAATCCTTTCTTATAAACATTACAGATGGCAGGCTTTTCTCCCGTATGGGTGGGAAGATGTCTCCTTAAATTACGCTGATCTGAAAATCTTTTCTTACATACATTGCAGCTGAAAGGCTTTTCTCCTGTATGAGTGAGAAGGTGTGTCTTTAAACTTTCCTGCCGGATAAATCTTTTCTGGCATATGCTACACATAAAAGGTTTTTCTCCAGTATGAGTTAACAGATGTGACTTTAAATTATGAAATGCAGAAAATCCTTTTGAGCATATATTGCAGGTGAAAGGCTTTTCTCCTGTATGTGTGAGAAGATGTTTTTTTAGGTTATTATTATCAGAAAATCCTTTCGTACATACACTGCAGATGAATGGCTTTTCTCCTGTATGTGTTCGAAGATGTGTCCTTAAAGCACCTTGTTTTGAAAATCCTTTCTTACATACATTACAGGTGAAAGGCTTTTCTCCTGTATGGGTTAAAAAATGTGACTTTAAATGCGGCTGCTGAGAAAATTCTTTTGAACATACACTGCAAATGAAAGGTTTTTCTCCAGTATGGGTACGAAGATGTTTTCTTAATGAATCCTGCCGAGTAAATCCTTTTTTACATACAGGACAGATAAAAGACTTTTCACCAGTATGAATACGAAGATGTCTCATTAGAGTCTTGAGTACTGAAAATCCTTTGTCACATACATTACAGATGAAATGCTTTTCTCGTGTATGTGTGCGAAGATGTTTTGTTAAACCATCCTGATTAGGAAAATCTTTCTCACATACACTGCAGACAAAACATGTTTCTATTGTATGGGCATGATGATGTACTTTTAAATTATTCTTCTCAGAAATCTCTTTCTTGCACACATTATGAACAAGAACATTTTCTTCAGTGTGGATAGATAAAGATGTTTCTGACATGCTTTTAGATGAAAAGTTGATATCACACAAAAATCTTCTGCTGCACTATGGGTGCATAAGTGTTTTTCATTTGGTAAACTAAGAAAAATTTCATTGAAATGCATTAGATTTTAGTGCTTTCATTTGAGTATAAATTTCAAATTATATTCCAAGAGCATTGATTTCATTTAATCTGTTTCATATGGATCACAGAGGTTGTCTTTATATTGCCTGCAGGGATTAATTTCAGTTATATTAGCTCAAAGTATAAAATATCTGCTAATCAAATATGTCAACACTTTATCAATAATAAGTCAAGATATCAGGATTCAATCAACAGAGAATCTTATTCTTTTATTCAAAAATTGAATAGCCTTTTTTAGAAGTTATTCTTCTGCTAGCATAGTGCATAATGCATGAATGGATAAAGGATATTGATGTGAATTGAAGACACTTTATGATGAAATTACTTTTAACTAAAAAAAAAGCACTGAAACATGTTTAGAAAAGTATGTTGCACTCAAAAGTCTCTCTCAATCCATTTTGAATTCACATCAAATACTTTTCTCTTGTAGAAAATAAAAATATTTCAAAACCTATTGACTGAAGTTAATTTTTGTCCTCTTTGAAAGGTACCCTTTTCCAGTTTTTATCATCTCATGTAAATAGTCACTTTATTAAAGGATTGAATGCATCTTCTCAGTAAATAAAACTGTTCAAAAATATTTTTGAGTAGTATTAAGTTTAAAATAACTCTAGTCCAAACCAATAAAGCAATATACTTCAATACTTTGATTCATCTTTACAGAGAAAAGCTCATGATGAATTAAAAATTTTATATCAGGCAAATGTCAGGTTACAAACTGAACGACACACATCTATATCGACCTCCTGCAATAGAGAAAATATGAGTGAGAAATTTTATCATACTATGTACAATTTACTAAGTCAGATGCAAATACAATACAAAAAAGTACTTTGACATGATGAAAAAATGCAACATTTTGGTTTCAACAACAAAATTTCACTATTCATCAACCGTTTTTTTTTAAAAATTTCTGTCTGATATTCATATTTAAAACTAATTTTTGTTTCCTTCATTTTTTTATCACGTTGGTTAATATTTTTTTTAGTCAAGGGGGTTCTTTTTTTCAGTCAGTTTATTTTACTACTTAAATATTAATTCTAAGAGATAGTTTCCTTCTCTTTGCAATGTGCCAAGAGCTCTGATATTGAGCATGTGTGCACTGCAGTTTTGAATTGCACCCTCTTCATTTTTAATATTTCTGCTATTCAAATATTTATTTACTTAAAAAATATTTTTGAGTAGTATTAAGTTTAAAAGTGTTATCAATCACAATAATTAATCTGTTAATTAAAAAAATATTTCACACTCAAACTTTTAAAGGGTGGATAAATTATTCCACTCTCAAACCTTTAAAGGGAATTGGAATAGTCATTAACAATCGATTATGTTGAATAAAGAAATCTACAATGAGCTGTCTTACTATGTCATTAAGTTCAATACTATATTTTACATTGTCAAGACAGACTTTATAAATCATTTAAACTGTTATACAATCTATATATATAAAACAGTTCCGTGACTGACTGACTGACATATAATGCACAGACCAAACCATTGGACCTAAAGGGCTGAAATTTTGCATGGCGATTCTTTTTATAGTGTAGGAGTGCATTAAGAAAGATTTTTCAAAAATTCTTCTCTTTAAATAAATTTTGTGTCACGTGAATAACAACAAAATAAGTTGACCAAAAAAAAAAAATAAATAAAACATGGTAAAAGACAAAATTTAACCACTAGACTAATTAAGATGGAAGTATTTTAAGAATTTAATTCAAATTAGTGTGTTTTATGGATATTAAACCTACAAATTAATTGCATACATTGACCACTGTATTTAATTTCAATATTTTCATTATTTTGTCTATAAATATCCATAACAATTTTTTTATAATATTTTTTTGCATTAACTGCATACATTGACCGTTGTATTTAATTTCAATATACTCCATAGCAAAGCACCAGTATTCAGCTGGTATATATATATATATATATATATATACAGTTGGCTCTCTGTTTAACGATGCTCTACTTAACGACGATCTCTATTTAAAGACGATATTTCCCAGTCCTGGTCCCTAAGACGTAAAAAAATTCTGTTTAAAGATGACGTTGTTTCTGTTTAACGATGATTTTTTTTCATGATAAACTTTTTCTTCCACATTTTATCTGAAGGAGGAGAACCTTCTGTGGGGGAAAACATGTTTTGTTTCAATAACAGACCCAGAATTTCCTTGATGTTTGCAATGTTGCAATCATAGACTTGTTGCAGTGGGAAAAACGGGGGAGGGGGGGGGGGACTTGGAAGATCGAATATTCATTCATGGAGCTCTTAGTGCAGGAGCTGAATCACTCTATTGTCCCTACCATCTGTTATCATGTGACTTACGAACTATCCAATAGCAGCTCTCTCTTACTCCTTTCGGGAAGAAGGTGTTCCTGTTTAGAGAATTCGTGGTTGTGTGTAGGAGCTCATTCCAGTACGAATACTAGTTGAGCAAAGCAAAATGGCATCAAAGTGAAAGCATCTTACGCTACACGAAAAGGTGGAGATATTGAAGACTGAGAAGAAAGTGTTAGAATAACAAAAGTCCAATTCGCAAGACAATTTCAGCTACCCGAATCTACTCTCAAAGGCATTTTAGCAAGCAAAGAGAAAATTCTTGAAGCAGCACAAAAATTTGGTTTGGGATCCAAATCCAAACGGTAGAAAATTCAATGTGGCCGATCAGAAGAGTTTGATAAGGTAGTCCTGGAATGGTTTCATGAATCAAGAGCATCCATTAATGAACAATGCGGCTGACAGTATGAAAATTAGAAAATTTACGATCTTGGAAGTAATGCACATGATAACATCAGCATGGAAAGAAGTTTCTTCATCCAGAATAAAAAACTGCTTTCGCATTGTTGGAATTCACAAAGTACTTGTAGTGAAACTGCAAAGTACGGATGTAGAAATCAATGAAGACGACATTATCCCTGAAGAATGGAGAAGTCCTGTTGAAGATGAGGATGTTTCAATTCAAGATTTCTACAATTGTGACGAATGTGTTTTAACAACAGATTACAGAAATGTAGAAGAAATTTATGAAGATATAGTAAACAAAAACATAGTGTCAGACGAAGAAGGTGAAGTTGAGGACACAGAAAATGAGACAATGCCACCGTCTTACACAGATGCAACTTCTGCTCTAGATGTTCTCCGACGCTATATTACATCGAATATGGAAAATGACACATTTAACATTTTAGAAAATCTGGAAAAGAGAATAACGAAAACAAGGCGAAAAATGAAGCAATCAACACTTTTTGACTTTTTAAAAACCTAATTTATTGTATTGTTTGTATTATTTTTAAATGTAATTTAAAATAACTTTATATGAATAAAATAATAACAACAGTAAAAATGACTTTTTTAAACACCCCAGTATATTAAGAAATATATTGACAGTCCTAACCCTGTAAAGAGTGAAAAAAAATGTTATTTTTTCACAAATTCTGTTTAAGGACGATCTCTACTTAAGGACGATTTTTCATGGCCCCTTGAAAGTCATTAAACAGAGAGCCAACTGTATATATATATATATCTTAATTTATAATAATTGAAATGTATATTACTCTACAGTAATTTGTTGATAATAATAATACTAATTTTCAACATATCCTCTTCAAAAAAAAAAAGGGGGGGAAACTTTGAACAGCAATAACCCAATGAAAAATTAAGAATAATATGAGAAAGAATATTTATGAAAATGCAATAAGCACATTCTATTTGTAGCACTATCTGGTCAATTTTTTTAAAAGATTTCTATAAAAGATTTTTTTCCCATAAATAATGCATAATTTAGAATAACTTTAATAAAACTCACTGTTCTATTCTTAATTGATTTTATTAAATTATAATTTAATTTATTTGTAAAAAAACTATAATATTACAGCAGTTTCAGTTATATTTAATATTACAATTATAATAGGAAGTTACTTATTTTTCAATAGCTATTTTTTCAGCTTGTAGAATGAGCAGATTATAAACAGTTGTAAAGATATTGGCTTATTTTGTAGTAACAATACTTAAATGAATTTATTACAATTCACTTTTTGAGCAGGAAAACCATAACTTTGGTATGACTTGTCAGATTTCCTCCTATCTTCAGTGCACATTAAGACCAGTAGACACTTGCTCAATAAATGGTTATTGAAGTATTATGGCCTATTATAATTATGCTTCTTTGCTCAAAACATTTATACAGTTTGACTTTTTTTAGCTTTTGCATAGTTTTATATTTCAAAATTTGCATAGTTTTTCAATTCAAAATTATGAGGAATATAACAGGAAAATATTCAGTAAAACTTAAATTGAAATTTGAACTGCATAGCTAAAAATTAAGCTTTTAGCATCACACAAACAACGAAATTCCAATTTCAAACTTTAACCAAACAGAAAATGTAATAAAAACATTGTTTTTGTTATACAGATAATAAATAAGTCCATATAAAATAGAAAAATAAAATAAGGATAGACTTATTACCTCCTGAAATATAGATTAAAATACATCAGAAAGAAACATGAAAAAAAAAGCATAAACATACAACATAGTATGAAAAACTATCACTAAACATACATGAAATCCACTGCAATACCTAAAATAGATATTGAAAATCAGTTGGTGTTACCAAATGAAACAAAAAATTTCCAAGTCAACTTTAAGAAAATCCTATTTTGATCAAATCCCATTTTAGAATAATTTGATTAAGAATTTATCAGAAATAATAAGAATTTCTAATTAAAGTTATAGGAAATGCAACACTATGTTGGTCAATTGTAATAAAAACTATCAAAAATATGAGCAAGTAACAAAAATGGCATCATGTCATTTTCAGTCACAACACTTCTTAAACTAAACTAATTTTAACTAAAGAAATATGTCTTTTTTCCTCTGAAATGACAAAAGTTTTGAGCCAGTTTATGTGCTTTAGTGGAAGTGAGTGCACAACTTGAAAAAGTCAAACTCACAATCTAAATAACCTTTTTCTTCTAGTAAAATCAAAATATATATTTTATTTTTATAAAATCCTAAAACTATTTAACAGTAATCATATTAAAGAGACAAATACTTCAGTACACATAACTAGAAGGATATGGCTTGATTTTCTATAAGAACATCATCCTGTTATCACCTTTGCAACTACTAACCTAAAGTAGTAGATTGGATCATATGAAATATTTTTGGAATATTTGTTAGCTTATATCATATATTAATACAAGAGGCAAATTTGCCAAGTAATATATATACTGCAAAAGATGACACTGTATTCTTACTAGGTAGACATTTATATTTTCATTTATTGGAAGCAGTTTTATTTTACAGCAGCTAGGATGGCCCCGGGTTGCCCAATTGTTGGCAGATCTATACTGTCCGGCCGGCGCCCAGGCCCACATGAAACATCACCGAACATGGGAAATTAAACTTCAGCTGTGTATACAGGAATTGCTTTGCAGCACCGGTCTCTAGTTTGACACTTGTTGGGTGGACTAACGTCCGGGACGATGTAATTAGAAGCATTGCTGCAGCTAAGATTCTATAATTTTTTTGAGATTGGTGAGACGATAAGTATATATTTTGAAATTGCATGGAATATATACAAAGAAATAGATGTGATTGGTCAATTCTAGTAAGATTATAGGTAACTTTGGCATAAGCAAAAGTAACAGAATAAATACATGCTACATAGAAAAAGAAAAAACAGTAGTTTAATCAATCAGATTCCATTAAAGGATTGCAAAAATTATATCATACTTAAAATTAAATTGATCATGATTTTCATTTTGTTAATGCAGCATAAGCTATATTTATTTAGCTGCTAATTGTTTTTTATATTTTGAATCAAGTTTATCCTATTTTTCTACAATCTAAATTACTAAACAAAATTTCATACAAGCGTTTGAAGGAAGTAAAAAAGCACTCCAAACACTTTTTTCAGACTACAAGCAGTAAAATTCCTGCAAGAATCTTACAAATATGTTATTAAATAGGAAAATCTAGAGGGCATGGAAAATTTAGAAGACAAGAAAAGAAATTTTAGTTTCTGACCTACTATGCAAATAAATGTTAAAATATTAGAAAAAATAGAAAAACATCGTAATGATTCTGCTCCTGAAGTTTTAAATGTATCTTAATAAAACAAGGTCATAATTCAAAATGATAATCAACATGAAGGGGTGAGGGTGGATAACATCAACGGGATTTTCAGAAAATATTTTGTAGTAAAAAATATACCAAACTGAGGTATTTGCATAAAATGTGGTTCATTTCTTGTTTTAAGATCAATATTCTTTTAGTTGAAGATTCTTCCCAACAACATCATCCCATATACTGCATAAACGGCAGAATGCATACACTATATATATACAACAAAATACATCAGTATTACATGATAGGGTAAAAAAAAAATCTTACGGTACCTTAAAGAAGCCCCTGCTTATAAAGAAAATAGCTGAATTAGCGATTTGAAATTCAAACTGCGATTAATTTACGGTTATTTAAACTTCACATCTTTAGACTTTTTACACTCCCTGCCTTATTTAACTAATTTTCGGGCTATTTTTCTTTTATGACATTTAATTTAACATACGCTCAGAGTAAACGAACGTTAACTCAATTTCTGATAACAGATTTCGTCATTTCTATACCATCGGGAAATATACGTTAGTAGAGAAACAATTTCTCTGTAAACCTCCACAAAAAGTTAGAAAGCCATGACTACAAATCACACATTTTGGTAAATGGTACTTAAAAATGCATAAAGAAGTTTATCAAATGCACGTCTTAGATGATGAATTAATAAATAAAGAAGCCTCACCTCAGCCAACAACTTGTAAACTGTAAACAAGTCATCATACACCTGCGACTGTTTCAGGAAACCTGTTACTGCTACTTTTGACGTAACTGCCCAGTGATTCAAGTCGACAGTCAGTCATGTAGTTCAGTGCTCCGCAACCGCTGTGCCGTGGCACACTCCACTAGTGTGCCGCGAGGTGATCTTGACTGTGCTGCGGTGATTGTATCGATTATGATAATAAAAAAAATTAACCACTGCATTAAATAGAAATTTTTCTAAGTAAAATATTCCTCTAACTTTTTGTCAATATGTAATTTTTGTGGGTCGAAATTATACACAAAACAAAAACATGTTGTTAGCCATACATTGTATGTATGCTCGAACGTCATACTGTTTCTGGATTTCAGTTAAGAAAGAATATCCAGAAATTTCTGACAAGGCCATTGCAATTTTGCTCCCATTTTCTCCGATATACTTATGCGAACAAAGTTTATCGACACTGGTTCTAATTGAAAATGACAAACGATCATATTTAAAGGGTCTTGACTATGAACTGTAGCTCTTTCTATTATAGAGCCAAATATAAAACGCACATTTATCAAAACAATCTCAAATATCTCATTAATAAATTAGTTATGTTTAAATTAACTTTGATTTATTAGGCTTAAGTAAAGACCAAAAAACAAAAATTTTAATATAAAAATTTAAAGAGAAATTTTTTTTTTACTTGTAAACTATAATTTTATATTTTTGTTCTTGTGTTGGTGTGCAGTTCAAAATGATTTATATAAAACTTAAATGATTATAATTATCTTGATACATAGAGCTATGTTGTTGTGTTTTTTTATCTAATAAAAATATATACGTACACTGCTGGCCACTGTAAATGCAACACCCTGAAGGAAACATGCAAATAACATGAAATTTGCAACATGTATTAGCGGAGGTGAGATATGCAAATGATTAGAATTTCAGCGCAGACGCACATCACGTGCGCCTGTGGCGCCACTTCAAAGCGCTATTTAAGGCTTGGAGATTTCGACGATTTCAAGTTCGGCAATTGTGTTTTTCTTTTTCAAAATTTAAGAAAAACAATTTAATTTTTCAAAAAAAACGATCATTCATGCCTCGTCGAAAACAGCGATCATCTTTTGATCAAGTATCCGAGTTCGACAGAGGAAGGATAGTGGCCTACCGAGATTGTGGATTATCTTTCAGGGAAATCGGTAGTCGTGTTGGACGAAACCAAACAACTGTAATGCGGATATGTGATCGTTGGATGCAGGAGGGTACGACGGACCGGCGTGTTCGATCGCATCCACCTCAGCGCACCGCTTCACGTGATGACAGGCAAATTGTGCGCATGGCAATGACGGATCGCTCAGTCACATCACGAACCATAGCACAGCACATGCAGTCTGTAACGCATCATCCAGTGTCTGCGCGTACCATTCGACGCCGTTTACAGCAGAGTGGTCTGTCCGCAAGACGTCCATTGCTTTGTCTCCCCTTGACGCAGAACCACAGACGTCTCCGCCGCCAATGGTGCGATGACAGAAGGATGTGGACGGCAGAATGGAATGAAATTGTCTTTACTGACGAGTCACGCTTCTGTCTGCAACACCACGATGGTCGCATTCGAGTCTGGAGACACCGTGAAGAGAGGATGCTGAACAGCTGCGTTATGCACCGCCACACTGGTCCTGCACCGGGTATTATGGTATGGGGCGGTATAGGATATCACTCTCGCACACCTCTAGTACCTCTAGTACTTTAAACAGCCAGCGCTACATCTCCGAGGTGTTGGAGCCAGTTGTCCTTCCTTACTTTCAGGGCTTGCCCACAGCCATATTTCAACAGGATAATGCGCGACCACACGTGGCACGCATTGTCCAACGGTTCTTCGTCAATCGCCAGATTGAATTGCTTCCCTGGCCGCCTCGCTCTCCGGATCTTTCGCCGACAGAAAACATGTGGTCCATGGTTGCTCTACGATTGACCCAGATTCCATCCCCAGCTGTGATCAGCCCCAGCAGATCAACTTTGGCAACGTGTTGAAGCTGCTTGGTCTGCTGTACCCCAAGAACTCATCCAAAGTCTCTTTGAATCAATACCGAGGCGTGTGGCAGCGGTGATCTCCAACAATGGCGGCTACTCTGACTACTGATTTTGGCAGGAACCACACTTCACAGAAGTCTATAAATTTAATCATTTGATACTTGGTCAACATGTTATCTAGAAAATAAATTTTGTTGTGATACCTCTTGTCTTTCTTGGTGTTGCAATTTGGGTGGCCAGCAGTGTATTTATTGTAATTTATATGTTTGCAAGCTTTTTCTTGTGGTGTGCCGCGGAATTATCGAAAAAAAACGTTGTTGTGCCGTGGAAGATAAAAGGTTGCGGAGCTCTGATGTAGTTGACAGAGTACCAAGTGGGGGGGGGGGAGAGGGAGGCGAAGACCTCCCGCTTTACATCCGACCTTAAAATGTATTTGACATAAAAAGCTATTGAGGGTCTTCGGAGCTAGAGCTTCTTATCCTCGGTATGCATAGTAGAATGTTTCATGATTACCGTTCTCAAAAATGATTACAATAGTACTGAAAATGTATGTGTGTGTGTGTGTGCGGGGGGGGGGGGGAGGGAGTTTATATTAAATTAATAGGAGTTTTCAGAATTTAGGTAAACTGGTAATGACAGAATAACTGGTGGTATAGCGAGAAAATTAATAAAAAATAAGTGGGGATTTTGGAAAAAGTATTTAAGCCAGGGCTATCGTTTCAAGATTCAAAGCACAAGGAATACGATCATACAGAAAACCTTCAAGAGCGATTAGCGAAGTCTATGAGGAAAGCTATCGGGTTTTGATCCCCTTAGGAGAGCTATTCTCCCCCCCCTTCGTCACCGAACCGCTGGCACGAGAGGGAATCGTAAGAATGGTCGATTATGTGGAGTGACAGGTAGGAAACTGGAAGTAGTCGGACTATTGAGAGTTTGGATTTAGAAGAGGGAAGGGATATTAGCTATTGCGAGTGGGAACATGTCCAGGGTTTATTATCAGTGTGGCTATAGGACGCCTGGGAAATTCCCTAGGGTAATAACTCGGGAGTTTAGCCAAGTCTTCATTTTTTACTGAATGTATATTTTCGTAGAAGTTTATTGCGAGTTCTTTGATGTGGTGCCGGATGGGTTTTATTGCCATATATCTATGTATTACTTCATTACGGAGGTACGAAGGGGCTTTCCTAATTCCGCGGAGAGTTTTATTTTGTATAGTCTGCAGTCTTTGAATGTGAGTGTCCGCTGCTGAGCCCCAAATCGGAGTAGCATATACACTCATGTCCATAAATGAAGGATAATGCCAGCTCCGGTAAATAAAGGTTCAGAAACAAAACAAACGTGACTTATTCGTAAAGCCCATTTATTAAACAAAAGATAAAGAACAAAAAAGATGGTGTATGTATGATACCATTCATAAAAACTACGATTTTTGCTCCCTGGAGCAATTGCAAAAAATATCTCCTTTGTAAAAACTTAATGTTACATGGTTGGTATGATGGTTAATACATTGTATGTCTCCCATGTGATGAAATACAGTACAACGCCTAGGCATGCTGAGTATCAAATTATCGAGCTGATATTGGGGAATATTACTCCACTCAGCAAGCAATGCTCTCCAAAGTTCCGGTACACATGTAGGAGGTGGATGACGGGCTGCAACTCGTCGGCCAAGCATGTCCCACACATGCTCTATCAGATTCAAGTCAAGTGAGAATGCTGGCCATTCCATACGGGTGATATCCTCAGACTGAAGGTATTCGTTTACGATGTTTGCTCGGTGAGGACGGTCGTTGTCATCCATAAACACAAATTCTGCGCCCATGGCACTCCTAAACAAACGTACATGCTGTTCCAGAATGATGTTCCGAAAATGTGACCGTTCATGGTTCCGATTTGAACATACAGATCTGTTCTGGATCCCAGTATAATTCCACCCCAAACGAGCAATCCTGCACCACCGTAACGGTGTCGTTCAATGATGTTGACTTGGTGGTAACGGGTACCTGGTGTTCTCCATATGAAAGTCCGATGGGAATTAGACTGCAAGCTAAACCTGGACTCGTCGGAAAACATCACACAAGCCCACTGTGACGATGTCCATATTGCATGTTATCTACTCCAGGCTAATCGCTGCCGACAGTGAGTTGCCGTGAGCGGAACACATCTGACAGGCCTGCAAGCATACAGACCAATATTTCCCAAACGTCTGTACACGGTTTGCCTTGAAACTGTGGTACCCGTGGCTGCAGATAGTTGACGAGACAGGTCGGATGCTACGCTCCGTCCGCTTCTTTTGGCAGTTACTGCCAAATACCGGTCTTCATTCATTGTAACTCAGGGGCGACCAGTACTGTAACGTCTACTGACATTTCCATCCTCTTGGAATCGTTGCCAAAGCCTAGAGATGACACTTTGGGCAATTCCAAGTTCCTCGGATACTTCCATCTGAGTACGCCCACATTCCAGGCGGCCGATAGTTCTACCACATAAAACATCATCCACATGCGTCCTCTGTGTCATAACTACTCGGTTATGGCACTGAGCGGCTTACAGAACGCTTGTGAACAATTTTACTTCTTTGCCACCATTCCTTATATACCCCTCTCTTATACTCTCGTCATTGTGACGTACTATCGGCGTCATCTTGTGGCTTCCTGTAATTTGCATATTATTCTTGAAGATGTGTGTGATAATTCTACAGGTGAAATTTTTACTTTAGAGTTCGATTTCCGTGTGATTTTGAATTATCCTTAATTTATGGACATGGGTGTAGTAAGATGGGCCTTACAGTCGGCCGCAAAAATATATAAGCACCGGTACACCTTTGAAATTTTACAAGATCCATGGTTTGCGGAATTTTTATTTATTTATTTTTTTTTTTTGGGGGGGGGGAAGAGAAGAAAAAGGAATAGCGATGTCGTATACTTTAGACGATACGAATAATCCTATATCGTCTAAATTATTTATTTGTATCGTCTAAAGTATATCACATCGTTATTTTTAACTTAGGAATTGCGGGGTTTTCACGTGGTTTTTTAAATGGGACGATAATGGCGGCTTTCTATGCTATTGAGAAATATTTATATTCAAAAATTTTATTAGTTAATTCGGTGATGTAGTTTACATAGTTAAAAAGGAGATTTTTAATAGGAGGATTAGTGATATTGTCAAGCCCGGGGGCTCTTTTATTGGGGAGCGAGTTCATGGCATTCAGGATTTCAGCTGGTGTGGCAAGTTCCAACGGGTCATTGTTGATATCGGAAAAAAAGAATATTCTAAGAACGGCGTCAACTTCAACTATGGTATCGGGACAAAACACACTTGTGGGAAGAAAACTGGTTTTCATAGTTATCTGTCAAGGCCTCAATTTTGTCGGAGTCACTCGTGAGAATGCCAGAAGGGGAATTGAATGGAGGGAGAGGGATGAAAGTTTTATTAATACGCTTTAGATAATTCCAGATACTATTGTCTGTAGGTGCGAATGACTCAATGAAAACAGTCATTTTTTACTTTTATAGTTTTTGATTACCGTAAGATGTTATGATCGATGTATGTTTCTTCTATTGGGCACTTTGCTTTCCATGTTGAATAGCGGACACGCCAGCTTAACCCGTCCGCAAAAAAAGAGCGACGAGATGAAGAAGGCTGCGGTAGGCTACCATTGGGGAGAAGGATCGTCGCTCCCACAGGGGGAGGGGCTTTGACAATGACAGTTCTATCAGCCAGGCCATCAGGACAGAGTCCAAGCGAGCCAGATAACAAGGGGTAGTTTTTTTAGGGGGAGTGCAGAAGGGATCCCGAAACGGGGAGAGACGACTCAATAAAAGCAGGAAACCAAAAAAAAAAAAACTCGTTTCCAACCATACGGCTGCAAGCAAAGCTAACAAATTCTCAACAAAGAACCCCAACAGTAGTTATTTCCATCTCCTATTGTTGGAGGGGTGGAGGGGGGAGAACATTATCCGACCGGTAAAGCAGAAACCTGGGTCGCTTTGCAGACGACGGGATACTCGGGACGTACGCCAGTATCGAATGAAGTATAGGGTTCTCAATAGAGTTAATACCTCTATGAAATTTCCAAGCAAGTTTCTCTATTTTGGGTAAAAAAGGGCCGTATCTCGAGGTCATTATATGAAGGGTTGCGTTACTCACGTACCACCCCGCAGAGACGCAATAGCGCAGGATTCTGTTTTTAATTGTAATTTCTTGAGGTGAGTGATTGCAGCGGTGTCCCAAACATAGACCTGTAGTGGAAAACAATAATACATAAGTTTAATTCCTCCACTCTGTGTTATATCCTGTTGCCTAGCAAAGCCGAAAGTTTGTTATCTAGGTTTTGGCATCTTTGATTAAAAAAGAACAAGAATTATCTTTTACGGTATTCTCCACGGCGTTTGCTGTGTAGAATGAACCTTTCTGTATATATTAAAGTTGTAATTAAATATGCAAAGAAATACTGGATTGTAAAGCAGAATATGTGCGAGTACTGGGAGTTGTCTCTACGAACATAGTTCTCAACAGATTCATAAGTCATAACCGGTCTAACGAAGGCTTTGTAAAGAAGCAACTTTGTTTTTATTGACAGAGGACTTTTCCATGTCAATAGATAGCATATGGGACCCTGTGCAGAGTTAGATTTTTGAATCAGGTCATCCATCTATAGGCGCCAGGTTAGTTTCGAGTCTAGGATGACACCTAGGTACTTTTAAGAGTCCACCCAGGGAATCCGCTCTTGCTTAAGAAGGAAATTATTATCTGGTGGGATAGAACTACCCGTGAAATACACGGTGGCACATTAGTCAGCATTCACTTTAATTCTCTACGTAAGAAGTCATTCACGATGCATATTTAACTAATTTTGGAGCCTCTGGAACACAATGTGACGGTACCTGTGAGAAGTGATAATGGCGGTATCATCGGCATATAACACTAAGTCGACTTTAAGATAATTAGGCATATCGTTCATGTAAATATTAAATAATTTAGGTCCGACTAGGCTGCCTTGGGGAACTCCACTTTTAATGGGCCTAGGAGAGGAGATACTATATCCGACACGAACGGAAAATGATCTGCCGGAAAGATAGTCACGGAGGATTTTTATCAGTTGCTAGGGAAATTTGAGTATAAGGAGTTTGAAGATAAGACCGTCATGACAAATGCGGTCGAATGCTTTACTAATATCCACGAATATGACACGTCATTTGACCTTTAGAACGGGCATCCCGAATAAGCTCCACAACACGCCATAGCTGATGCTGAGTTGAATGCTGCCTCCGAAACACCATTTGGTCGGGGCGAGCTATGTTGTTGATGTTGCAGAACTCTTCAAGCCTTCTGAGGACATATTCGTAGACTTTAGAAAGAAAAGAGAGGAGACTAATAGGTCGATAATTTACTGGGTTAGTGGATGCGGATCCTGGATTATGAATAGGGACAACAATAGCATCCTTCAAACAGCTGGGGAAGTAGTTTAAGGACTCGGTTTAAAAAGATATCCACAATTAAGGAAGAATGAAGTAGAAACAGGAGGAGTTATTTATAAGAGAAAGTAAGGTTCCTTAAACCTAAGTTCAAGTGTCAGGCGCTTCGTAGCAAGCACCCTTCGTGTTCGTGGCATACGATGCCTCAGAGGGTTGAAGTGATAACCATAACATCGAGAATGTTCGGTAGGGAATTGTTACAATCATTTAAGAAATAGATTTCGGATGTTTAGATTTAGAGACACGAAAGAAAGGGGTCATACTCTACAGAATTTATAGTATACAAAAAATACAGTAAATATGATATAGTAAATAACTGCATGAGGGGAACAAATATTTTTTCCCATATATATTTAGCTTTTTAGCCAAATTCAGCGATTCACTTCCTCTGCTCTCATATGTTACTTGATTAATTAACATATTTAATATGTTCTAGTATCCACTGCAAGATTTCACTATTCAGTCAACGCTACTTCTTTTTAATTTTCAGCCTCACTGTTGGATTTTAGACTATAGTTTTTGTTTCCTTTCGTTTCTGTTAATCATGAAGGTAATTTTTTTTTTTATAGTCAGGGTGGTTCTTTTTTTAAGTAAGTTTATTTTACTACTCGTATATAAATTCTAAAAGATACTTTCCTTTTCTTTGTAATGTCTGAAGTACTCTGAGATTGAGCATGTAAGTAACAAAAAGTTATTCATTGAGACCTCTTCATTTTTAATATTGCTGCTATTCGAATATTTAATTACTTAAACTTTTGAGTCGTATTAAGTTAATAGTGTCATCAATCACATAAATTATTCCACTCTCAAACCTTTCAAAGGAATTGGAATAGTCTTTGAGAATGAAGTAAGTTGAAAAAAGAAATCTACACTGCTCAAAAAAATTAGGGGAGCAAGCAAAGAAGTTAAGAAAACCGTGCGAGACAGCCACGTATTGGCATAAAAAGGATAGTACACGCGTATCAATGCGCAATACAGAAAAAAAGATGTAAAAAATTTGTAATTAAGCTTTAATTCATTGAAAATATCGAAAAAACATGAAAAGATGATTTAGGGCAACAATTTGGTTACATGTAAACGATAAAAAAAAGGTATTGTTTAGAAATGATGCAAGATTTTTAATATGGCGTGTGGTCTCCTCGAACAGCTAAGACTGCTGCACACCTGTTTTCCATGGATGCGATGATGTTATCGATAAGACTTTGGGGAATACTGTTCCACTCCTCAAGAAGTGCAATCTCCAAGTCTCAGAGAGTAAAAGGAGGCCTTGGTCTCGCAGCAATGCGTCGTCCGAGCATGTCCCAAACATGTTCGATTGGATTCAGGTCAGGAGAGCACGCTGGCCATTTCATACGCTGTATTGTTTCAGCTTCAAGCATGTTCTCCACAAGATGAGCTGTATGCGGTCTGGCATTATCATGCTGGAAAACAAAGGAATCTCCAATGGCTGTAGCGTAAGGTATGACATGAGGTCTCAGTATCTCGTCTGCATACCTTCGGACCGCCAAAGTACCATTCCGAATGATATGCAGGTCCGTACGTCCACCTATGCTGATTCCACCCCATACCATAAAACCAACTCGTCTGTATTGTGACCTTTCACGTACGAATGTGAGGTTACCTCGAGTGCCCCTTTCCCTCCATACCAAAACACGTCGGGTGTCACACTCCAGACTGAATCGGGAATCGTCTGTAAACAGCACTTGGCTCCAATCATGTTGCTCCCAATCTCGATGTTCAGCAGCCCATCTTCTTCGGGCCGCACGGTGGCGTGAGGTCAACGGAATGCAGACCATTGGCCTACGTGCATAGAGACCTCCCTGATGAAGCCTATTACGTACTGTTTGGCTGGACACCCTTCGTCCTGTTGCCAAGAGAAACTGTCTTTGCAGCTGAGTAGCATTGCTTGTTCTGTTTTGACGAGCTGTTAACAGTATATACCGGTCATCAGTTGCTGATCAGTCGTGGCCGACCTTGCCCTGGTCGACGTCTAACATTCCCTGTTTCTTGTAATAAATTCCACAGCCTTGCAAAGACACTTCTGGCGACTCCAACAGCATCAGCGACACTAGGTTGTGTTTGCTCGGATTGAAGTCTGCCTATAATACGCCATGCCATGGATTCCGGTAAATCACGTTGTTGAGACATTTTCAAGTCACCTTTTCTCAAAAAGAATAACTGAGCAATCGAATTTCACAGTTAAGGCAGTGAAACAGACGTTTCTGCAACATCCCGATTTCCGCACTTATGTTCTTTTTCTGGTTTTTGACGTCACGAACTTTGATTTGCATATGAAGTTTTCTTCTTCTGTTTCCTGCTAGGCTTTAAATTATGGATGATTTATTTTATGTTACTTATCGGTGTAAGTATTTACGTAATTTTGTTAAAACCATGTGCTTTCCTAATTGTTTTGAGCAGTGTACAATGAGCTGTCTTACTATGTCATCAAGTTCAATACTATAATTTACATTATCGAGAAGGATTTTATTTATCATTTAAACAACTGTAATAAAATATATAATTTATTTTATAATAATTCAAATATACAGAACTCTAAAATAATGTTAATAATAAAAATACTAATTTTCAACATATCCACTTGAAAAAACCAATAATCCAGTCATAAATAACACATAATATAAGAAAAAAATATTTATCAAAATGCACTAAGAACATCCTGTTAGTTTAACTAATTGATATATTTAAATTAGTTATTTCTATTATATATTTTTTCTTCGTATATAATGTGTTTCTTCAGGTTTCTAGTAATTGTGATACAAAAATGAGATTTTAAACATTTTGGAATCACATAAAAAAAAAATTATTTTACTGTTCTTATTTTTTTAACACCTTAAAATTTAATTTATGATAACATTTGTAATAACAATATTTAACTTAACTTTTTAAACTTTATTTTTTTATGCAGGGAAACCATAATCTGACCTAATTTTTATATGACATGAAGGCAATGATGACAATGAAGCCACAAAAAAATTTTTTTTTTTTAAATGTAGCTATTACAATTTATTAAAAATAATTACTATACAAATTTTTCTTTTCCTATGTATGTTAGAACACACAATATTTAGTTCCTCAACCACAGTTTTTATACCTCAACAATTCAGAGGCTGAAAAAAAAAATGCAATTTACAAGGGTAATATACTGATGTATTTGATGACATGACACCAGAAACTTCAAGAGTGTCCAGTGTAATTTAATAATAACACTGTGCATTACCTTTTTATCGCATGGGCAAATCCGGACTTTGGCCAGGGCCCCCTGATGCTAGGAGGCCCCAAAAAAGTTCTCTTTAACGGTTTCTCAATACAAAGGTATGGTGCCAGATAAATAAAAGTTTTTAATTTTGCTTTCTGCTTTAGAAAAAATGTTAAATTATCAGGTTGTATCAGACATCAGGTTCTATCAGAAGGTGAAAAGCATTTTCAATTTGGCGTGAAACATGTTTATGAATGCTTCATCTTATCAGCCATACACTGCAATAGCAAATATAGGACTCGCATGCAGGGTTGCTTAGTTTAAATCGTTATTTGAATCAAAATTTAAATGAAACGATTTTTTAAAATCCTCATTTTTAACAACCTTTCCTCACACGCTTGGTGTATGCATCCAGTATTTCTAATAGTATAGTCCATGGATAGTTCTTATTTTTATAAATGTCCATAAAGGGGCTGACCCAAGTAGCATCTGCCCAGGGGCCCCCAGCATTCATAATCGGGTCCTGACACTGTGAACTAATAATTTCAAAGATGTGTTAAAAGGAAGTAAAATCGCCCTCAAAACACCATTTTCAGAGAACAAGTAATATATTTCTTTCAAGAATCTTCTACAGGCATGTAATAAAGTAGGAAAAATCTAGAGGACATGGAAAAATTTCTAGACACGGAAGGGAATTTATGTTTCTGACCTATTAAGAAAACAGATGTTAAAATATTCAAAAATTATAAAAAGCAATGTAATGATTTTGCTCTTGTAATTTTCAATATATCTGAAGAAAACAAGAATGGTATTTAAAATATTCTGCATGATAGGAGAGACATAAACAGGATTTTTGCATACAATTTTTCAATAAAAATAGGATAGATTGATATGCTTAATAATTATTTTATAGTTTAAAGATCAATATTAATTTAACTTTAATACCTGCTACATGCTCACAATATCAAGCGCAAAGCCACACAATATATAAAGTAAATATACTAAAAAATAACACATCAATATCAAAAGCGAAGGAACAGAAAATTTTGAGACACATGTAAAAAAAACATCTGTTTATGAAGATGAAAGCTGAATTTGCTGTTGAAGTTAGAACTTTGCTAAATTTATAGTTTTTCCAGGCCTCGATTTGAGGTGGAACGTGCCGGAATGGCACACCGGTACCTCTATTTAGGAAAAAAAATTATGATAGTTAAAAACATTTATTTAATCACATATTACTCTGTTGTTATATCCCCCACACACCCCAGACGGTTATATTCCGGCACCTCTCTTTCTAGAAATCGAGCACTGGTTATTTCTTTTGAGCAACATTCAATGCGAATTGTCTCAATCATTAAAGACAAAGATTTCAGATTTTCAGATTTCCATGTGATGAAGATTTACAGAATTTCTAGTATACATATATTTACAGTAATTCTGATATTGTGAAGAACTGCACTAATGAAACAAATACTTGTTTTTTAAAAACTTCTTTTAATATTTATCATGCAGTATACATTCTTCAAAGGATTATAGATCTTTCAGTGTTTTCATTTTTGTCACAGCAATATTTAAAAAAAATCATATAGCATTTAAAAAGAAAATTATGGTAAAAATAATTACAGCTCATTTCAGATATTTTAGACATTCTAACCTAAAAATTTCTTTTAATTTTATTTTCCCCCATCTAAAAATATCTTGAGACAACATGTTGTAAGAACAAAGATGTTCTGTAAACCCACACAAGTAACAAATCGTTTCTTACATACACTACAGTAAAAAGTTTTCAATTAGTTATGGCTACAAATATGTATTTCTAAATCTGAATAGAAAATTCTTTCTCACATGCACAGCAAATTAAAGGCTTTTCTTTAAAATGCTTTGAGAATTGCTTTTCCAAATTGTTCTCCCGAGAGAATCCTTTTTTTTTTCATACACTGCAGAGAAAACGCTTTTCACCATTATGAGGACAGAGATGGGTTCTAAATATGATTTTCATAGCCTTTCTATCATATACTACTCATAAAAGGTTATTCTCCAGTATGGATATGGAGATGTGTTCTTAATACACTGCCTCGAAAATCCCTTCTTACATACACTGCAGATGAAAGGCTTTTCTCCACTATGGGTGAGAAGATGTGCCTTTAAACTTCCCAGCTGGGTATATCCTTTCTGGCATATACTACATTTAAAAGGAATTTCTCCTGTATGGGTACGAAGATGTGTTTTTAAAGTAAACTGCCTCGAAAATTCCTTCTTACATACACAGCAGATGAAAGGCTTTTCTCCTGTACGAATTCAAACATGTCTTTTTAAAATTCACTGTTCCGAAAATCCTTTATTACATAAATCACAAATGAAAGGGTTTTCACCCGTATGGGTGAGAAGATGTGACTTTAAAGTATGCTGCAGAGAAAATCCTTTTGAGCATAATCTGCAAATGAAAGGTTTTTCTCCACTATGGATACGAAGATGATTTAATAATGAACCCTGCTGAGTAAATCCTTTTTTACATACAGAACAGATAAAAGTCTTTTCGCGAGTATGAATACGAAGATGTCTCATTAAAGTCCTATGTACTGAAAATCCTTTCTGACATACATTACAGATTAAAGGCTTTCCTTGTGTATGGGTACAAAGATGTCTTGTCAAATCCTCCTGATTAGGAAATCCTTTCTCACATGCACTGCAGAAAAAACAGGTCTCTACTGTATGGCCATGATGATGTGCTTTTGAACTGTTCACCTCAGAAATCTCTTTCTGGCACACGTGAATGAGAACATTTTCTCTAGTGTGGCTAGATAAAGGTGTTTCTGACATGCTTTTAGAAGAAAAATTGATATCACAAAAAAATCTTCTGCTGCACCATGGGTACAGAAGAAGTGTTTTTCGTTTAGTTAACTAAGAAAAACTTCATTCAAATGAATTAAATTTCAGTGCAGATGGCAGTAAAGACGAGTTGAATCACACTGGGAGTGGAGTCTTTATCGAGAATCTTTCTGTCCGGCTTTCCAGACGCAACCCAGAAAACTGCTCGGTTTTCAGAAGCGAATTAATCGCCATAAATGAAGGGTTAAAGTCCATCCTCCATGACACTAATAGTAGTGACATTTGGATCCTTACTGATAGCCGTAGCTCGATTCAGTACTTACAGGATTGGAATAGTGTGTGCGATCTTGTGGGCAGGCAAATTATCACTAATCTTAAAATTTTAGCCAAGGGTAGGGATGTCCACTTTCAGTGGATTCCCTCCCATGTTAATATCCAAGGCAACAAAGTTGCAGATATCCTGGCTAAAAGTGGTTGTTCCGAGCCTCCCAACGGGGATTACACGCTAACATATGAAGAGTTTTTCTCTATAAAGAAAAAAGAAGACAGGCAAGTCTGCTCACCCCTCCCACCCATCCCTGGTTCAGCAGGAAGACCCCGGGAGGCGCGTTAGAATTTGGGGGTGAACGACATGATCAAACGGCCGCCTCAAGACTAATAAGTGGGCATCTGAAAGGCATGACATTCGAATCTGGACGCAGGGTCTTTTCGTTGTGCACGAAATGCAATCTGAGGCCGGCTTCCCCCGATCACATCTTGGAATGTTTGGGGTTTACTCTAGTGGATTTTTGTGCCGATCCAGTTCCGGTGCTTGACTTCGCTAGGGTTCATGGCATCATGGATCTGATTTAGATGCTGCTAGATCTAGAGGGATTGTTAACAACAACAACAACAACAAATTTCAGTGCTTTCTTTCAAGTATAAATTTCAAATTGTGCTCTAAAAGAATTTATTTCATTTAATCTATTTCATATGGATCACAGAGGTTGTCTTCAGCATATTATCTGCAGGGATTAATTTCAATTATATTAGCTCAAAGTATAAAATATTCGCCAGCGTAATATGTCAAAACTTTCTCAAAAATAAGTCAAGATATAAAGATGCAGTCAACAGGGAATCTTATTCTTTTATTCAAAAATTGAATAGCCTTTTTTAGAAGCTATTCTTCTGCTAGCATAGTGCTTAATGAATGGAGGAGAATATTGATATAAATTACAGACACTTTATAATGAAATTTCTTTTCACTATAAATTGAGGTTTAGAAAAGTATATTGCAATCAAAAGTCTAACTCTATCTCTTTTGAATATGTATCAAATACATTTCTCTTGTATAAAATATAGACATTTCAAAACCTACTGATATATATAGAATACATACAAATATGCAGCAAGTTTATCATGATTTTACTCTAGTTACGTTGAATTTTATCCTCTTTGCAAAATACTCTAAATCTAAACTTTTGTTTTCTGATCAAATTTGTCACTTTATTAAATGATTGAATGTGTCTACTCGGTAAATAAAAGTGATTGTTCACAGTAACTTTAGTCTAAATGACTAAAGCAATATACTTAGATTCATCTTTTCAGAGAATAGCTTCTAATGAAATAAAAATTTTACAGTAACAAAATGTCAGGTTACAAATTCTAGAGAAATTATCAGTTACTCAAATCTATATCCACCTCCTGCAACAATAAAAAAAATGAGTGAGATATTTCTATCAGACTATGTAAAATTTACATGCAGATACAATACACAAAAATAATGCAATATATTTTTCATAAATATTAAAGCTTTTAGCCAAATTCAGCAATTCACTTTCTGTTCTCTCATCTATGACATGGTGAATAAAAGCGATCTTTTGGCTTCAACTGTAAAATTTCACTATTCAGCCACCTTTTCTTTTTAATTTTGTTTTAGTTACGGTAGTTATTTTCAGTTTATTTTACTACTTCAATGGTATTTCTAAGAGATGATGTCCTCCCCTTTACAATGTGTCAAAATGCTCCGAGATTGAGCATGTAAGTAACAAAAAGTTTTGAATTCAGGCCTCTACAATTCTAATATTAGAATTGCTGCTAATGAATATTTATTTACTTAATAAATATTTTTTAGTAATGTTAAGCTAAAGGTATTACCAGTTACATAACTTATTCCACTGTCGAATCTATAAAGGGAATTGGAATAGTCATTAAGTATGGAGTAAGCTGATAAAAGAAACCTATGATGAGCTGTCTTACAATATCACTAATATCAAAACTATTTTTTAGATTTTGAAGGATTTTATTCATTATTTAAACAACTGTAAAAAAAAAAATATATATATATAATTTAATTTACAATAAGTCAAATATCTAGTACTCTAAAATAATATGTTAATAACTAAAGTACTAATTTTCCACATATCTACTTAAAAAAGGGGGCCAACTTTGAACAGCGATAATTCACTCATAAGAAAGTGTATTATAACGAAAAATATTTATGAAAATGCATTAAGTACATCCTATTAGTTAAGCAAATTTTTCTATTTTTCTTCAGATATTTCTATTATAGATTTCCCCCCCCCATAATGCATTTCTTTATGTTTCTAGTAATTGTAATAAGGATTCGTAAGTCATGCCATCCCTATTGCTAGATAAAACGGCAATTTTCCTACTTACAAGAAGTGGTTGCTCTCACCAGTCCACTTCAGGACCTGTGGAGCCATCACACCAAAGATACATGCCCCCTTAACCAAGAGACCAAGAAACAAAAGTCCTTCATCCATAAGTTCAAACACATCTACATACTGTCTGCTCCCCAACTGATGCCTGAATCAAAGCATCCAGTTGCAAAGTCTGTCAACGGAACTAACCAACATAAACTACACCCTATCTTTACTCCAACCAATTTAGTGGCAGCACCTCGTGACAGGAAGGCCCAGTAACTTACAGAATTTTTTCTTTCTTTTTGAATTTACTACTTAATTTATTTTGATAATATTCAATGTCCCAAATTTTAATTTACTTCATTCAATTATTACCTTATTTCAATTGTGTTCCACTTGGCTAATTTCCTCTTTTTTAAATTTATTTATTCATTTATTTATTGAACAATTATTCATACATTTCATCACAGCCCTTTTGGGTTAGATTATAAAAGAACAACTTATAATAATTTACTATCTGATATTCACTACTGTATGAATACATTGATTATTATTATATTATTAAATTCTTTCATACTTTATATTATTAAATAATAAATTGAAAACTATCTAAATTAGAAACATTTTTTATAATATATTCAAGTCTACCAGCAGATCAATATAATTTATACAACACTTTTAAATCAAACATAAATAATATATATTACTGAACATCTTCTATTATTACTATTATTTTTTTTTTTTTTACCCTAATACACTACAGGAATGTTGTCCACCTGCACCATTCAGTATCAAACACCGGCCTGCAGCACGACCGACCAGCACTTTACCTCTGTGCCATATGTTCATATGTTATTTACTTAAAAATAACTTTTACTATAGATATGTAAACATTGTGAATACTATTAATATTCAAATTATAGGCAATTGAACAGCATAAATTAATTGTGATAAAACAAATATGAGATTTTCAACAGTTTAGAATAATTAAGTGATTCTAAACTATTTAAAATCTCAGATTTGTTTTATCTGCATAAAAGAAATGCTTAAAATAAAAATTATTTTTCTTTTCTTTTTTTTAAAACATTATAATTTAATTTATTTGTAAAAAGTTTACAACAGTTACAATACCAGATTCTATTTTTAGAGAAGAGTTATTAAAAATATAGTCAGTTATATTTAATATTTCAATTGTAATAGGATGTTACTTATTTTTTAACAATTCTTTCATGCAGCTCATGGAATGAGAAGCGTAAAAACTAACAACAGTTGCTGAGATCATTTGTAATAACAATATTTAACTGAATTTTTTTAAACTTTACTTTTTATGCAGAAAAACCATAATTTCACATAGCTTTTATATGACATTTTCTCCTATTTTCATTCCAGAATAAAAGTAGTTGAATCTTGATTGCTAAATGGTTACTGAAACATAACAGCCTATTATAGTTATGCTTCTTTGCTGTAAACTGTCAAACTTTTTTCAGCATTTGCATAGTTTTATTTTCATACATCCCATAAGTTTTTACATCAAAGATCTTTATATTCTTTATTGTAACACATTCAGAACATTACATATGATACTCAACTGATTAGATAATAGAACCCAATCCAAATATATCTCAATTAGTATGTTGTTGGTTCCAATCCCTTTGGTGTAGGAAAGCCTACACCAAGTTCAAAGGACCTAGGTCCTCAAATCCTAGGTCCTTGGCGAAGAGTAATTAAGCAGCTTCACTTTAAGGCGAGGTACCACTAGAGCTGAAGTTTGACTTGACCTCGAAGAACATCGGTCCCGTAATTTTGAACCGAGTCAAATGACAAGACCGGAACACCTGCAGAGGTAAATTTGAGAACTTGGAGGACATTGTAGCCACAACCTATTTTATGTGCCCCGGCCACCATTAGTGGACACGGCTATGGATTTTCATCAATGAGCATCGAACCAGGGACGTTCAGATCAGTGACCCGTTGCTCTTACCAACTGGGCCACCTTGCCCTTCAATTAGTATAAATCTATAGTTGTGTTACCAAATTTTTTTGTTTCAAATGACCTTTTTAAAAGCTTCCCCATATTGTTTCATAAATTATTTCACTACTTTTGAAATAATAAGTCATGCAAAAGACAAACAATAAAAAGGTTTATTATTATTTTTTTATACTATGATTCAGTCTAACAAGTTCATTTCAAAATTCTTTGAAGGTATGTCAAACTGCTCATGCAGCTGATTAACTTACACTCTATATTGGCAATCAAAGTTGTCCATTGAAGACTATCTCAGATACTAATCAGATGAAAATCAAGTTAAAGTAAAGAATAATTTGTCACTGATGCTTAACTAGCTGTAAATTAGTATAAAAAAAGTGCTTCTCAAAAGCTTAGAGGGTTTAAAAGATAAGGCTGCAAAAATTGTGTCTAAAGTAATATAATTTAAAATGGATTCAATGACAATGAGACAACAACAACAACAAAAAAAAAGTTTTGAAAAAATCTAGTTATTACAATTTATTTGCAATTAATACTGTACAAATTTTTCTTTTCATATGCATGTTAGAATACACAATATTGAGTCTCTGAACCACTGTTCTCTATTGCATCCTTAAAGAATATATTTGAAGATAATTTATTTCCATTTCATGTAGTTATAGAAGTTGAATTGCGCTATGATAGCAATCAGATCAATTGAGAGGCTGAAAAAAATATACTTTAGAATGAGTGACATAGTGATGTCTTTTGACATCAGAAGCTTCAAAAATGTCCCATTGTGAACTAATATTTTCAAAAATGTGTTCAAAGGAAGTAAAATGGCACTCTAAACACCTTCTTAAAACACAATCAGAAAATTTCATGCAAGAATCTTCTAGAGGCAATGTAATAAAATAGCAAAAATCTTGAGGGCATAGAATATTTACTAGACAAGATATGGAATTTATATGTCTGACCTATTAAGCAAACAAATGTTAAAATATAAAAAAATCAGAAAAAGCAATCCAATATTTCTGTTTCTGTAATTTTCAATATATGTCTCAATAAAACAAAGCTGTTTTTCTAAATGATAATCTACAAGATGGAAGGGAATTCAATGGGATTTTAAAAATAATATTTTTCAGTAAAAATAAGCCAGACTGATGTATTTACATATTCATTTCATGTATACAGATCAATATTAATTTAATTTTAATACCTGCTACATACTCCCACAACATCAAGGGCAACAAAGCCAGCACAGTGTATATAGTAAATACACTAAACATGACACATCAATATCAAATGCTTGGGAATAGACAATTTTAAGACATCCCTCTGTTTATGAAGTTGAAAGCTGAATTCGCTTTTCAACTTCGAACTTTGCTTAATTTACAGTTATTTCTATTTAGCAACATTCAATTGCAAAGTCTTACAACTATTTAAGAAAAAGATTTCAGATGTGATGAAGATAAACCATAATCTAGAGAATTTATAGTGTACATATATATATATATATATATATATAGCAATTATGATAATGTAAAGAACTGCATTAATGAACCAAATACTTAAATTATTTAAAAATTTTTTTAGTATTTATCATGCAGTATACATCCATTAAATGATTATGAATCTTTAAATGTTTTTATTTTCGTCAGAGCAATGTAAAAAATATGAATTAACATTTAAAACAAATGATGATAATAATAATTACAGTTCATTTCTGATATTTTACACATGCTATCCTTAAAATTTATTTTAAAACTTTTTGTTCCCTGTCTGAAATTTTTTCAAGAAAACTAACTGTAAGAACAAAGCTGCTTTGTAAATCCACACTAGTAACAAAATACATTTTTACAAACAGTGCAGGAAAAATTTTCCACTCAGTCACGACTACAAATATGTGTTTCTAATAAATCACCCTAAAAAGGAAACACTTTCTCACATGCACTGCACATTTTTTTTGGCATCCCTAAAGGAATGCTTTTCCACACTGCTTTCTGGAGAAAATCCTTTTTTTATACACTGCAAACTAAAGACTTCTCACCAGTATGAGGACAGAGATGGGCTCTAAAATAGATTTTCATAGCAATTCTTTTCATATATATGAATCAAACAAACCTTTCTTGTCAGTATGGGTACACAGATGTGTTTGTAAAATGTAATTATCTGAAAATCTTTTCATACATATATTGCAGTCAAAAGATTTTTCACCATTATGGATACGAAGAACTCTTGTTAAAGTTCCCTATGCTGAAAATCCTTTCTTACAGACACTGCAAATGGCTTTACTCCTGTATGGGTGAGACGATCTCTTTGAACTTCCCTGCTGGGTAAATCCTGTTTGGCATTAACTATATGTAATAGGATTTTCTCTAGTATGACTATGGAGATGTGTTCTTAAAATACTCTGTGTCAAAAATTCCTTCTTACATATACTGCAGATGAAAGTTTTTTTTCCCTGTATGCATAAGAAGATATGACTGCAGCAGAGAAAATCCTTTTTAGCATACACTGCAAATGAAAAGTTTTCTCCGCTATGAATTCAAAGATGTGTTCTTAAATTACCCTAATCTGGAAATTCTGTCATACATACAGTGCAGATGAAAGGCTTTTCTTCTGTACGTGTGAGAACATGCAACTTTAAAGTATGCTGCAGAGAAAATCCTTTTGAGCATACATTACAAATGGAAGGTTTTATCCACTATGGATACGTAGATGTCTCCTTAAATTGGACTGATCTGAAAATCCTTTTTTACATACACTGCAGCTGAAAGGCTTTTCTCCTGTATGGGTGAGAAGGTGTGTTTTTAAACTTCCCTGCCGGGTAAATCCTTTCTGGCATGTACTACACATAAAAGGTTTTGCTCCAGTATGGGTTAAAACATGTGACTTTAAATTATGCAACAGAGAAAAGCCTTTTGAGCATATACTACATCTGAAAGGCTTTTCTCCTGTATGTGTGCGAAAATGTTTTTTTAAGTGACTATTATCAGGAAATCCTTTCGTACATACACTACAAATGAAAGGCTTTTCTCCTGTATGTGTGAGAAGATGCGACTTTAAATTATGCTGTAGAGAAAATCCTTTAGAGCATACGCTGCAAATAAAAGGTTTTTCTCCACTATGGATACGAAGATGTCGCCTTAAATTACCCTGAACTGAAAATCCTTTCTTACATACACTGCAGATGAAAGGTTTATCTTCTGTATGTGTGCGAAGATGCGATTTTAAATGATGCTGCACGGAAAATCCTTTTGAGCATACACAGCAAATGAAAGGTTTTTCTCCACTATGAATACGAAGATGTCGCCTTAAATTACCCTGAACTGAAAATCCTTTCTTACATACACAGCAAATGAAAGGTTTTTCTCCAGTATGGATACGAAAATGTTTCCTTAAATGACCATGAATTGAAAATCCTTTTTTACATTCAGGACAGATAAAAGGCTTTTCGCCAGTATGAATACGAAGATGTTTAATTAATGTCCCCTGTGCTGAAAATCCTTTCTCACATACATTACAGATGAAAGGCTTTTCCTGTGTATGTGTGCGAAGATGCAATTTTAAACGATGCTGCACAGAAAATCCTTTTGAACATACATTGCAAATGAAAGGTTTTTCTCCACTATCGATATGAAGATGATTTAATAATGAAGTCTGATGATTAAATTCTTTTTTATATACAGAAGAGATAAAAGTCTTTTCATCAGTGTGAGTACAAAGATGTCTGATTAATGTCTCCTGTATTGAAAATCCTTTCTCACATACATGACAGATGAAATGCTTTTCTTGTGTATGGGTACAAAGATGTCTTGTTAAACCATCCTGATTAGGAAATCCTTTCTCACATACACTGCAGACAAAACATGTTTCTACTGTATGGGCATGAAGATGTGATTTTAAATTATTGTTCTGAGAAAACTCTTTCTTGCACTCATTTTCAACAAGAACATTTTCCTCGGGGTAAGTAGATAAAGGTGTTTCTAACATGCTTTTGGGAGAAAAGTTGATATCACACAATAATCTTTTGCTTCAGTATGGGTACAGAAGAAGTATTATTTGTTTAGTTAACTGAGAAAAACTTCATTAAAATGCATTAGACTTAAGTGCTTTTTTCTTTTAGTAAGAATTTCAAATTGTGCTCTATGAGCATTTATTTCATGTAATCTGTTTTATATGGATAACAGAGGCTGTCTTAAATGTATTGCATGTAAGGACTAATTTCCTTTATATTAGCTTAAAGTATAAAATATCTGCCAGTCAAATATGCTAACATTTTCTCAATAATAGGTCAATATATCAAAATGCTATGAACAGAAAATCTAATTTTTTTATTCAAAGATTGCATAACATTTTTTAGGAGCTATTTTTCTGTGAGCATAAAACATAATGCATGAATGGAGGAGGATACTGATATGAATTGAAGACACTTTGAGATGAAATATCTTTTAACTTAAAAATCACTGAAACAGGTTTTGAAAAAGTATATTGCAATAAAAAGTCTCTCTCAATCTATGAATATGTATCACATACTTTTTCTTCTATAAAAAAAATTTCAAAACTTATGAATATATATACAATATATACAAACATTCAGCAAGTTTATTATGATTTTACTGGAGTTACAATGATTTTCATCCTCTACTTTTCAAAATGAGGGGTACTTTAATCTAAATGTTTTTTTTCATCAAAATTATCCCTTTATCAAAGGACTGAATGTGTCTTCTTGGTAAAGGAAACCGTTTGTTCACATCGGTATATTGCTTTATTCATTTAGAATAGAGTTAAAGCAATACACTTCAATACTTAAGATTCATCTTTACAGAGGATAGCTTCTGTTAAATTAAAAATCTTACAGCAGCCAAATGTCAGGTCACAAATTCTAGAGAAATTACCAGTTACACACATCTATATCCACCTCCTGCAACAGCAAAAAAAATTGTGAGATATATGTATCATACTATGTAAAATTTATATGTTTACATGCAGATACAATACACAAAAATACTGTATTATATATTTCATATATATTAACATTTTTACTCAAATTCAGAAATTCACTTTCTGTGTCCTCATCTATGGCAAGATGAATGAAAGCGATATTTTAGTTTCAATGTAAAATTTCACGATTCAGCTACTTTTTCTTTTTAATTTTCTATCTTTTCTGTTTTAGTTATGGTAGTTGGATTAAGTCAGTTTTATTTACTACTCCAATGTTAATTCTAAGAGATGATGTCCTCCTCTTTACAATCATGTCCAGGATGATGTAGGGGCTATTTAAAAAGTCTGGTGTATCGTGGAGGTATTGCGACATTGAATGACTTAAAGAACTCCATAACGCTTCATGTGCGAAGCCTCACAACTGATCAGTTATGATCTGCTATTGAACACACTGTCCATCAACTTGAAATTTTGCAGGTGAATGAAGGTGTTCACGTGGAGCAGCTTTCCCTACATCGTCCTGGACACGATTAACAACTGCTCCTCTTGTGCAATTTTGTCCTAATCTGTTCTTGTTTCTGCAAACTGAACTGGTTTTGTTTCTCCCTTACCTTTACTTAATGTGGTTCGATGACAAGGTGATCAGAAACTAGTCAATAAATGTTAATATTGTTTCTGTATTCCGTTTTGGTCGTTTATTGTATTAAATTTCATGTTCTTCCCGAAAAGGCGCCCTCTGGTGGACATTTTGCAACTAATTTTTTTTTTTCAAAATTCCATGAGCGCATCTCGTGTATAGCCCATATACAAAATTTTGTTGCATTCCGTTCACCCATTTGCACTGTAGGATGCCGTTTATAGGGGAAGTTTAATTATAACCACCCGGTATATTGCAATGAAAAGTTTCTCTCAATCTATGAATATGTATCAAATACTTTTCTCTTGTATAAAAAAAATATTTCAAAACTTATGAATACATATACACAATATAATACAATATATAGACACATGCAGCAAGTTTATTATGATTTTACTGGAGTTACAATAAATTTCATCCTCTTTGCAAAATGAGGGGCACTTTAATTTAAATGTTTATTTTCTCATCATAGAATGAGCAGATTAAAAACTAACAGTTTAAAGATACTAACTTTTTTGTAGTAACAATACTTAACTGAATTTATTACACTTTCCTTTTTATGCAGAAAAATCACAATCTCAGATAGCTTTTGTATGACATGTCAGATTTCGTTCTACCTTCAGAACACACTAGTAAACTCTAGACACACTAGTAGAACAAGACTAGTAGACTCTTGCTTGATAAATGGTTATTGAAGTATTATGGCCTATTATAATTATGCATTTTTGCTTAAAACATTCATACAGTTCAACCTTTTTCAGCATTTGCATAGTTTTATATTTCATATGCCTGATATGTCTGTATATCAAAGTTATTTATATTCTTTAGTATAACACATTTAGAATATGACATATTAAATGACATATTTTACTCGATTGACTAGATGTCAGAACAGAATCTAAGTATGTCTCAATTTCCACAGTCGTTACACTTCCTTTTTTTTTTGTTTTAAATGCTGTTTTACAAAAGCATTACCATACTGTTTTATAAGTTATTTTACTGCTTTCAGAATAATGATGCATGTTTAAGGTTCAGCACTTCAAAGCCCTGTGAAACTGCATATGCAGCTATTTCAAATTCAAACTGCATAGCTACAAATGATACTTTTAGAATCATAAAAACAATAAAATTCAAATTTAAAACAATAACAAAACAAATTAAATAAAAGCAACATAATTTTTGTTATATTTACCATATATATGTTCGCCTAAATTAGATAAATAAAATAAGGATATACAGTAACCACCGCTTACAGTGATCAGTGGTTATAAGAATCAACCGTTTATAAGAATCAATATAGCGAAAACAAAAACAAATGTATTATTTCCCTGTTAAAATTTTCACTTTAAAGAATCAATCCACTGATTTTAAGAATCAGTTTACACTCTTCGCTTTCCTTTCATTTTTACAAAAAAGCCACTTAAACCCTCAAAAGGCACAAAGTTCTTTCTTTTTTTTTTAAAGAAAGATTGATAAGATGGGATGGAATATAGTCGTAAAATTCATCCCTCTCTTTGTTAGACATAACATAATAGTTTCCCCTTAAACGCATTAGCACAACACTGTCCTATTAGCTTGACCCAGGGCCATCTTTACTCGTCCGGGTCCGGTTTCCCTTTCTCCTCTGGCAAAAAAAAAATAGGGACTCTTTTATCCCACCTCCTGTTTGCGGCTTCCTAGACCCTGAAACACATAAATATTTGGCGAAGTGTCCACTATCACTTAGGCAAACGTGACATTAGTAGATTCGGCACGTTATCAAACCATGAAACGTAAGCTAGAACATGAATCTTCATCTGAGACTATTAGTATTGAAAGAGGTATAAACAGCCTCCTGAAAACATCATTACGTCAAACTACCATAGAAAATTTTTTCTTGCTTCCTTCCTGAAGTTGAAATGTTAAAACTGTTAAGCAGGTATGTTGTAAGAAATATAGGATTTTTTTCTTCTCTTACTATAATCATGTGTATCTACTTATTGGTCTAGAAATTAAGTTGTATTTTTAAAATTATAAAAAATAATTTTAATAAAAGATAATTAATGTAAATTAAAGAGTATTTTATGGTAAATTATCTAATATATGTATATATGGGTGTGTGTGTGCCTGTCAAAAAACCTACATTTCGGCTATAAGAATCAAAAACAGTAATAACAAACGTGATTCTTATAAGTGGAAATCACTGTACTTATTATCAAAGAAACAAATTAAATAGCATCAGAAAGATAGATAATAAAAAAAAAGAAGAAAAGAATACACGTATAACATAGTATGAAAAACTATCACTGAACATACATGAAATCCACTGTAATACCTGAAATAGATATTGAAATTATGTTGATCTCCCCAAATGAAACAAAATGTTTTCAAGTTAACTTTAATAAACTATATTTTGATCAAATTCCATTTTAGAGTGACAATTTGATTAAGAATTTTTCAGAAATAATAAGAAAATTCTTTGGGAAATGTCAACATTATGTTGGCCAATTGTAAAAAAAATAAAATAAAAATTAATTAATTAAAAAATGCATACATGTAACGAAAATGGTATCATGACATTTTCAGTGACAACATTTCTCAAAACTAAACTAGTTTTAATTCAAGGAATATATGTCTTCTTTTCTGTGAAATAACAAAAGTTTTTAGCCAGTTTATGTGCTTGAGTGAAAATGAGACCAGAACTTCAAACAAGCCTCAGAAAGCTCAGAATCTAAGTCACCTTTTTCTTCTAGCAAAATCAAAATACATATTTTATTTTTCTATACTCTTATAACTACTTAACAGTAACCACATTTTAAAGACAAATACAGTGGTACCTCAACTTACGAGTTTAATTCGTTCCATGACGGAGCTCGTAACTCAAAATACTCATATCTCGAATCAATTTTCCCCATTGAAATAAATGGAAATGCCATTAATTTGTTCCGGGCTCCCCCAAAACACCACAATTTTTTGTTACAGTTTTTAAATAAGAAAAATGTGCTTATAAACGACAAACATTGTATAAAAACGCAATACAATAGAATGTACTGCAATAAATTTGTTTTATTAAGTGTAATGTACAACATTTACCTTGGATATCAGACTTGAAGATGCTGATGGAAGAGGAGGAGAAAGACTGAACTGAAAAATTAAATCTTATTCATTGATTTTTGACCTTTTTCCCCACATTCACTTTTATTACCAGCTACTCTCTTAAAGTGAACGAGTGAGACACGGAAGCTGGGCAATTGTTCTATCATTCACTATGGCTGTAATGTACAGATTCTTCTTTCTGAGAGTCCGAAGAACATTTTCTCAGAATCCGTAGAAGGGGGAGAGCTTGCGATCTTCCAAGGTCATCCCATCTCTTAGACCCCATGGGAAGTTTCAGTGGGGGGGGGGAGAGATTTGAAGCTTTCTCTCTGTGACAGAGGTTGGGCACTGTTCGGTTTCAGAGGGCGACTCAAGTTTGGGCAGAGCAAGCTGCCCCGGGTGGTAATTGTTGAGTGTTAATCTCTCGGTTTAAGACTGAAAATTAGTCTCAGAATAATATGTATACAATTGTATAATAATTGTACATAAAGGTTGTAAATATTATATGCTTCTTGTGTTCTCATTTGATGAGCACATAACATGGCATTCGCTGCTGAAACTAGCTGTGGGATATCGGAAGTTTGCTCGTAACCCCAATTTTAGCTCGTAACTCAAAGCAAAAAATCTACCGAGAGAATGCTCGTATCTCGAAAAACTTGTAAGTCGAGGTACCACTGGAGGTACTTCCTCCTCTTATCACTTTGGCAACTACCAGCATATAGTAGTAGAGTGGATCACGATAAATTATAGGATTTTTTGTTAGCTTATATCATACATTAATACAAGAGACAAAATTGCCAAGGAATTTATATATTGCAAAGGATGACACTGTCTTCTTATTAGGCAAACAATTAAATTTTATTTATTAGAAGTTATATTCAGTACACAGTTTTCTTTTACTGCAGCTATGATTCTATATATTGCTATTGCATGGTATATATATTGCTATTGCATGGTTTTTATACAAAGAAATAGATGAGACTGAGGAATTCCAGTGAGATTATAGGTAACTTTTTCAGAAGTGAGAGCAATAGAATAAATACAAGCTACATTACCAAAAAAGAAATAATAGTTCAATCAATCAGATTCGATTTAAGACATTTTTATTTAAGGATTGCAAAAATTGTATCATACTTAAAATTAAAATAATCATGATTTAAATTTTTACTGTATTATGTATGAATGACATCATTAATTAAGAACACATCATAAAAATGATATTAATTGAAAAAATCATCAAATTTCTTGCATTAAATCTCCTGATTAATGTTTTGTCAAATACAAGAGTACCTGATCAAAAGCTAGTTCCTTATGTGTAGTTATTGAACTAAACATTTTGCTTCCTTTTGTTGAAAATGTTCAGAGGAATGGTTAATACGGCATAAGCTATATTTGTTTACCTGCCGATTATTTTTTAAGCTTTGAAACAAATATATCCTGATTTTAACGCAATCTAAATTACTAAATTAAATTTCATACAAGTGTTTGAAGAAAGTAAAAAGGCACTCCAATCACATTTTCAGACTACATGCAATGAATTTCACACAAGAATCTTTTACAGGTGTGTATTAAAATTGGAAAAATCTAGAGGCACGTAAAATTCAAAATATAAGAAAAGAAATTTAAGTTTCAGCCTACTAAGCAATCAAATGCTAGAATGTAAAAAAAATTAGAAAAAAACATTCTAATGATTCTACTCCTGAGATTTTAAACATATATAAATAAAACAAGGCTGTTAATCAAACTGATAATGAACACAAAAGAAAGGGGTTGGGAAACATAAACGGAATTTTCAGATAATATTTTGCAGTTAAAAATACGATAGATTGATGTATTCACATGAAATGTGGTTAATTTCTTGATTCAAGATCAGCATTCGTTTAATTCGAGATCCCTGCTACATACTCTCCCCCCCCCAAAAAAACAACATTAAAGGCATATACTATATTTAGACTACATAACACATCAGTAACAAATTCTAGGGAATAGAAAACCTTTAAGTACCTTAAGAAAACCTCTGCTTATGAAGAAGTGCGCTGAATTTGCTTTCGAAATTGAACCTGCGATTAATTTACGGTTATTTATTATGAGAATCTTCAGATTTTTTACACTCCCTGACCTCTTACTAATTTTAGTGCTATTTTATTTTTCAAAATTCCATTTTTCATGCGTTCAGAGATATTGAACATTTACTATTTACTCGGTGCCATCCTGCTGCTGCCATCGACTTCTTTTTAAACTGTGAATAGTCACAGCAAATATCTGATACTGCGTCACGAAACCTGTTAATGCTACTTTTGGTATAACTGCCCAGTGATTCAAAGTCAAAGTCAAAGTCATGTAGTTGACAGAGTACTTAGCGGGGGATCGAAGACACTCGCTTTACCTCCGACCGTAAGATGTTATGATCGAAGTATGTTTCTTCGCAGGCACGCCAGCTTAACTCCTCCGCAAAACAACAACGACAGGAAGATGGCTGCGGTAGGCTTCCATCGGGAGAAAGGATCAATGCTCGCACAGGGCGTTGGACTTTGACAATGACAGCTCAATCAGTCAGACGCGCAGGACAACGTCCTAGCGAGCCAGATAACAAGGGGTAGTTTGTGGGGGACAGCAGAAGCGAACGCAGAACCGGCCCAGTAAAAGCAAGAAGCTAAAAACTCGCTTCCAACCTTACGGCTGCAAATAAAGCTGACAAATTCTCATCAAAGAATCTCAACAAAAGTTATCTCTTTCTCCTCTTTTTTTTTTGGAGGGGGGGGGGAGAGAATTATTCATTCGGTAAAGCAGGAACCTGAGTCGCTATGCAGACGACGGGATACTTGGGTCGTAAGCCGGTATCGAATGAAGTATAGGGTTCTCAATAGAGTTAATACCTCTATGAAACTTCTAAGCAAGTTTCTTAATTTCGGGTAAAAAGGGTCTACTTTGTCCAATCAAAATCATTTTCCGTCATAAATGTGTCAAGGATATCTAACATATCTTCAGCCTTTGCACGTCCAGAAACGCTTTTACAAAACAGAAGGTCTTCAACAATAGTACAACCATCAATGAAACCTACATAGCTGATGAGGAAACCTACATAGCATCCTTATTGCTGTCTGTGGCCTCATCTAGTTTCAGTCCAAATTCCTTTCCTTTCATTCTTTCTATCAATTGATCGTTCAGATCCTGAGCCATGTGCTGGATTCTTCGACTGATGGTGTTGTTCGACTAAGGAATATTTGCCAGAAGTTTCCCCGTATTTTCTCCTATCATTATATTAGCCATGTCCACAGCAGCCGGTAGCATTAATTCCTCAGCAATAGTGTGGGCTTTTTTGCACTTCGCTACTCTATATGCCACCTTTAGGGCCTGTTCACATAGGAGTCCGTTGCGTTGCGTTAAGGAAAAGATGACGTTGAGACGAAAATAAACCAATCACAGGCGTTAAAAATTTCATTGCTAATCGTTTGGAGTCCTACGATTGGTTTATTTTCGTCTCAACGTCATCTTTTCCTTAACGCAACGCAACGGACTCCTATGTGAACAGGCCCATAATTACGCCAACAAGGCATTTTTGGGCACTGACGCTTGCTTAGTGAAAACATTTTTTTGTTGGTGCAAATCTTTCATTTTTCTGCTAAAATATTCACGTGGTTTGTCGACCATGTTGGAATGCGATTTTTGAAAGTTCCGTCTCAATTTACTTGGATTCATGCTCTCGGATGATAGAACTTTAGAACAGATCACACACTGCGGTCTCTCTTCATCACTGACTTCTATTGAAGTGAAGCCAAAATCCGAGTAGCTGTCTTCGTATTTGCGGAATTTTCACTTCTTTCCACACACGTCTCTTGTTGATGCATGATATTTATTAGTACTTGCATTATCGGTTTTTTTCGTCAAAAATCTATCCATTTTTACGAAAAATATCTATACAGCTTTCTTAGAACACGACATGTACTGAGACCACTAGCTAGATAACTGACGACGGGATTACCTGCCCGAATAATCAGACGATATGAGCAGTCGGAGAAAAGGGGAGAAGGAATGTCACCACTCCCGTTTGTTATTGGTTATTGTGAAATATCTGCAGCCCAGAGGGCAGGTGCAAAGAACGTACAGGAGGCATTCTCGAAATTCTTTGGGCAGGTGCCCTCCGGCCTTTGCGGAGTGAACTGGTTTTTGGTGATTGACCTTGACATTTTTTTCTTTTGCCAAGGAAGGATGCACATACAGGATAATAATACGACCACCTATGGGAAAACCTATATGAGATGTGCCATGGTACGTGCCACGAGACAAAACCGGACACTCCTTAAACTGTGTCTAATCTATCGATTCGATCTCCCCTCTCGAAGTAAACACAAAGATATACAATAGCGGACTCGAAAAGGAGAGCTGTTTCCCCCCTTTTTGTCCATTTTCGTCAAAGCTTTCGTCGAGTTATATCGTAATAGTCCTTAGCAATAGATTAGATTGGAGTTCATGGGCGCTTCGCGGCAACCATGATCTCTCTGCGCTGTACCTTGGGATGCCGCGGAACACACTTTGAGAAGCCCTGTTCTAAATCAAGAACGGATTCCCTGGGCTGACTATTGCAAAAATTTACTTGTTATCCTAGATTCAAAATTAACTTAGTGCTTATAGATGGAAGATCTGGTTCGGAGAGTAAGGCAGCACAGGGTTTTCCGAGCTTGAAAACGCCGGCTGTTAGTTTATGTCAGGGGTGGCCAACCTTTTTGGGAAGAGTGCCACTATCTGAAAAAAAAAATATTATACGTGCCACTTCCAACTTTTCCAACGTACAAAAAATATAAAAAAGTGAAAAAATGTTATTTATAGGCTGATTTTGGGATTTTTACACAAATAGCGCATTTTTTTTATCTGAGTAGTGGAGATTTAAAAAATAATATAATAAGTAAAACAAAAGTACAAACTTTGGTTTTATTGTCAATAAACATTTTTAAAGGTTCAGTCAGTTAGGTTATGTATAAAATAAAATGAATAACTTGAAACATTTAATTCTAAATAATTATTAAACAGTCAGTACTTAATTAATGTGGCTTTTGAATTTGTAGTTTTGTTAATGTGGCTTTTGAATTTGTAGTGTCGCACTCGCTCTCGCTTGAGAACGGACAACCATAGCAAGCCACAACGGTGCTAAAGCAAGGCACAACGGCGCCAAAGCAAGGCTACTCAAATCATTGGGTTCGTCCCATGACCCCGCTGTCTTAGCGCATCGTTGTACTGGTGTCAAGCAGTGCCGCTTTCCTGCGCTGTTATTTTCAGTAGCGTATGAGAAGGGTTTTTACAGATTTTGACAAATTATTATTTTTTCAAATTTCTTAATTTTTCAATAAGTCTCCGCGTGCCACTGTTAAAACGCCGCCGTGCCACACTGTGGCACGCGAGCCGCGGGTTGGCCACCCCTGGTTTAGGGGATGGTGAACATTACAAAGCGATTTTTGAAATTTTTACCTCAGAGATGTGAAATTTTGCATATATATTCATAAAGTATAACTACACTGAAGTGCCACTGAATTACGGATACCTACCTAGTAACGAGTTGGGCCTCCTCTGGCCTTGATAACGGCTGCCACACGACGAGGCATAGATTCAACAAGTTTCTGGAAACGTTCCACGGGAATGGCTTGCCAAATATTGGCTAAAGCTGTCCATAATTCAGTAAGGTTCTTTGGTGCTGTGTGATGGCCTTTCATGCCTTGTTCCAAAACATCCCAAAGATGCTCAATAGGATTCAAGTCTGGGCTTCTAGGTGGCCAATTCATGACAGAGAAGTCAGAGGAATGATCATCCAACCAGCCAGTAGCCAACCGGGACTTGTGAGAGGTACAGTTGTCTTGCTGGAAAACTCCATTACCGTGCGGATAACAGAACAGCATAAACGGATGGAGGTGATCACCCAGCAACTCTACGTACCGAATTGCATTGAGAGAGGTTGGTACACGCACCAAAGATCCCAAAGTGTGCCACGAAAAAACACCCCAGACCATGATTGAGCCACCATGCCCTTGTACAGTTCCAGCCAGGCATGCAGGATCCATGGCTTCATGAGCCTAACGCCATATTCTCAGCCTCCCGTCGGCGTTAAGTAGTCGGAATCGAGACTCATCACTCCATGCTACTCGCTTCCAGTCCTCTACACTCCAGTCTCTGTGCTCTCTTGCCCTGGCAAGACGTGCAGCCCGATGGCGAGTATAGAGCAATGGTACTTTCGTAGGTCGACGGCTCCCGAAACCCATACGGTGAAGCGAGCGTTGCACAGTCCGTTTTCTGACTGTACGACTGGCACCTTCATTAAACTGGGTGGTAATTTGAGCTAATGTTTGGCTTCGCTGGCTACGTACAATACGCCTGAGCTGTCTCTCACCACGCACTGTCAATGCTAATCGTCGTTTGCAGTTTGCCCGATCGCTAGTTTTTTTCCACCATCCATGTATTCTTGGTATACTCTTGACACTGTCGACCTTGAAAATCCTAGCTGTCTGACGATTTCGGAAATTGAATGGCCCATGCGTCGCGCACCTACGATTTGTCCGCGATCGAAGGCGTCTAAATCAGACAGTTTACCCATACTGGCAATTCCAACAACTAATTCAGAACAACCACAGTACGCGCTATATATGCAGTTACCACAGCGCCCTCACTTGCGCATACATGATGCGCAGCGCTACACAATTTGCATAGGCTTTGCTATCCCTAATTCAGTGGCACTTCAGTGTATATCAAACACCTCATACAATTTTATAAATATTTAAAAGAAATTTTATATTTTAAAAATTCAATTATTTTTTTAAATGCCCCTTGGGATCCAATTTTTAACTCCCCCCTTAATTTTGCATTTATATTACTTAAATACATTTTGAACAGAGTTATGTATTTGTGCTTTCGTTGAATAGTTAATTTTTAGGAAATATTTTGAAGCTTGTACTCAGAATTTTCATGAAATTTTTGTACTTTACTATGCTTAAGATAAAGTTTGATAATCTGAATGATGTCGGAACCTAAAATGGATACATAACTTTATTTTGATGTATTACAGGACAGGAATCTTTATTATAAATCTCTCTATTCTAAAAAAAAAGTAACTCCTGCTGCCGCCGCTGTGAAAAGCGAGCCTAGCGGCGAAGCCCCTAGTTTCATAAAATTTCGTCAAAAATTATGAAGCAAGGAGAATTTCAAAGATTTGCAAATCTGGAAATTACTCATTTTGAGAAAAAGCCATTTAAAAGATGTTTTTTCACCTACTTTTAATACTTACTTTTCTAAAGTCACCAAGTTTTCATTTTACTTTTCCCTACACATTTTAAATGCATTTTATTCCAATACAGTAACCACCGCTTATAGTGATCAGTGGTTATAAGAATCAACCGTTTATAAGAATCAATATCGCAAAAACAAAAACAAATGTAATATTTCCATGTTAAAATTTCCGCTTTAAAGAATCAATCCACCGGTTATAAGAATCAGTTTGCAATCTTCGCCTTCCTTTCATTTTTCCAAAAAATGTCACTTGAACTCTCAAAAGGTACGAAATTCTTTCTTAAGTTTTTGAAAAGAAAGATTGATAAAGCTTTGGGGTGGAAAACAGTCGTAAAATACATTCCTTTAGACATAACATAAGAGTTTCTCCTTATACGTTTTTGCTAAACACTGTCTTATTAGCTTTACTCAGGGGCATCTAACCCGCCCGGGTCCGATTTCACTTTTCTTCAGACAGGCACTCCTTTTTTCCCACCACTTACTTCCAGGGCCCGACTTAGCCTAATTGGGGCCCGGGGCAAAAACTTCTTTGGGGCCCCCCCCCTCTGCTTCACTACTTCAGTAATGAAGAACTTAATACTTAATACTAAACTTTCTATTCGATTTGGGGGCCCCCTCTGATGTGGGGGGCCCGGGGCAACTGCCCCGTATGCCCCTGCCTTAGTCAGGCTCTGCTTACTTCCTGGTTGCGGATTTCTGGACCCTGAAACACATAAATCTTCCGCGAAGTGTCCACCATCACTTACGCAAACGAGACAATGGATTCAGCACTTCAAACCGTGAAACATAAACGGATCCATTTTGCTGAATCAGATGAACCAGATGCTGAATCAAACGTTTCACGGTTCGATTCAGCATCAAACCGTGAAACGTAGGCTATAAAGTGAATCTTAGTCTGAGACTGTAATGAGCATTCGTCACTAGTGTTCACTTTAGTTTTCTAACAAAATTGCCAGTTAGTGTCAGAACTTTTTGATAGTCGAATTCAAATATGATAAAAACAAGGAAAACTCTTAGTTTTTCTGAAAAACAGAACTTGTTAATTAGATATGATGCTATTCCAAAGTGTAGTCAAAGAGAAGCTACCTCTTGTTTGAGTTTAACTCAGTCTACGCTTAGTAAAATTTTAAAATGTCGAAAAGAAATTTCGGGTACCATTAGCAAAAATGGAAATTTTGATCGAAAAAGGAAGCGCGATGGAAAATCAGTCGACGTAGAAGAGGTTCCCTTGCAGCGGTTTACTCAAGCCCGAATGATGAATGCACCTATCAACAGAGCTGTGTTGCTGCAAAAAGCTGAAGATTTTGCAAAAAAATTGGCAGAAAAAAAATTTTGTGCTACGGAAGGTTGGCTTACCCGATGGAAGGAGAAAAACAATATTGTTTATAAAAAAATTACGGTGAGAAGCAAAATGCTGATACGGAATCAGCTCAAAAATGGCTTTCTGATTGCTTGCCTGCAATAAGAAAAAACTACGCCCCACACCAAATTTTTAATACAGATGAAACTGGGCTTTATTTTAGAGCGATGCCTGATAGAATGATGATGTTTAAAACAGATTTGTCTTCTGTTGGGAAAAAAACAAAAAGAACGCGTTACAGTTCTTTTGACGACAAATATGACTGGGGGCGTAAAGAAAATGCCTTTGGTTATAGGTAAGAGTAAATCTCCACGATGCTTTACGAAAATAAAAACTCTCCCTGTGTCTTACGAAAATTCAAAAAATGCTTGGATGTGTAGCAGGATCTTTACTAACTTCCTTGTAAAGTGGGATAAGGAGCTTACTGGGAAAGAAAAAATTGTTTTGATTTTGGACAACTGTCCGGCTCATCCAGTTGTAAAGCTCACAAATATAGAGCTTTGTTTTTTGCCCCCGAATACAACATCAGTAATACAACCTCTTGATCAAGGAATCATAAAAACTTTTAAAACGCTATATCGCTCTGACTTGCAACAAAGAATTGTTGACGCGATCGACGAAGGAAAGGGATCTGCGTCAGAAATATGTAAAAGAATCACTTTGCTTGATGCTATACATACGATTGCAAGTGCCTGGAAAATGGTTTCAAATCACTGCATTGCTAATTGCTTCCGTAAAGCAGGATTTTTTTGTGAGACTAATGACTCATTAAGTCAAGCAGAAACTGATCCTATTGAGGAATCACTTCGTGAGTGGGTTGAAATTGACGAAAATCTACAGACTTCGGAAGAAATGACAGAAGATGAAATCGTCAAAGAAATTAAAAAAACTGTTGATAAAACTGAGGACGAGGATGAAATGAATGACATATTCCCTGGGAAACCACCATCAGCAAAAGAATCCAGAGAAGCGTTGAGTATTCTTAGGACTCTTGAATATAGAGGAGCTTCTGAAGAACTTTACGGGACATTTTATGATATTGAAAGAGGTGTAAACAAGCCTCCTGAAAACTACATTGCGTCAAACAACGATAGAAAACTTTTTCTTGCAGCCTTCCTGTAGTTGAAATGTGAAAACTGTTTAGCAGGTATGCTGTTACAAATATTGGATTTTTTTCTTCTCTTACTATAATCATGTGTGGTTACTTATAGGTCTAGAAATTGAGTTATAGTATTTTGTTTAGAAATTGAGTATTTTTAAAATTATAAAAAATAATTTTAATAAATGATAAATAACGTAAATTAAAGAGTATTTAATGGTAAATTATGTATATATGTGCCTGTGTGTTTATATATGTGTACAAGTATATATTTGTGTGTGTGTGTGCGCCTGTCCAAAAGGAAGCTTCGGTTATAAGAATCAACCGCTTATAAGAATCAAAAACAGTAATAACAAACGTGATTCTTATAAGCGGAAATCACTGTATTTATATTTTTTAAAATATTGAGACACCAAAAAAAATTTAAAAAAAAAATTCCAATTTTTGTTCTATTTTTGGTAATTTGAAAGTCCACCATTCCCTTAAAACCAAGTTCATTCTTTACAAAACTTTAGTTAGACATGAGGTGATCGGTATAAACGAGTTTTCCTTCACCCCTCTCATTGAGAGTCGATGCACCCAAATGCGCAGAAACTATCGCGCATTCCCGAGCAGGTGCGAAATTCAAAACAGAGAAACTTTCTTCTCCTATGAGATTTTGCACACCAGTCCGTTCAACACAGTCTGCCCAGTACTACCATCGACGGTGTCTGTAGAGATTTCAGTCTTGTAACACCGCACTAGGAAGTACGCTAGCGTATGTGCCTACAGCATCCATATAGTTGTTATAACGTTGTGAGACTCTCACATAGCCTGAAAACAGACTCAATGTTAATTTTGGAAAATCCAGTTCAGATGTGACTATTTGTTAAAGCAATCGGACAGACCGTTAAACAGACAATGGTGCGGTGCTCACTTCCCTAAGTGGAAAAAGGGTCATTCCTAAAGATGATCAATAGATTATTAGAATTCGTTAGGAAAAGACCATCAGCGCACAAAGAGGCGATGGAAGGCATCGGGGTGTCGGGCTGACAAAAAGGAACCGCATACACCAGAGGTGGCCAGGTGACGAAAAGCTGTGAGGGGTTTGCATCAGACACATGACAGACCTTTACGACACATGATAGACCTTTACCATCGAGACCTTTACGGGGAAAAAGGTATAAATGAAGGAAAGACTATTAGACAGGGCTTTTCCCTCGTTCTTTATGGTGCTTTCACATTCATGCAGAGAATTCTGCAGGAAGTACCCCCGACTCCTGTCATCACATTAGTCACAGTATTTAGAAACCCCCCATTCCCGCCCCCAAGGTCCCTCGTGTTTCTTTGATCTGCTGTCCTCCGACCCCGCTTGACACCAATTGCCCCGCGTGATCCCCCGCCCCGCCTTTGATGCTCTGTCGGAGGACCGCTCGTTCGCAGGATCGGAGCAGAACGCAGTGCCCATAAATCACTGGCTTCCCCCGCAGAATACTGTGCAGAGCACATGAATGTGAACGCCTTATCAGGCTTGCGAATTTTCACCTCCGTGGGAATATATCAATCAAGCTGTCACTTCCCTACATTTGAATCTTTCGTATGGTTGCTTGGCTACCCCAATTCCTCCCCCTAGCCGAGAGTATATTCACGGCTGTCCGCGCCATTTAAAAGAATTTTAGTTTCATGTTCTTACCGAGACCTCTCTCTATTCCCGTTGCGAGGTCGCCTATGCGTCCCCCCTTAAATACCCCTGGTAATTCGGCTTCCTCGGACGCCGTTCAGCGGGCCTGGCTGATGAAGCTGTCATTGTCAAAGTCCCCCTCCCCCACCCCTCTTTGTACGAGCATTCCCCTGTACGAACATGGAAGCCTGTCTCAAGGTTCAGTCACACACATCTAGACAATTCTACAGTACGCAGCCCCCCGACAACTGTTGACACATTTGGGGGTCGATTAGTCACGGTCCTCCCCCCAAGGTCCCTCGAATCTCTTTGATGCTCTGTGCAAAAACCGACTGAGGAGAGGATCGCTGCCCATAAATCATTCGTTTTCCCCCTGTGTACTGTGCAGTGCAGATGTGTGTGACTGAAGCTTTAGACATCTTCATTTGATCGCTCTTTTGTGGAGGAGTTAAGCTGGCATGGCTGCTCTAGGGATGCGACATCGATGTCGATGTTTTCAAAACATCGATGTTCTAAACACCGATTTATTGAAGCTGATTTTTTTAACATCGATGTTTTGTGCTCGATGCTTTACGATGTTTTTTTTTAATGAAAAAGTACCATAATAAAAAAAAAATTAACCACGTAATATAATTTTCACACTCAATTCTGAAACGGACGAATACAAAAGGGGGAATGATTCCTTATAAACGAGACAAATGACAATCAGCAACCAATGAATAATAATTATATGCCCCAATAATTGCTATTTACAGTAAAGAAAAATAAGCTTGTTCAGTTTTCCCCCATATGCTGGTTTTGCATCAGTACTTCAAATTGGTGTAAATATACACAATTCTGTTTTGTATTATTTAATTTGAAAATAAAAGATTTGTTAATAAATTATTCTTATTAATTTTTGTATATTAAATTCAAAAAATCTTGAATTAAACTCAAAAAATCTTGAATTAAACTCAAAAATTCTTGAATTAAACTCAAAAATTCTTTTAAATGATTTTGCCTTGTACTCTATTGATATAAAACCAATCCTTTTGTTTTGTGTTACAGTCATGGTTTTCAGATTTTTTTTCTATATATATACTAAATTATTTAAGCCTCCTGGAAGTAAATTATTCTCCAACTTGGAAATAAATGTGACTTGATATTTACAATAATTTTTCACATTCAACCAATTTAAATTAGAAAACATCACGGATATTTCTTTATGGCTTTGGTCCTATCAATTGTTTTTACAGCAATAATTTCTTCCTCAATTTTGTGGTAAAATTAATTAAATGGATAATGGAAATTCTGTGATAAGCGCTAACTCTAGCAACCAAGTTTTTGTCATCTGTGTCAGCCCAATCAAAAAGTAAAATTCTCTCCCCCCCCCCCCCTCCCACACGACTAACCGAATTAACATTAATGTTAGATGTTACTAAACCTGTTTAAAAAAAAATAAATGTTCTAAAACATCGATGTTCTAAAACATCGATGGTTTTTGGGCGATGTTTTATTATCATCGATGTTTTAATATTGAATATCGATGTTTCAAAACATCGATGTTATGTTGTCGATGTCGCATCCCTAGGCTGCTCACCATTATGGAAAGCAAGCGCCTTAAAGGTCATTCTTACAAAGGGGTATGAAATTTCCCGTTCTAAAGAGAAGATCGGAAAAATGAGTCCCTTGAGCTAAAGGTTAAGGGCCTGTTCACACAGGAGTCCGTTGCGTAGCGTTAAGGGAAAGATGACGTTGAGACGAAAATAAACCAATCATAGGCGTTAAAAATTTCATTGCTAATCGTTTGGAGGCCTATGATTGGTTTATTTTCGTCTCAACGTCACCTTTTCCTTAACGCAACGCAACGGCCTCCTATGTGAACAGGCCCTAAGAATTTGCAGGAATTGTTTCCCAACTTGAGTGAAGCAAAGGTGAAGGAGGGTATGTTTATTGGGCCACAAATCAGAAAATTGTTCAAAGACCCAACGTTCGATGCTAAGATCACGAATATTGAGTTAGATGCTTGGACGTCTTTCAGAGCCATTGTTGACGGTTTTTTGGGGTAACAAAAAAGACGATGGATATTCTTCTGTAGTGACTGGTCTACTGGACAACTACAAGAATATGGGTTGTAAAATGTCACTAAAAATTCATTTTTTTTTCACTCCCAACTAGACTTTTTTCTAGAAAACTTGGGTGTTGTGAGTGATGAACAGGGTGAACGTTTTCACCAAGACATCCTTACTATGGAACATCGTTATCAAGGGCGCTGAGACCCAGCAATGATGGGCAAGCAATGGTCAGTAGCAAATTGTGGCAACCATTTAAGAAGGTAATTTTCGATTTCCATGTGATGAAGTTACACCATAATCTACATAATTTATAGTGTACATATATATATATATATATATATATATATATATATATATATATATATATATATATATATATATATATATATACACACTGCTGGCCACTGTAAATGCAACACCCTGAAGGAAACATGCAAATAACATGAAATTTACAACATGCATTAGTGGAGATGAGATATGCAAATGATTAGAATTTCAGCGCAGACGCACATCACGCGCGCCTGTGGCGCCACTTCAAAGCGCTATTTAAGGCTTGGAGATTTCGACGATTTCAAGTTCGGCAATTGTGTTTTTCTTGTGGTTTTTTTCAAAAAACAACGATCAATTATGCCTCGTCGAAAACAGCGATCATCTTTTGATCAAGTATCCGAGTTCGACAGAGGAAGGATAGTGGCCTACCGAGATTGTGGATTATCTTCCAGGAAAATCGGTAGTCGTGTTGGACGAAACCAAACAACTGTAATGCAGATATGTGATCGTTGGATGCAGGAGGATACGACGGACCGGCGTGTTCGATCGCATCCACCTCAGCGCACCACTTCACGTGATGACAGGCAAATTGTGCGCATGGCAATGACGGATCGCTCAGTCACATCACGAACCATAGCACAGCACATGCAGTCTGTAACGCATCATCCAGTGTCTGCGCGTACCATTCGACGCCGTTTACAGCAGAGTGGTCTGTCCGCAAGACGCCCATTGATTTGTCTACCCTTGACGCAGAATCACAGACGCCTCCACCGCCTATGGTGCGATGACAGAAGGATGTGGACAGCACAATGGAATGAAATTGTCTTTACTGACGAGTCACGCTTCTGTCTGCAACACCACGATGGTCGCATTCGAATCTAGAGACACCGTGAAGAGAGGATGCTGAACAGCTGCGTTATGCACCGCCACACTGGTCCTGCACCGGGTATTATGGTATGGGGCGGTATTGGATATCACTCTCGCACACCTCTAGTACGCATTGCCGGTACTTTAAACAGCCAGCGCTACATCTCCGATGTGTTGGAGCCAGTTGTCCTTCCTTACCTTCAGGGCTTGCCCACAGCCATATTTCAACAGGATAATGCGCGACCACACGTGGCACGCATTATCCAACGGTTCTTCGTCAATCGCCAGATTGAATTGCTTCCCTGGCCGCCTCGCTCTCCGGATCTTTCGCCGATAGAAAACATGTGGTCCATGGTTGCTCTACGATTGACCCAGATTCCATCCCCAGCTGCCGCAGCAGATCAACTTTGGCAACGTGTGGAAGCTGCTTGGTCTGCTGTACCCCAAGAACTCATCCAAAGTCTCTTTGAATCAATGCCGAGGCGTGTGGCAGCGGTGATCTCCAACAATGGCGGCTACTCTGGCTACTGATTTTGGCAGGAACCACACTTCACAGAAGTCTATAAATTTAATCATTTGATACTTGGTCAACATGTTATCGACAAAATATATTTTGTTGTGATATCTCTTGTCTTTCATGGTGTTGCAATTTGGGTGGCCAGCAGTGCATATATATATATATATATATATATATATATATATATATATATATATATATATATATATATATATATATACATACACACACAGTAGAACCCCGATTTTACGTTATCCGTTTCGTACGTTATCCCGCTTCCTACGTCATTTTTTGCTGGTCCGTGAAAATTGCCTATACCGATAATGTTAAAATATCCCAATATGTAAACCAAGAAGCAAATTCGCAAAAAAATGTTAGTATTGAACGTGCTGTAGTTGAAATTGTATCTAAAAGCAAAAAACAAGTAAAGATTACACATTTTTTTCAATAGTTCATCCGGCAAATGTCAATTTTTGAATAATAAGCTTAGATTTACGTTTTCCTGTTTCGTACTTTACGTTTAGACTTTACGTTTTCCTGTTTCGTACGTATTTTACCCCTGGTCCCAAGAAAAACTTAAAATCGGGGTTTCACTGTGTGTGTGTGTGTATATATATATAGGGTCATCGAAAAAGGTATCTGTGACTTCCAAAGGCGTAGCGTCGGGGGGGGGGGGCACGTGCCCCCCCCCAACTTAACTTGAAATAAATTAAAACGTTAATAGAAGCTCAGTTAAAATCGAACAATTGTAGAAAATTTTAAGAATGTTGGTTTTTCCCCCCGCCAATTTCAAACTGTGAAATTGAAGATTCCGATTATGTATTTAGCCTTAACATAGTTTTTAGCAATTTGATCCATAACAAAAATTCGATGGTATATATGTTTTAAAAATTTATATTATTTTTTTTTCCCATTTTATAACTTTTGAATACTACTCAAACATCAATTCTATTGTTATTCAATTAAAATTAAATCATATTTCGTATTTTAAGGATCGTCAGGCAGTGAATGTGCGGAGGAGGGCCGCTGTGCATTCTGAAAACAATGCGCTTACTGAATTCAATTCGTGCCCACCCCCCCCCCCCCAAAAAAAAAAAAAAAGTTAGAAGCACGCTATGCCTATGGTGACTTCAGTTGTGCACACTAGGAACAACAACTGACCAATCAAATTTTGCGTAGCAGCAGGTGGTATGTTAAGACTGCTATGTACTAAGAAAAAAATCGTATTTCCCTTTCCTCTTCTTGCAGACTTTTGTGGTGGGAGGAGTCCAGTTGACAGTTCAAGAATTCTACCCCCCTTAGGATTGACATTTTGAGGGATTGTAATGACTTTCTCTCTATAGAGGGGGTTCAACGCTGCCCTCAAATTTTTATTTAAAATATATTTTTGTCAAATACACTGAAGTGCCACTGAATTAGGGATAGCAAAGCCTATGCAAATTGTGTAGCGCTGCGCATCATGTATGAGCAAGTGAGGGCGCTGTGGTAACTGCATATATAGCGCGTACTGTGGTTGTTCTGAATTAGTTGTTGGAATTGCCAGTATGGGTAAACTGCCTGATTTAGACGCCTTCGATCGCGGACAAATCGTAAGTGCGCTACGCATGGGCCATTCAATTTCCGAAATCGTCAGACAGCTAGGATTTTTAAGGTCGACAGTGTCAAGAGTATACCAAGAATACATGGATGGTGGAAAAAAAACTAGCGATCGGGCAAACTGCAAAGGACAATTAGCCTTGACAGTGCGTGCTGAGAGACGGTTCAGGCGTATTGTACGTAGCCAGCGAAGCCAAACATTAGCTCAAATTACCACCCAGTTTAATGACGGTGCCAGTCGTACAGTCAGTAAACGGACCTCGCTTCACCGTATGGGTTTCGGGAGCTGTCGACCTACGAGAGTACCATTGCTCTATACTCGCCATCGGGCTGCACGTCTTGCCTGGGCAAGAGAGCACAGACACTGGAGTGTAGAGGACTGGAAACGAGTAGCATGGAGTGATGAGTCTGGATTCCGACTACTTAACGCCGACGGGAGGCTGAGAATATGGCGTCAGGCTCATGAAGCCATGGATCCTGCATGCCTGGCTGGAACTGTACAAGGGCATGGTGGCTCAATCATGGTCTGGGGTGTTTTTTCGTGGCACAGTTTGGGATCTTTGGTGCGTGTACCAACCTCCCTCAATGCAATTCGGTACGTAGAGTTGCTGGGTGATCACCTCCATCCGTTTATGCGGTTCTGTTATCCGCACGTTAATGGAGTTTTCCAGCAAGACAACTGTACCTCTCACAAGTCCCGGTTGGCTACTGGCTGGTTGGATGAGCATTCCTCTGACTTCTCTGTCATGAATTGGCCACCTAGAAGCCCAGACTTAAATCCTATTGAGCATATTTGGGATTCTTTGGAACAAGGCGTGAAAGGTCATCACACAGCACCAAAGAACCTTACTGAATTATGGACAGCTTTAGCCAATATTTGGCAAGTCATTCCCGTGGAACGTTTCCAGAAACTTGTTGAATCTATGCCTCGTCGTGTGGCATACGTTATCAAGGCCAGAGGAGGCCCAACTCGTTACTAGGTAGGTATTCTAATTCAGTGGCACTTCAGTGTATTTACAGGTACATAAATGCTGATAATCAAATAAAATTGGTATTGTCAGATAGCCTGAACTTTTCTGCAAAGCTCTACAGGATTCATTTTATAAATTTCGTCCACCGAAGGAATTTATGAGCGCTTAAAACACACTATACCAGATTTTTCCCCGAATAATTTAAATTTCTTTCTCTACGACGGAGTACAATTATTTTAAAAGAATCTTTGAATCCAAGTCGGCAATCCGTGGACAAATTTTCTCCATAGGTTAACATTGAGGTGAGCGAATCCAATGGGGTTTGTACATAGCAGCCTTAACTGTGGGAGTTTTATTTTTTCATGCCATGGGACAGTGACTGAGCTGGGGACATGTGCCCACGCTGTGACGTTGCGCTCCCACCTACATAGGTTTTGGTGTTGAATAGGAGGGGAAGGTCCAATTTTTTTTTTTTGGGCCACCAAGAAGCCCTGATTTGACCCCTCTAGACTTTTTTTAAGGGGGTTACTTTAAAAACATTGTGCACACTGAGAAGATCTGGGACTATGTCATTTATCGGACAGAATCTCTGCTGCAATAGCGACTGCCCCTGCTATGATCGAGCTTATCTGGATGGAGACAGACTATCGCCTAGATGTGTGCCGATATGTATTTTAGAATGGATAATACGTCGATGTCTTTTGACGCCAGAAACTTCAAGAATGTTCGGTGTTATTTAATAATGAAACCGTGAACTAATAAATTCGAAGATGTGTTAAAAGGAAGTAAAATGGCTCGCCAAACACTTTTTTTCATTTCACATACAGTCAATTTCATACAAGAATCTTACGCGGTTCTGTTATCCGTAAAAGGAAGTAATATGGCTCGCCAAACACTTTGTTGTCTGTACAGGCATGTAAGACAATAGGAAAAATCTAGAAGGCATGGAAAATTTACTAGACAACAAAGGGAATGTAGTTTCTGACCTACTCGGCAAACGCTGAAATATACAGTAATTAGAAAAAGCATTCTAATGATTCCGCTCCAGTAGTCTATATATATAAAACAGTTCCGTAACTGACTCATTCATTCACTGACTGACTGACTGACATACAACGCACAGACTAAACCGCTGGACCTAAAGGGCTGAAATTTTGCATGGCGATTCTTCTAATAGTGTAGGGGTGCACTAAGAAAGATTTTTCAAAAATTCTTCTTAGATTTTTTTAAAATTAAATTTTTAAGCTGTTTTTTAAACTTTTTTTACGTTTGCATTTAAAATAATACATTGAGGGATATAAAATTTATATCACGAGAATAATCATAAAAATTCCTTCAAAATGAAATTTTTTTTTTTAATTTTTACCTCCATTTCCTGATTTTTGGTGAATTTTTAAACATTAATTTTTAGAATTTAATTTATTAAATGCTGATCACGTGATTTCTTTTTCTGGTACTTTCAATAAATTTATCGTCACGTGCGTAACAACTAAATAGACAAAAAAAAATTTTTTTCTCTTTCTAATGCAGCAGACGATTGGATATTATCAAAAAAAATGCATATCCCTTAAGATTTTTTTATAAATATATATATAGATAGATATATATTTTACATTAATTGTATACATTGATCATCGCATTTATTATAAATATATATATTTATTTTTTGGCATAAATTGCATACGTTGACCGTTGTATTTAATTTGAATGAACTCCGTAGCGAAGCGCGGGTTTTCAGCTAGTTTTCAATATATCTCGATAAAACTAGGCTGTTATTCAAACTAATAATCTGCATGAAGGGAGGGACAGATAGCAATGGGATTTTCATATAATAATATGCAGTAAAATAAACTAGATTGATGTATTTACAGGGATCCAGGGTCATCTTTTGGTTAAAGATAAATATTAGTTTGATTTTAATACTTACTACATACTCACCCAAAACCATGAAGGGCAAAACCAGCACAAGGTATGTAGTAAATAAACTAAATTAAACACATTAATTACAAATGCAAGGGAACAGAAAACTTTAAAATACCTTTTAAAAAGCATCTGTTTATGAAGATCAAAGCTGAATTTGCTTTTCAAGTAAGAACTTTGCTTAATTTACAGTTAATAAATTAAGCAATGTTTACTAACAAATTGTTACAACTATCTAAGAAAAAGATATAGGATTTTTAGATTTCTAAGAAATGAAGATATACCATAATATACAGAAATATATAGTGTACATACAGATACAGTATTTATGATATTTTAAAGAGCTGTATTAATAAAACAAATTTTTTTAAAAATATTTATCATGCAGTATATATCCTTTACATTAATACATATTTTTCAGTGTTTTTATTTTCATCACAACAATGTAAAAAACCCAGATATCATTTTTAACAATTGATGATAATAATTAAAGCTCATTTTTGATATTTTATACATGCTATCCTTAAAAATTTTTTTAAAGTTTATTTTCTCTGTCTGAAAATATATTTTTATAGTAAGTTGTCTTTTCTTACATACAGTACAGAAAAAAGTTTTCACTGTTATGAGTGCAAATTTGTGTTTCTAAATCACTCTGAAAATAAAATACTTCCTTACATGCACTGCAAATCAAAGGTTTATCTCTGGCATGCCTGAGGCGATGCTTTTTCAAATTGCTCTTCTGAGAAAATACACTGCTGGCCACCCAAATTGCAACACCAAGAAAGACAAGAGATATCACAACAAAATTTATTTTGTAGATAACATGTTGACCAAGTATCAAATGATTAAATTTATAGACTTCTGTGAAGTGTGGTTCCTGCCAAAATCAGTAGCCAGAGTAGCCGCCATTGTTGGAGATCACCGCTGCCACACGCCTCGGCATTGATTCAAAGAGACTTTGGATGAGTTCTTGGGGTACAGCAGACCAAGCAGCTTCCACACGTTGCCAAAGTTGATCTGCTGTGGCAGCTGGGGATGGAATCTGGGTCAATCGTAGACCAACCATGGACCACATGTTTTCTATCGCAGAAAGATCCGGAGAGCGAGGCGGCCAGGGAAGCAATTCAATCTGGCGATTGACGAAGAACCGTTGGATAATGCGTGCCACGTGTGGTCGCGCATTATCCTGTTGAAATATGGCTGTGGGCAAGCCCTGAAGGTAAGGAAGGACAACTGGCTCCAACACCTCGGAGATGTAGCGCTGGCTGTTTAAAGTACCGGCAATGCGTACTAGAGGTGTGCGAGAGTGATATCCAATACCGCCCCATACCATAATACCCGGTGCAGGACCAGTGTGGCGGTACATAACGCAGCTGTTCAGCATCCTCTCTTCACGGTGTCTCCAGACTCGAATGCGACCATCGTGGTGTTGCAGACAGAAGCGTGACTCGTCAGTAAAGACAATTTCATTCCATTCTGCCGTCCACATCCTTCTGTCATCGCACCATTGGCGGCGTAGACGTCTGTGGTTCTGCGTCAAGGGTAGACAAAGCAATGGACGTCTCGTGGACAGACCACTCTGCTGTAAACGGCGTCGAATGGTACGCGCAGACACTGGATGATGCGTTACAGACTGCATGTGCTGTGCTATGGTTCGTGATGTGACTGAGCGATCCGTCACTGCCATGCGCACAATTTGCCTGTCATCACGTGAAGTGGTGCGCTGAGGTGGATGCGATCGAACACGCCGGTCCGTCGTATCCTCCTGCATCCAACGATCACATATCTGCATTACAGTTGTTTGGTTTCGTCCAACACGACTACCGATTTTCCTGGAAGATAATCCACAATCTCGGTAGGCCACTATCCTTCCTCTGTCGAACTCGGATACTTGATCAAAAGATGATCGCTGTTTTCGACGAGGCATAATTGGTCGTTTTTTTTTAAAAACCACAAGAAAAACACAATTGCCGAACTTGAAATGATCGAAATCTCCAAGCCTTAAATAGCGCTTTGAAGTGGCGCCACAGGCGCGCGTGATGTGCGTCTGCGCTGGAATTCTAATCATTTGCATATATCACCTCCGCTAATGCATCTTGTAAATTTCATGTTATTTGCATGTTTCCTTCAGGGTGTTGCATTTACAGTGGCCAGCAGTGTACTTCTTTTTCATGCACTGCAGACTAAAGGCTTTTCACCAGAATGAGTACGGAGATGGGCACTCAAATTGCTTTTCTTAGAAAGCCTTTCATGCATATACATCAAACAAAATCTTTCTCGCCAGTATGGATACGGAGATGTGCTTTTAAAGAAGAATTAACTGAAAATCCTTTCATACATATACTGCAGACAAAAGGTTTTTCACTAGTGTGGATAGAAAGATGTCTTGTCAAAGCACTATGTGCTGAAAATCCTTTCTTACAGACACTGCAGATGTAAGGCTTTTCTCCTGTATGGGTGCGAATATGTGAGTTTAAACTTCCCCGCCGGGTAAATCCTTTCTGGCATGTAGTACACACAAAAGGTGTTTCTCCAGTATGTGTAAAAAGATGTGTTATCAAGTGACTGTTTTGCGAAAATCCTTTCCTACATGAACTGCATGTAAAAGGTTTTTCTTGGGTATGAATTCTAAGATGTCTCATTAAGGACCCCCGTACTGAAAATCCCTTCTCACATATGTTACAGATGAAAGGTTTGTGTCCTGTATGGGTGAGAAGATGAGACCTGTATGGGTGAGAAGATGAAAATCCTTTTTAGCATACATTACAAATGGAAGGTTTTATCCACTATGGATACGAAGATGTCTCCTTAAATTGGACTGCTCTGAAAATCCTTTTTTACATACACTGCAGCTGAAAGGCTTTTCTCCTGTATGGGTGCGAAGATGTGAGTTTAAACTTTCCTGTCGGGTAAATCCTTTTTGGCATGTAGTACACACAAAAGGTGTTTCTCCAGTATGTGTAAGAAGGTGTGTTATTAAGTGACTGTTTTGAGAAAATCCTTTCCTACATGAACTGCATGTAAAAGGCTTTTCTTGGGTGTGAATTCTAAGATGTCTCATTAAGGACCCCCGTACTGAAAATCCCTTCTTACATATGTTACAGATGAAAGGTTTGTTACCTGTATGGATGAGAAGATGAGACTTTAAATGTTGCTGCTGAGAAAATTCTTTTGAGCATACACTGCAATTGAATGGTTTTTCTCCAGTATGGATACGAAGATGTTTCATTAATGAATTCTGCTGAATAAAACCTTTTTCACAAACAGAACAGATAAAAGACTTTTCACCAGTATGAATTCGAAGATGTCTCTTTAAATTCCCGTGGACCGAAAATCCTTTCTTGCATATGTGACAGAAGAAACAGTTTTCTAGTTTATGGATGCGACGATGTCTTGTTAAACTATTCACTTTAGGAAATCCCTTCTGACATACATTGCAGACAAAACGCTTTTCTTCTGCATGGGCATGCAGATGTGCTTTTAAATTGTTGGTCTGAGAAAACTCTTTCTTGCACTCATTTTGACTAAGAACATTTTCTTCAGTGTGGGTAGGTAAAGGTGTTTCTGGCATGCTTTTAGATGAAAGGCTGATATCACACAAAAATCTTTTTGCTGCTCTATGAGCATAGAATAAGCATTTTTCGATTAGTTAACTAAGAAATGCCTCATTGAAATGCATGAGATTTTTGTACTTTGTACTGAAACAGGTTTAGAAAAGTACATTGGAATAAAAAGTCTCACTTTTAAATATGTATAAAAACTTTTTTTTTAAACTGATATATATATATACAAAATATATAAACATGCAGGAAGTTTATTATAATTTTATTAGAGTTACAGCAAATTTGATTCTCTTCTTTCCAAAATGAGGGGTGCTTTAATCCATATTTTTATTTTCTTACAAAAATTGTCTATTAAAGGACTGAATGTGTCTCCTGAATAAATAAAACTGTTTGTTCAAAGTAACTCTATTCTAAATGAATCTTAAGTATTGAAGTATATTGATTTATTCATCTTTATGGAGAATAGCTTCTTATGAATTAAAAATTTTATAGCAGAGAAATGTCAGGTTACCAACTCAAGAGAAATTATCAATGACACACATCTATATCGACCTCCTGCAACAAAGAAAAAATGAGTGAGATATTTATAATATACTATGTAGAATTTACAAAGTCACAAGCAGATACAATTCACAAAAGTACTGTGATATATATTTCATGTATATTAAACATTTCAGCCAAATTTATTGATTCACATTCTGTGGTCACACGTGTGGCATGATGAATGAATATATATTGCGATTTAAAATGCAAAATTTTTTTATTCAACTACCACTTCTTTTTAATTTTCAGTCAAACATTCAGATTTTACACTAATCTATTTACTTTTTTTGTTGTCGTTTGTTGTTAATCATGAAGTTCAATATTTTTTTTAGTCATAGTAGTTCTTTCTTTTTAAATCAGCTTATTTTTCTACTCCAATATTTTTTAAACTTTATTTTTTATGCAGAAAACCCATAATAACACCTAGCCTTTATACAATGTGTAGGATTTTCTTCTACTTTAAGTGCACATTATGAGTAGTTGACTCTTGATTGCTGAATGGTTATTGAAGCATTATAGACTATTATAATTATGCCACTTCCCCGGAAACATTTATACAGATCAACTTTTTCAAGCATTTGTATAGATTTATTAGTTATATACCTAGGGATACGTAAATTTCGTATTTACAAAATAGATGTGAATGAATGTGAAATTTGCTGATATGAGCGAATAAATGGGAAAACTATTTCTTTACTACTTTTTGGCGAAAACGCGGTGATAAACAGCTTGTTAAGCAAAATTAGGTAATAATAGTAATAATTTATTAACATAATTGCTTAACTAAGACCATCCGTGGTTTATAACTGAGAAATCTCCCTCTCCTTCAAATTTGCTCTGAATTTCACCCGGATAATTTGTCCATACCAGAGTCGAACCTAAAAATCTAACTGTAAAAATCAGCCATCAAGTTTTGTGGAACGATTTAGTAGATTTACGAACGTCTCTTGAGCTCCTAGGTCAAGGGTATTTCAGCTACTTACAGTAGTCAACCAAGAGACTCCTGTTGATGTTATACACATTTTAATTGCAATGAAATGCTGTTATCATAACTTTGCAAAGGCAGCTATACAAAGCATCTATTGTCCCATTAACAGAGTAGATAATGAGATATTTCAATATCTATAACATAGTAATTAATGACAGAAGGTAAAGACTTGAGTAACATAATGCGGAGACTACTACAGTGTTAGCTTTTAACTAAGAATTGTGATACTTACCTATCTAAGTAAGTAAAATTGTAATTTTTTTTAATAAACAGCGAAATTTTTGAATTTTTTACTTTTTCGCAAATAAAAGTAAAATTTTATATATTGTAATTTAGTTGTTGCGAAATTTTGATATTTTTTATGCGAAATTTACGTATCCTTGTCTATACCTTGTAAGTTTTTACACCAAAGTTATGTATATTCTTTATTTTAACACATTTAGAACATTATATAGGTTACTCAACAGATAAGTTATTAGAACACAATCCAAATGTATCTGAATTAGTAAAAATCCATAGTTGTGATACCTAATATTTTGTTTTAAATGATCTTTTTAATAGCATTGCCATATTGTTTCATAAGTTATTTCCTTGCCTTTGAAATAACAAGTCATGTAAAAGACAAAACATAAAAAAAAAATGTTTTATACAGTATGATTCAGTCTAACAAGTTTTTTTATAAAGTGCTTTGAAGGTATATCAAACTGCCCATGCGGCTTATTAACTATCTTCCATTTTGGAATTTAAAGTTGTCTAAAGATGACTATCTCAGATTCTTTCGATGATCTACGTAGAGGAAAGAATAATTTGTGACTGATTCTTACCTAGCTGAAAATTAATAACAAAAAAAAATGCTTCTCAAAACTTTAGAGGATTCAAGAGATAAGGCTGTAAAAATCGTGTGTAAAGAAATATAATGTGAAATGGATTTGATGATAATGAGACAAAATTTTTTTTTGGATAAAATCTAGTTATTACAACTTACTGTACAAATACTGTACTTAAATACTGTACAAATATTTTTTTTCATATGCAAGCTAGAGCTCACAATATTTGGTCCCTCAACCCCAGTTAGCTATTACATAACTCAAAGAATATACTTGAAGATATTCCAAAGTTTATTTCCTTTTTATGTAGTTATAGGAGTTGAATCTAACTAGTACAACACAAGACAGCTCAATACGAAAATAAACAGATTTTTTTAATACCTGATCAATTCCAAGTCTGAAAAAAAAATGTACATTAGAATGGATAATACATTGATGTCTTTTGACACAAGAAACTTCAAAAATGTTCAGTGTTATTTAATAATAAAACTGTGAACTAATAATTTCGAAGATGTGTTAAAAGGAAGTAAAATGGCTCGCCAAACTTCAAAAAATCGCCAACTTGGCAATGAGGTGCGTCTAACACATCTGTACCGAACTGAATTTGCTTTTCAAGTAAGAACTTTGTTTAATTTACAGTTAATAAATTAAGCAATGTTTAGTAGCAAATTGTTACAACCATCTAAGAAAAAGGTATCAGATTTTTAGATTTCCAAGAGATGAAGATATACCATAATATACAGAAATTTATAGTGTACATATAGATACAGTATTTATGATATTTTAAAGAGCTGTATTAACAAAACAAATTTGTTTTCAAATTTTTTTTAATATTTATCTTGCAGTATATATCCTTTAAATGAATACATATCTCTCAGTGTTTTTAATTTCCTCACAACAATGTAAAAAAAACCAGATATCATTTATAACAATTGATGATAATAATAATTAAAGCTCATTTTTGATATTTTATTTATGAAGTTAATTTTCTCTCTCTGAAAATATATTTTGATAGTAAGTTATCTTTTCTTACATACAGTACAATAAAAAGTTTTCACTGTTATGCATACAAATATGTGTTTCTAAATCACTCTGAAAATAAAATACTTCCTAACATGCACTGCAAATCAAAGGTTTATCTCTGGTATGCCTGAGGTGATGCTTTTTCAAATTGCTCTTCTGAGAAAATCCTTTTTTGCATTCACTGCAGACAAAAGGCTTTTCGCCAGTATGAATACGGAGATGGGCTGTCAAATTGACTTACTTAGTAAATCCTTTCATACATGTGCAGCAAACAAAAGATTTCTCGCCAGTATGGATACGGAGATGTGCTTTTAAACAAGAATTATCTGAAAATCCTTTCATACATATACTGCAGACAAAAGGTTTTTCGCTAGTGTGGGTAGAAAGATGTCTTGTTAAAGTACCATGTTTTGAAAATCCTTTCTTACAGACACTGCAGATGTAAGGCTTTTCTCCTGTATGGGTGCGAATATGTGAGTTTAAACTTCCCCGCCGGGTAAATCCTTTCTGGCATGTAGTACACACAAAAGGTGTTTCTCCAGTATGTGTAAAAAGATGTGTTATCAAGTGACTGTTTTGCGAAAATCCTTTCATACATGTACTGCATATAAAAGGCTTTTCTTGAGTGTGAATTCGAAGATGTCTCATTAACGACCCCTGTACTGAAAATCCCTTCTCACATATATTACAAATGAAAGGTTTGTGTCCTGTATGGGTGTGAAGATGTGACTTTAAATTTTCCTGCTGAGAAAATCCTTTTGACCATACGCTGCAAATGAAAGGCTTTTCTCCAGTATGTGTACGAAGATGTCTTGTTAAAGCACTCCAACTCAAAAACCCCTTCTTACATACACTACAGATGAAATTTTTTTCCCCTGTATGGGTGAGAAGATGAGTCTTCAAATTGCCTTTTCGGGTAAATTCCATTTGGCATACACTACACGTAAAAGGTGTTTCTCCACTATGAGTACGGAGATGTATTATTAGGTGACAATTTTGAGAAAATCCTTTCATACAAATACTACAAGTGAAGGGTTTTTTTCCCCATATGAATTTGAAGATGTCTCATTAAAGACCCCTCTTCTGAAAATCCTTTGTTACATTTCTAACAAATGAAAGGCTTTTCTTTTGTATGGGTGATAAAATGTGTTGCTAAATTTTCCTGCTGAGAAAATGCTGCAGAGCATATATTGCAAATGTAAGGTTTTTCTGCAGCATGGCCATGAATATGTGGTTTTAAACTGTTATTGTGAGGAAACCCTTTCTTATATACATTGTGGATAAGAACATTTTCTTCAGTTAAAGGTGTTTCTGACATACTTTTAGAAGAAAATTTGATATCCTTCGAAAATCTTTTGCTACACAATAGATACAAAATATATGTTTCTCCTTTAGTTAAGTAAGAAAAATCTCATTGAGCTTTCTGTTAAATATGAATTTGTTCTTTGGGAGCATTAGATGAAATGCATCAGATTTTAGTGCTTTCTTTTGAGTATGAATTTTAAATTGTGCTTCAGGATCATTAGTCTCTTTCAGTCTCCCCAAAGTTCACAGAGGTTACCTTCAGCAGTATATTGGTTGTTGGGTTCAATTTCATTTATATAAGCTTAAATATAAAATATCTGCCAATCAAATATGTTAAAACTTTTTCAATAAAAAGTCAAGATATAGGCTATCAATCTATTAGATAGGAAGCAATCAACAGAAAACCTAATCTTTTCCACTGATTGAATAATATTTTTTAGAAGTTATTCTTTTGGAAGTATAGTGCTTCATGCACGAGTGAAAGAGGAAATTTATATGAATTGAAGACACTCTTTGATGAAATTTCTTTAAACATAAAATGCACTGAAACAGAATAAGAAAATATGTTGCAATCTAATGTCTCACTCAATCTATTTTGAATGCACTTCAAATAATTTTCTATTGTGAAAAATGAAATATTTCAAAACTTATTAATATTTAAAAAAAAAAAATTTTATTCTTGTAATTACAACAAACCTAGATTTTCTTAAGGGCTTGAAAGAAAGACTTTCAGCTAGTTTAGTTCAAACATTATGAGATTTTTGTTCAGCACAGGAAAAAAGAAATCATCTTCATGTGAACATAGTTAACAAAATACTTTCTTACACAAGGAAGTAGATACCAAGATAATCTTTACCTCAATTTGGATAAGAACAGACGATGTAGATCCAGCTATAATGCAGGAATTTGATATATACAAGCTTGTAGAAAATTTATCATGATTTGACAGGAGTTACAGTAAATTTTATCCTCTTTGTTGCGGAATAATAGGTAGCAAATTTATCATGATTTGACAGGAGTTACAGTTAATTTTATCCTCTTTGTTGCGGAATAATACATACTTCATACCAATTTTTACTAGATCATCAAAATTGTCACCTTGTTGGGACATCTATCAAAAATGCATTTCAGGATGAAAGTTGGTAACAGAAAAGTTTATTTCAAATGGAATTGATGATAACGGTGCAGCAAAAAGACTTTCAATAACATCTATTAATTACAAATATTATAAATAAATACTACACATTTTTTTTCCTTCTTCATATGCACACTTGACCAAAGAATATTTATTCCTTTAAAAACAGGTCTCTATTACACGCTCAAATAATATACTTGAATTTAATCCTTTGTTTTCTTCCTTTCTTTTTAGTTGTGGTAGCTGAATTAAACAAGGGCAGCTCCCATTGATAGACGAAAAGGCAGATTCAGTGTCTGGCAAAAACTATACTTTGTAAACAGAAACGTGCTTTTCCAGTTTTAGTACAATTTTTCTTATAAATATTCAATGTACCATAATATGTGCTACGTGAGAATGAACATACCGGCGAAAAGTTACCAACGTTTTTTAAGGAATAATTTCTTAGTTAGCCTTCACGACAATTTTAAAAGCCACCACTTACAACGACAGATTGGCTGTGGTACTAGAACAGGACCGGTCCACCAAACAGGACGAAAATATTTTACTGCGGTAACCTCCCTAATTATGCAAACTGAACTCCCACCTTTCGCAGGGTGGGGGAAGATGTTTGTTTATGAACGGACCTATTTCAATGTAATGTTGTCTTCTCCGCTTCTTAATAAATAATTCTATTGTCTCCTACTACACTATTCATGCATTACAAGTATTTGTGCATTTCAAAGAGTATTTTTCTATTTTATACCTATATTTTTCGAAAAGAAAAAAAAAGCTTTGAAGCGGTTGTGATGGATGTTTGCTGTTAATTAAATTAAAGGTCAATAAAATTAATAAATTAGATTTTTATAAAATTTAGTATTTCTTGATAATTATATATTAAAAATGATTTTTTTTTAATAATGCATGAATAGTGTACTAGGCATCAAGGGAGGAGGGGTGGAAATTTTAAAAATCCACCAATGATCAAAAGGGAATGCCCAGGAATACTTCCTATGCCAAAATTGGCGTTCAGGGCGAAATTACGCCAAAATGGTCCTGATTTAGTACTGCAACCGACAGAGTTTACTTAAAGGGGCACAGTTTATCAAATGCTCATCATATTCAAATAACTTCGTAAATAAACAAATCACTTTGTTGCCACTGATTTGAGACATTTGCTGAACATGAAGCTTTAGGGAGCCATGGAGGCAAAGCTCAGTGTTAAAAAAGGGTCTCACATATGATCGCCCGCCACTATATGGCGCGCTCGACGAAGAGCCTACTGCTTTGAAATGGAAACCACATGATTTATATGCATTTTTCGTATTTTTCAAGAGAAAACAAGTCATTTTTTAGTGCGTAATTAATATCAATTCATTTATTTAACTTAAAAATTGTTGCTTTTCCTTTAAAATATTTCGGGAATTTCTAGTTAAAATTCGAGTTAGTAGGACATGACGGACAACATGCGATCGTGCGTTATCTTGGTAAAAGATGACGTCTCCGAGCCACCGTCCTTAAGATCTGAGAAATGTAATGCTGGCTATTCAGATTACCGACCGGGACCATCGTGATCACGATGGCCCCGTACCGACGTGGTGTCCGAAGAGGTGCTCGTGTCATGTACCCATTGGCTGCCCGTGCTATCACATCAGGTGCAGGCTCCGTATGACGATATCGAATGCGAGCAGGCCACGTGCGTTCTGTTTGGTGCCTCCAGACGCGTATACGTCCATCATGATGCTGCAGGCTGAACCAGGACTCATCTGAATAGACGGCGTGGTTCCACTCCTGTATCCAGTTTTGTCGTTGGACGCATCGCTATAGCCGCAAAAATGGTCGCCATGCAGACAGTCCTTGCTGTTCCAGGCGTCGTTGCCCTATCCGTGCGGATACTTGTGGGGCTGCAAACAAACCTATTTTCTGACTCAACGTCCGTGATGTGGCTGTACGATCCACGATTCTGCAAGGCCGATCTGACAACATGTCTGTCCTCTCGGACGTTAGTGGCGGGAGGCCATTAAGATCTTGCGTGGCGTTCAGTATGACCCTCCTGAACCCATCGATTCCATATTCCCATGACAATCGTTGGATCAATCGTTGGATTCCAACCAATGCGAGCAGCAATATCACTGAACGATAAACCGCACTCTCGATAGGCTACGATCCTGCCGCTATCGAATTCCGACACGTGCTGGTAGCCATTTCTCCTCCTCATACGAGACATAACACGATCTTCTAACAAACAACCAACATTCAAATGCGATTTCCGAATGAGAAATCCGCGACGTAACTTTCCTTTTATACAGAGTTTGAGATGCCGTTTCTCCCTCCTACGTCTTTCGATTGCGCTTAAATGCTAATCATTTGCATATCCTAGCATCTTCTTCCTTTCACACGAATTTGACGGTTGTATCATCCCTCCTTCATAGTATTGCAATTTTAATGACCAGCAGTGTGTATATATATATATATATATATATATATATATATATATATATATATATATATATATATATATATATATATATATATGTGTGTGTGTGTGTGTGTGTGTGTGTGTGTGTGTAATATAAGCGCTAACGCGGTGGCGAAGCTCAACAGGCCTGAAAGTCTTAGCCTGTCAGATCCGGGGTGTAGTCGAAGTGGCTGGGATGAAGAAGAACTAATTGGAATCCATACCGGAAGGAAGAGGCAGCTGGTTGATAACATAGTCTTTATTTCCGAAGCAGTTTCGTGGCTGGACATTATTTGGACGGGATTACAGACATCTTAACTCCACAGATAACGAGGGAAAAGGCCCGATCGCGCCGACAGCGGAGGGCGCTGCGGCAATACGGACATTAAAACGCTACATCTCTCCAGGCCAAAGCGAAACACACAAAGACTACAGACGCGCGAAATTTCTCACCCGCGTACGGGTCTATACAACTTCTAATTCGCCAGAAACGGACACGTGATTAAGTCGCGTCATATGGGGTGATGGTTTTCGAATGTTCCACGCCGTTCGCGTTATATAACTGTTATATAAGCTTTGGCCACACGTGCCTTAGGGGAAAAACTAATAAATTACTTCGGTTTGGATTTAGGTAGAAATAAAGAAAGAGGGACGGTGTTCTATTGCGTTAGGATGAAGAATTTGGAAAGGGCGTGTTAAATAATAAAAATGTTTTGAAATTTATTTCAGATATATATATATATATATATATATATATATATATATATATATATACATACACACACACACACACACACACACACATATATATATATATATATATATATATATATATATATATATATATATATATATATATATATATATATATATTAATTATAATTAAAAAAAAGTTTTTGGGAGGTTTTCTAAATTTTAAGTAAGAATTTTGATTACATTTCAATTTTTCTAAAAAAATTGTATTTCTACATATTTTCATGTCTATAAAACGTTGCCACCAGTTTTTTGTATTTGGATTTACACATATTTTTCCCATTTTCCTTAATCTTAATTAAATTGCTTTATATATATATAAATGCATAATTACGTATATATATATATAATAGATATTTATAATTAAGATAACCAAAAGGACAGATTCGACCATTTAATACTCTAAATCAAGGTATACATTTAAGTACTTAAACAGAAAGAAAGTGAAGGTGGTATAGTTGATGACTGGGGGGGGGGGGGTTGTGACCCCTCAACCCCGGTTAAATATGTTTTGCGTCCAGACAATACTCCCGGAGGTTGGCTACGACACCAAGACTGTTAAAAACAATTATTGAAGAAACATTTAAAATGAAACAGACATGTTAAACCATAGAATTTTAATATACAGTAAAGCTAAAGCTTAATTACATGATGAATAGTGTTTATACCTTATAATCATTAGGATAAACAATAAATATCTTAAAATACTATAATATAAATACAGAAAAACAAAATACAGATACTAAAATACTAAAATAATTACACGTTAACTAATTCTCTGCTAAAATATTAAGATACTAAAATACTTAACTCCACGCCAAGCTAGTGTCAGGAATCACTTAGCACACACACATTTATAGTCATAGTAGGGATTTTTAAGTTTAGTCTGTTTAGTATTGGCTTTCATTTTAAAATCTCTTTAACTTCGACTCATAATACTAAGTGAATTTAAAGATTTTTTATTTTCAAAGTTAAAAAAAAAAAAACAGTCAGTTGAAACATACTGCGCTTCACTGTAACTGACATTTGGTACTAAAGCTTCTTGACTGCAATCTTCATATTCCCTTGCACTTTCACTTTGGCGACAATTAGAGCTTGTCACATCTTGAATAATGTCTTCATCTCTTAGTTTACCTGAAGTCAACTCTTCATTGTAGACATTAACGTTATCATCTAAATTTTAACATTCATCAAATGTGCTTAGATTTTATTTTCTTAGCCATTGACGTGATAGAAGGTCGTCATTTTCACTGTCATCCTCTTCTTTCGATTTGAGCCCAGCTTTAAGAAAGCAATTTTTTATTGTGGAAAATGAAATGTTATCCCATGCATCGCACTTTAACCTTATCGCACTTAATACATCGATGTTCTGAACCAATTTCTTTTCCATATTTTCTATAATCATCAGAGTTAAAAAAAAGTTTGAAATAACATTTAAAACTCCGAATAATAACTTGGTCCAGAGGTTGCATCACAGGTGTATTCGGTGGTAAAAATTGCAACTCGACGTTTGAAATATTTTTCATTTGCGGGTCGCCGTACAGTTATCCACTAACAACAAAATTTTCCTGTTTTTCACTGACTATCCCACTTTTGCAGTTCCATTGTAAAAATATCTGCTGTCATCTGTGCTTTTTTGTTCCCTGTCACAGGCAGTTTCTTTTCTTTATCCAAGCAACGTGGATTTTTGATCTTCCCTACGACAAGCAGTCTTTTCTTCTCAGTCCCTGTCATGTTTGCTGCTACTGAAACAGTTAATTTGTCCTTAGCCTTTGTACCACCGGTACACTTTTCGTTTTTAAACTCAAATATCTTGTCTGGAGTCCATTTGTAGTATAGAGGAGTTTCATCAACATTGAAAATGTCTTGTTCTCTGTATTTGGACTTAAAAGTGGGTCAAACATTGTCAATCCAATCCATCACTATCTGTGGATCGACAGAGGAGGCTTCACCGGAAATTTTAGCGTAGACGATGTTGTGCCTATTTTCAATCTGTCTATCCACCCGTTGTTGCACTGGAAGTCTTCATATCCTAGGTGTTTAGCAAATTATTCTGCCTGCAACTTTAATATAGGCCCATTGATGGGACATCTATTTTGCCGTTTCTCTTTAAAACAACGCAACAGAGCTTCATCGACGTCACTTTTATCCCACTTTTTCAACTTCTTGCAATTGGTAACATTGTTAGAAAAAGTAGACAAAATTATCTCTCTGTTTTATCATAATGTTGATATTGTTGAAGATGACAATTTAAGTCTTTTACACACCGATGCGTTTGTTTCCCCTTTTTGCAAACTATGAACAATCTGAACTTTTTCAGAAATTGACAGAGCTTTCCTTTTTACGCCAGCCATATTGATAAAAATATGATAAAATCCATGGAACTATATCTACGAAGTTACCATACGACCTATAGGAAGTGTATACTGCACTTATTACTAGAATTTCGGAAAGAAAGGTGGATATTTTAAAGAAAGGAACAGTTTTCAGCTGATTTCAAACCCGTATGTAAGTAATCGATTTCGTACTGACCAGATGTCCTCTCACTGTCCAAATGCTTGGGGAAATAGCCAGTTTCCCGTGTCCACATACCAGACGTACAATATAGTGAACACAAAGAATGAAGGGTCAATTTTTCCCGAGTATCCGCTTCCTGCCAGGGGTGATAAATGACTTTTCATTGCTTTTGAAAGTGGCGAAATGTGGTCTCGGTAATTTTTCAGCTCTCGTAATTTCCGTGGTCCTCGTATAAAGCATAAAACTTTTCATTATTACACATTAGAAACCAATATTTCAGAACTATTTGAACGTTTTACCCGTGATCTCGTATTAACCCTGCTCGTATTAAGCGGGTTTCACTGTATATATATATATATATATATATATATATATATATATATATATATATATATATATATATATATATATATATATATATATATATATATATATATATATATATACAGGGTGCTAAAAGAAAACTACTGGACTAAATGCTATCGAACTTGGGAATAATTTAAAGGAGGTCATGGGAATTTCTTTTCCGCGAAAAAAAAGAGTTCAAAAGCTCACCACCAGGGGGGAAATGGCGCTGTATGCAATATTGTTAAACGAAATAAAAAGACATCGGTTTAAAATGTGTTTAATCGTTTCTGAAACGTGTTGCAAAGCATGTTCAACGTGGCGTCCACCATTTTTCGAAAGTAAGTTAAATCACATTACTGCATTCTCAACAGTAGCTCTCAGCATATCAGGAGGAATGTTACGGACATGTCGGTGTATCGCATCTTTCAACTCCGCCAAATTCTTTGAATTATCACCATAAACAGTGCTTTTGAGATAACCCCATAGCCAGAAGTCACAGGTGGTGAGGTCTGGTGACCGGGGTGGCCATTTTGTGGGGAAGTTTCGGCCTATAATCCCTTCATTCGGGAAATGTTGCTTAAGTAACAGTGTGACACATATACCAATGTGCGGTGGGGCCCCGTCCTGCATAAAAATCGTGGTGTCTAAAATGCCACGTTGCTGGAGTTCAGGTATCATGAAACATCTTAACATTGACTCTAAGCGATGTGCAGTCACAGTGCATGTAACAGGTCCAACTGTCGACTGCTCTTCAAAGAAAAATGGTCCAATTATGAAACTAGCTGTCATACCACACCAAACGGTGACTTTAGGAAAATGCAATGAAACTGGGTAGATAACATGAGGGGTTTGTTTGGCCCAAATCCTGCAGTTATGGGTGTTGACATCGCCATTTAGATAAAATTGGGCCTCATCTGTCCACAAAATGTTCCATGGCCAATGTTTGTCTATTTCCATCCGTGCAAGGAATTCCAAAGCGAAAGATTCTCTTGCAGCAGGATCGTTACGTTTAAGTTCTTGAACATGTTTGATTTTGTATGGGTAGAACTGCAGCACTTTACGGACAATTTTGTACACCGTACTCCATGGTACGTCCATTCGACGCGCGACAGCACGTACGCTGCACGTACCGTGAGTGCTTTCCATTGTTGCTTCCACCACTGCTAATGCAACAGCCTCCTCGGTTTCCAGAGAAGCAGGTTTCCTTCCTCTCCCAGGTGCAAAAGATAACAAACCCATGGCTTCAAACTTTGCCATCATTTTCCTCAAACCCTGTGGTGTCATTGGCCCTCGGCGTATTCCTCTTACTGAAAGATACCTTTGCAAAACACGCCGTTCATTGCTATCGAATTCATAATAACATTTAACGAGAAAAGTACGGTCTTGCATGATTAGAGACACTGTCGATTCGTAACAATGAGAACTCTGACAAACAGGTTCACTTTTATCTAGAAAATCAAATGACGTGTAAAGCGCATCTGCGTAAATAATTTGCTTCTTCCTACCGTTAGCCAATTACAAGCCATTGCGATTTTGCATAACCCCACGAACAGTTTCGTTTTAGAAACGATTAAAAACGTTTTAAACCGATATCTTCATATCTTAGGGCCGAATTCAGACTTCAAAATTCACAAATTAGCGATCTGTAAGAAAACGATTTCCGGAATACGCACACTTTAAATGGTAATTTTGCTGAGGTCAATATGTTTCTTAAGGGTATACAAAATGTTAAACCGGTGTAACAAAAGGTTAAGTTAGATTCTTGCCCTTATTTCGTTTAACAATATTGCATACAGCGTCATTTACCCCCCTGGTGGTGAGTTTTTGAACTATTTTTTTGGTGGAAAAGAAATTCCCACGACCTCGTTTAAACTATTACCAAGTTTGATAACATTTGGTCCAGTAGTTTTCCTTTATGACCATTTCAAAGTGGAACTTTAATTATAACCACCCTGTATATATATATGTAGTAAGTTGGTGGATGTAATGTAATGGTTTCGGGTACATTTTTGTGTCGTTGTTCGGGCTCTCATTCATGTAGAACATGTGAATGCCGAAAAGATTTAAATATTTTCGTTAATCCAGTGCATCCAGTTATATTAAGAGTTCACCCCACTGGAGTTGAATACCTCTATAAAACAAAATGTACACTACAGTATAGAGCCAAAACATTATGACCATCTGCCTAATAACACGTCGGCCCATCTTTGGCCCGCAAAACAGTTGTAACCCGCCTCGGCATGGATGCGACTAGTCCTTGGTAGATAACCGGAGACAGATTGTACCAGATGTTCAAGGAATGCGGCCACGCAAATCTGGGATATTTCGACATAGTGGTTTTTGAGCTCTGAGCTGCCGTTCCATGACATCACAAAAGTTCTCTATCGGATTAAGATCCGGTAAGTTAGGCGGCCAGGACATTAACTAGAATTCAGCATTATGTTCCTGGAACCACTCGAGAACAATTCGAGTCTTGTGACATGGAGCGTTGTCCTGCCGGAAGACTCCATTTCCAGTTGGGAAGACAGACGCCATGTAAGGGTGCAACTGGTCCGCAATGATGTTCAGATAGTCCGCAGCTTTCATGGTCTGTTCTACCACAACCACGGGTCTCAGAGACGCCCATGAAAATGTCCCCCAAAGCATAATACCGCCACCACCGGCCTGTGTATGACCTGCTGTACATAGGGGAACCAACTGTTCGCCAGGAAGACGGCGTACCCTGACACGGCCATTGACTTGATGAATGCGGAATCGTGATTCATCCGACCAGGCAACTCTCTCCAACTGATCCATGGTCCAGTCACGATGTTCACGGGCCTAGTGTAGGCGTAGATGCTTGATCAACAGAGGCACATGAGCGTAGATGCTTGATCAACAGAGGCACATGAGTGGGACGTCTGTTGCGTAGTCCCATATTCAACAGTGTCCAATGAACTGTGTGCTCCAAAACAATTCTACTTGGACCTGCATTGTATTGGGCTGTCAGCTGAGCTGCTGTCTGGCGCCGATATTCCTCATTAAGCGGGACTCTTCCCAACGTCCTTTTTTCTTGATAACGCGTGGACGTCCAACGCCATGGCGTCTACTGCTGGTTTCACCGTCATTCATCTACTTTGCATAAGTACTAACAACGGCAGGTCGCAAACAAGCCATAAGTCGTGTAGTTTCAGAGATACTCGTTCCGAGCCGTCGGGCCATTACAATATGCCCTCTATCAACGTCGCTTAGATCAGCAGCATTTCCCATCACACGCAGAAGCGAGGGCAAGAATGATTCCACAGACTCCCCAGCAGCAGTTAAGTACCATTCCCAACTGATCACGTGCCCTCCACGTCATCCACACGAGTTCATTGCAAAATGTAGGGATGGTCATAATGTTTTGGCTCTATACTGCATGTCTTTATTCTAAGAAAACTATGTTGCAGTTTTACCTCGATGTAATGTTGCTGGATGCGAGAAAATACAAATTTTAAAGTTTGTTAAGTGTTTGTAGTCAAATTCAAATAAGTTTACAATAGTGTATCATAAAATACTCACGTCGGCGGAAGCCGATGTGTTCAAGAAGAAATCGCAATTTTTTTTAGTCTTTCAGGAATTTGAAGAAACCTTCCATGTTGTTCACATACGCTATAACTTCAAGGCGATAAATTTTAGCAGATATTCTAGAGCTCTTTATAACTCTATAAAATACATCCGTTAAAAAATATATTTTTCAGCATATCTATTTATGAAATCCGACATTAAGTCAACTATCAACAAAACTCGTCTGAATAAATAATATTAAATTAAAGATTCGTCAACGAATTGTTTGCATTTATCTTTTAATTAAACTGTTTTCAATGAGTAATTAACTATTAAAATTAATATTTTTGAATTTATATAAATTCTCTGTTGTTGAAATTACTTCTTTTTCGCATGTTCGGTCCATATAACAAAATTTCACTGTCATTTGCTCGTAATTTTGAGAGTTCAGGACATTTCTTCTATTTTCTAAAATCCCACATTTTTCATGTGCTTACAGCAGTCTATTTTCTGCACTGTCATTGACTAAATTTTCTGACGTATTTAGTTGAGGGACAGCTGGAAATCGTGATCTGGAATCGAGACCAAATTCCATCGGCCATGCCATGCGAGTGTGTTTATCGATTATTCCCATGGAAGGAAACAAAATTACAGTGACAATGTTTACGTCCGGATTTACCTACTAATCCAGTATGAATAATGCACACCAGAACAGCAAACGTTCTTCACGATTTGTAGACCGTACCTCTTCAACGCACAGCTCGTCGCCTTATTATTGTCAGAAACCTAGGTCAGAAGTACTTGCTTACGATTCCTGGCCACAGATGTTTTTTCTAAGTTGTTCATATTTTCATAAGCTCCATAGGCGGTGTTCTCGCTTGAATTAAGAATCCAGGGTAATCTTTTAACCAACACTTCAAATTAACGCTGAAGTAGTAGGTTAATCGGGGCTCTGAAAGTAATTGTGGTCTTTGTCGTCTCATTTGTTTCCATGGGAATAATCGATGACCCCAGTCGCAAGTAACGGCTGAAGGAATTTTGTCTGAATAAGAGCCACTGATCTGCAGAAATATGTCGGGTGGGGGGGGGGGGGGGGGGGGGGGCTTGGGCACATTGTAACCGCAATAAGTTCATTTTGTTTTAAGTTGTGAAATTTTTCGACGAGTATTTATGACCGTCTGTAAAAGGAGATCGAATTCTCGCTTTCATTTCCAGCCTGCAAAAATAAAAAAGGTTTTTTTTTGAAAGTCAGCTGAGTCAGGGTGTTCTCCGCACATTTGCTTTTCATTTCATTTTTCCGGTGATGCCGATTTCTTTTTTTTGTTATGCATATTTTTCTCCACACTTCACGAGACGAGCGCTGCATTATCTGCATTCTGCATGGCATAATAGGGATCGACAGGCCCTGATTTTTCATTAGGCCCGGGCCTAAGGGCCCCCAAAATTTTAATTTTAAAAGGAAAAAATATTACCAATTCAATTTTTATTTTACCTTTTCAAATAGCAATTTTTTTAAATATCCTTTCAAATTTGATTAATTGATTGGTTCATTATATGTATGTTATAGTGTATATAAGGGATTAATAAGTTTTTCTGGTTGCATTGTATTGGTGTTTTAATGATGAAGTTAATATTGTATTGCTTTTTGTTATTTGATAATGTTCCAGGCCTCTACGCTTCAAATAGCCAATTCTTGGTAAAATGGTACTTTCACAATGATTCATGATTATGTTTTTGTGTGTCAATTTTGGAAATTTTACGCCTACATCAGTGTTAGGGGGCCCCCATCTCGAGTTGTGTCTATAGTCAAGAATTTTCTAAATCGGGTCCTGGGGATCGAGCCCCCTCCAACATGTCAGTGTCCCGACCACGAAATTATGCGGTGGGAGGAAATGTCAAAAAGGAAAATCCTACCTTAATGAAGTTTTTAAAAATCTTTGGCTTGAAAAAAAATCCTCACAAGGTGCGAGATCCAAGTTCTATTAATGAATCCTGTTCCACTTCACCTAAATATATCATTTAACGAATTTCTTTTTTGTACAGAATATCCACCTCTTATCCACATTTTGTTTGCATGGGTTGTTTCAAAAACATTCATTTAAATCTTTTACAAACATAGAAGTTTCATCCTCAAACGTGTGTAACAGTAAGTTCGAAATGATATTCTTAAAGTTTAGAAATTTCTCAAAGGAGATAGCATTTTTCTTTAGATCATGTCGTTTCTGCAAAATAAATTTTCTAACTGATGCCTCCATATTCTTGTGAATTTTAGATACACTCGTATTTTTTGCGTACGACAAGATTAAATTTGAGTAAGACCCAAAATTTATCGTAGGGGAGACCGGGGCTAGTTGGTATAGATTTTGGTTTTTGATTTTTCTATTTTTTTGTGCAATACTTGGAGAGATTCTGGTGAATGCGGCGGATAGCTTGACTCTGACTACAAAATCAATGTAGTATCGACTAATTAAATACGTGTTTAGGTAACCCCAAAAGCACTTTTCCTAAAAGCTTCCAACTATGCCAACTAACCCCGGGTGCGGGGTTAGTTGGCATACCCCTAGGGGTAAGTTGGCATAACGTGATATGGATATGGATACTTAAGCAAAACATAGCAATTTTCCAGAAAAAACATTTTATTTTATCAAAACTTGGGGTAACATGGCTTTATCTTAATCGCTCTTTCAATCGCGATTCTATTTTTGGTAGGAGTGTCTGTTAAAATAGCAGAAAACCTCCTTTTTCTGCCGCGGTTGGATTGCTGTCGCGGCCCGGCTTTGGGGAAAGGGCAAATTTCCTCTGGGGTGATGTGTCGGGAAGATGATGGAGTGGCCACCAATGCCGGTATATCTGGAAGGTCATTTGTCGATAGAGCGGGTTCTTTGAGTTCCCTTAGCTCTGATTCATCGGCAGTTTGTGTAGCCCCTGGAGCAGGGCGATCGGTGACTTAAGATGGCAAAAAGTCCGAGTCCTCAAATATGTCTGGGTTGAATGGACAGATCCCACTCACTTGAAATCCAGATGTAATGTTGGACGGAATCACAGCTGATTGAAAGGCTGTTTTCATAATTGCTGGGATATCGTATATGGTTAAACTTTTGCCTGGATGACTGATCATCCAAGCGTCACAAGCCGTGTTGACGTATTTTTTAAGGGGTCCAAATACAGTTCTATCCAATGGTTGCAATTTATGGCTGCAGTGTGGAGGAAAAGATAGGACAGTAACCCCATTTCCTTTGAACAAATCGAGGGCCTCGATGGACAAATGCGAGTCATGGTTATCGAGGAGAAGCACAGGTCGCGCGCTTATGAACATCTGGTAAAGTGGATAAAATGTTGGGCAGACTTAAAAAAATTGCGTTCGACCATCCAACCTGTCTTTTTGGCACCGCCGCTGGAGCCCTCTGGTCCGGATCGCACGAAATGTTCATTGAACTTGGCTCGTGGAAAAATGAAAAATGGAGGAATAGCACTTCCTGCGGCCGAGACGCAAATAGCCAAAGTAACAAGGGTACCTCTTTCAGCAGAGGTGATCTGTCCAATTTGCTTAAACCCTTTCCGTGCTATTACCTTATCTGTCTTTTGAACGCTTGTAATCCCAGTCTCGTCCATATTGTAGATGTCCTGTGGCTCGAATCCCTGCCTGTTCAGTACTGTTTGGAGTAAAGTGAAAACGTTTTCGACGTTAGTCCTGTTGAAACTGAAGGCTTGAGCTAGGCTAGTGGCCTCAGGTGTTCGAATAGATAAGGATTTGTTTCTGTTGATAAAATAAGAAAGCCAATCAGGTCAGGCCATCATGATGAGCCAAGCTTTTGACTTCAACATTGTGAGCTTGAACGGCCTCGGTCACCATCTCCATTGGTCGATTTGCTCGGTCTGTTTCTCTCATATATATAGCTATGCCAAATAGCCCCACAGGGAAATCCAAAACAAGATGGCTACCACACAATCCCAAACATCAGAAACAAATGATTATGATGCATGCATGTAACCACAGTTAATCACTCTTTCGAAAACCGTCATCAGCAGCACCTCAATTTGATCTACAGGTTCACCAGATCAAAAAAAGTTACGATGAAAAAATTTACTCACCAGTCAGAAAAACGATAAAACAGGGGTCCTTCCTTTGTAATGCTTTCAAGCAGACTGAAATTTCGGTGGATGGTGCACCTTCACATACACTCCCTACTAGCAAGATGACAGCGCTCTAGCTCCACGGTAGCAGGAAATAAAAGCAGTGTGCCAACTAACCCCGGTCTCCCCTATATGTTAGCTGCCCAGCAAATTGCTAAGCAAACGAATTCATAAAAACTTCCTTTAAATACCAATCAGACTTCGTCTTATAATGTGAAATGTCACTTAAAAAGGTTTCCTCTCTGATTAACGGTACCACTCAGAGTGACAGCAGATAATCACATGTCCTGTTCTAATATATTGCAAGACTCAGTAAAGAGTCCATTATTCGATAGACAAGACTTGGTGTAATTTCTAAATTTTAAACATTTTTCCAAAGCTGAGTTTAAAATTAAAATTATATATTTCATACATAAAAATTTGAGACGATATCTAATAAAAAAGAATAATTAGATGCTCCATGCATTAAATATTACTTTATCTGCACATTTGAAAAACCCTTCTAATAAAATAATAAAAACTAAATTAATTAAAATTAATTAAAAGAGAGATAAAAGCGAAACTTAATCCATTCTCGATATGAAGCCATAAAATATTTATTTATATATCATCATTCATATTTATTTCCTCATTTACGAAAGACAGCAAATGTTGAAAAAACCGTTAAGTCGTAAAAATTATAATTAAATATTAGGCAAAAACAGAAGTATTACATAAGTGATATTTCATGACACCCTTTCCTGATGTATAAACAGGTATAATGACAGGTTTTTTTTACTTCACTCACTTTGGTGAGTCAAATAGTCCCCAGAGATCGTAGGTGATGACCGATATCGTATTGCTATATTAAAAAAAATATTAATGTCATAAAACACTAAATTAATTCCAAAACATAATAATGCGGGATATCTTCTCTAATAAAGACCATCAAATCTGAGTCTGAATTCCTTTTTCACCACGGTAGTACAAAAATATTTCGTTGCACAAAAAAAAAATCCCGTTTCATACGATAGTACAGTTCATTACATCTCTGAATGGGTCGGGAGATGCATTTTTCATCTGTTATCAAGCCATAAGCCTATCTCTCATACCCTGTAGATGGAAGGTTTTATCATTTTAAATTACCCTCTCCGGAAAATCTCTTCTCACATATAGTGCAATCGAAAGGTTCCTCTTCTGTACGCGTACGGAGATGCGTTTTTAAAGCACACTGCAAAGAAAATCTTTTCTCTCACACAGAGGATGAAAGATTCCTGTTTTGTGTAGGTACGAACATGTTCTTTTAAATGATAGAGTTCAGAAAACCTTTTCTCACATATCGCGAAGGCTTTCCTCCATGAATAAGGAGATGCGTTTTCAAATTTCCCTTCAATGAAAATCTTTTCTCACATATAGTGCAAGCGAAAGGTTTCTATTCTGTGTGGGTGCGGAAATGTGTTTTTAAATTTTTCTGTCTAGAAAATCTTTTCCCACATACATTACAAGCGAAATCTTTCTCTCCTGCGTGGATGCAGAGATGTGTTTTTAAATGCTCCTGTCGCGAAAATCTTTTCTCACAAACAATGCATGAGAAAGGTTTCTCTCCCGTGTGGGTGCGGAGATGTGTTCTTAAATTACTCCGTTGAGAAAATCTTTTCTCACATACAGTGCACGCAAAAGGTTTCTCTCCTGTGTGGCTGCTAAGATGTGCTGTTAAATGACTCTGTACATAAAATCTTTTCTCACATACAGTGCAGGCGAAAGGGTTCTCTCCTGTATGGGTGCGGAAATGTGTTTTTAAATTACCCTGTCGAGAAAATCTTTTCCCACATACGTTGCAAGCGACAGGCTTCTCTCCTGTGTGAGTGCGGAGATGTGTTTTCAATTGATCCCGACGAGAAAACCGTTTCTCACATACAGTACATGAAAAAGGTTTCTCTCCTGTGTGGGTGCGGAGATGTATTTTTAAATCCTCCTGCATAGAAAATAGTTTCTCACATACAGTGCAGGCGAAAGGCTTCTCTCCTGTGTGGGCGCGGAGATGTCTTTTTAAATTACCCTGTTGAGAAAATCTTTTTTCACATACAGTGCAGGCGAAACGTTTCTCCCCTGTGTGGATGCTATAATGTGCTGTTAAATGACTCTGTAGAGAAAATTTTTTCTCACATACAGTGCATGAGAAAGGTTTTTCTCCCGTGTGGATGCGGAGATGTATTTTTAAGTGACCCTGTCGAGAAAACGTCTTGCCACATACAGTGCAGGCGAAAGGTTTCTCTCCCGTGTGGACGCGGAGATGTGCATTTAAATTACAATGTCGAGAAAATGTCTGGCCACATACAGTGCAGGCGAAAGGTTTCTCTCCCGTGTGGGTGCGGAGATGTGGTATTAAAGAACACAATTCAGTAAATGTTTTCCCACATACAGTGCAGGCGAAAGGTTTCTCTCCCGTGTGGGTGCGGAGCTGTTTTTTTAGATCATCCTGTTCAGACATTTGCTCTTCTGGCATGTCGACGTTCCTTTACTCGATGATTAGAAAACTGTAACTGCTAGCAATACGTTGAATTTGCGGACACTACAAAATATTTTAGTTTCTCACACCAAAGAATTTTTACCGAGAACCTGCAAAGAGAGGAGAAAGGAATTTGAATGAGATATATTAGCACTGTACTATCAAGATTTTTATATTTTTTCACGTGAAATGAATAGCAATATATAAAAGTTTGTGCTACGAAATGAGATACTTATAAACTAAGATGTTATGAATTACGTTCTAGATTAATTAAACTACTGAGCATCTTAAATTTATCGTAATTAGGGCACGAGGTTCCTTAGCCATTCTTACTGTCTTGTCCTGGTAGATCATAAGGACGCGTAGAGATTTGATATGTTTCGGTTTGTAGGGATCTCCACAATAAGGACATCAGCCCGATCAATAACGTATAAGCAGTATTAATATTTCCCCCCTTTATATTCATTTCAGTTATCCGTAGTTAAAAATAATTTCATCACTAATCATTTAGTTTAATGCTCCTAGAAATTCCAGAGATGAACATCTGATGGAAAGGCTCGGTTACCATCAGTTTAAAAAGTTTATAAATGTAATAAAATATACAAAATTACTACAGGAAATTACAAAGAATAAGTGGCTTACGGGTTTGTTTAGGCATAGTTGTTTGGATTGTAGTTTGTAGGCTACAGATATTTTTCACCACGCTCTCTCCATATTTTAATCTGAATGTTGTGTATACTAATACATTAATGTGTATATTAATACATTAGAATTGGCAATAGTATAAATTCTTCAAATTCCTTTACGTTCATCTACTGTACAATAGTGCTTTTATGTGATTCTTCACATTTTCAAACATGTCAAAACAGTTATCCGTGGACCTCTTGTAGTCTATGTGATATACGCCAGGAATACGCGGCTGATAAGGTCTTTTTCAGACCAACACCTTTTAAATACTGTATCAAAAGATTATAAACACGCAATAAAAATTCTAAATAAAAGAAATCTACACGGCTATCATCCGATGCTTTCTTAAAAATTACTTGTTTTTGCATTTTCGCATTTTTCAAAAACTTTGCAAACAATTTTTTTATATATCCTGATTTTGGCACGTCTTTCTCATTTGTCATTATTTTTTAAAAAATTCTTTATTTTGCGGGATGGATATTCAAGGTTATATAAGGTTCTCAATTAAAATTCATTCTTAATAATGATCCTTTATGCAGTTCCATGGATAAAATGTCTTTATTTTTTATTATATTTGTATTATATTGCAGACTATGTGATATACGTCAGAAATACGCGGCTGGTAAGGTCTTTTTCCGACCAACACCTTTTAAATAATGTATTACGAGATTATAAACACGTAGTAAATTTTCTAAACAAAAGAAATCTACACGGCTATCATACGATGCTCCTTAAAAATTACTTATAAAATCAATTTTAAATAGTCATATTTAGAAAAAACAAATTCAGAACTGCTTAAACAAGTTTTACCCTACTTACCTCTCACGCAATTTATATTCGTAAATTTTCTCCGGGTTGTAAACAAAATATGGGTCTCATGTGGGGTGTGACTTCAGACTCAACCAGTCACATACTGATTTAATACATCTCGGTATTACAGTAAAGAAACGGAATTTCCCTGCCGAAAAAGAAAAATTATATATATATATATATATATATATATATATATATATATATATATATATATATATATATATATATATACAGTGGAATCTCGATCTATCGTTTTTCAAAGGACCGACCGAATTGAACGATAAATACGGGAACATAACAAAGAAAATATGATCGTCGGGACTGCGTGAAATAAACGATACATACGGGAAAACGATGATTCGGAAAACGATCGATCGAGATTCCACTGTATATATATATATATATATATATATATATATATATATGTGTGTGATAATATTACTAACTATCTATAATCGCCCATTCTGTACTTCATCTCTGCCATGGTAACCCATCTTGACGTAAACACTCCGCCTTCCACATACTAACTTCCGCCAATTCTGGCAACCTCTTTCTCCTAATGCTATTTTGGCGCTTTTTAGCGAGAGACGCAGGCTGGCTCCGAACTGAGTAAGATGTGTTGATCGTTACGTCGAATAAACTATATTCACTAATTATGATTTGGAATCTTTGATACGGCCTCGATTGCAGTATTTTAACGAGATGACCATTCGGGTCATCACACACACACACACACACACATATATATATATATATATATATATACAAATCACTAGAAAAATAATTGAGTAGGTCGATAAATGAAGTGGGTCGATAGTGGCCTTTGAGTGGGTCGATAAATGAAGATCAAGCTTGCTTGGGAACTAAACTCTGAGGGTCCCACGTCAGGTTATTTCTTAAGGTAGAGAGTTACATTCTATAACATTTGTGATTGTATTACAGAATATAAGACAGAGAGAATTTAAAGTAATTTTATTCAAATTTTATTAACTTTGTCTACAAACTTCATGTTTTCATTAAAAGATTTTCATAAAATTCAGAGCCACTTTCAGGTTTCTCAACAAAATCACCACTTATAAATAGATCAGATAAAAAAGTGGTAAAATGAGGTGCAAGAAAATGCCACACAACACCATGAATATGCTAACATAAATTTGCATTAATTAAGTTGTTAACACAACTGCATTTATACCTATAAATACAAATATTACATTTGACCATTTTTAATTACAATGCTCATGACATGTTAGATGTTCAAGGAGGTACTAGACATAGTTCAGAATTATCTGATTTCCTGACAAACAATTACTAATATTTCTTTTTCAACCTTAGTTTTTTACATCTTGGAAGCCTTCTGTCATCTATATTTATTCCTACAGAATTAAAGCGAGAGGTAAATCTCTCATAGAAGCAAGAGGAGATTTATAATAATCACAAAATTCGTAAAATAGAAATCCACTAAGGACTTAAAATAATTGGGTTTTTTCCCTGTCCTGCATTTTCACTGCTATGAATGGAAAGTATCTTTCATGCCTGCAGTGTAGAGCTCCTAGCTTCTTTGCAGAACAAACTGAAGAATCGAAGGTTAAAATTTTGCATTTTTAAGTAAATTCTCACCACAATGAATACGAATATCGAACTTCATACATATTTTTTAATAACAGGCTTTGTGAATCAGAAATCATTGTATACAGATTACAGAGAACTGTTGAGGTTAGGTCATAAAAGTTTTTCAGGCTATAAATTTGTTGTTTATTCTAGTAGCAAGTTAAGAGCAATTAAAACCAGAAGCTGAAAATAGAGGATCTACCACAAAGATTCTCTTGTGAAAAAAGAGGCCCACAAATTTTGAAAGTTTCTGAAAAACTCCTTTAAATAGTTGAAGGGTTTAATAGAGCTAAATACCTACTGAAACTTGTCTTACCAAATGTTGATTCAATGAGATAACATGCAATGTGAAAGTTGCAAAATACCTATAATTTTTCTGCCCTGAGTAGACTGACCTGTCTATATTGACCAAACAAATTTTGGCTACTAGTCAGGGTTCTCTTCATAAAATTTTAAAAAGTCTGTGAAACCAAACTCCCCACAGTTCACCACAGAATTAAAATCATATGAATAATCTTAAGACAACCTTAAGAATACTACGCATAAAAGGAAAATATGTAAAGAAATAATTATGAAAGGCAGGGATTGCTTTAATACGATTGGATTTATTGGAAGCAATTGGGTCCCATGCTAGTACAAAGCCCCTCATGAAGAAAAATTTAAAATGTCTGAAAGGAAGCACTGTGCTCATTTAGAAACCTTCTAGAATGCCAGACAAAATATAGCCACTCTGATTTCGAACAAGTTTTCGCTGGAGCCACAGAGCTTGCGACTGATTTAGAAGTCACTCCAGAATTTAGAGAAACACATTTATGAAAATGAAAAAATATATTTAATTACAAGTATGCAGATGAACCAATAAGTAACTGGAAAGAAATGTGTGAGGTGCATTGTTTTTAACAAATATTGTATAAAACTACACAAATTAATTCACGACGATTCCACAGAATGAACATCAGGAACATCCATCGGTACTAGAAATTGTCCAGACACATGTAAAAATGATTCAGAATAATGACCAGATGAAGTCTATAAAAAATTTAGACATAGAAAGCTATATACTGGTCAAAGATATGGAAGTATTAAAACCTATTGTTTCAGAAACCCTATAAAAATTCTGCAATTACTATAAATGATAGCTACTGGCTTTTCAAATGTTTTTATAACTTTAAGGATTATCTTTAACAATTCATATAACTGTAGCATTGGGAAAAAGAAGCTTTTAAAGATTAAAATTAACCAAACCATACCTGAGGTTAACAATATCACACAAGAGACTCAACTGTCTTGCAATAGTATCTACAGAGCTTGTAGAAACCAGGAAATTAAAATTTCTTTAATTTATAAATGATCTTGTTGATAAAAAAAGTCTAGCAAAATTTGATTGTAAATAATTTTATTTGCTTTATATTAAATGTCTATCATTTAATGTATATTAAAACTTTGAAGGACCCCACTAAAGTTTCTGCAATTTGGCCCCATAAGGACTAAGGCTGGCCTGCTCAAAGGCTCAAATGACTAGAACTCGGATATCAAATTTTCCAGTGTAAGTAATTAACTGTTATTACTCTGCTACCTTAATATATTAAGTTAATGTAGAAATTTCCAAATTTTTAAATATTAAAATGTAGAATTCACATAAAATCTTCCAATTTTTTATTTATCAGTTTCTATAAATTATGTTTAAAGCAAAATTATATGTAAACTGTCAAGAAAATAGTCAGTAAGACTGTTCAACATGAAATGCAAAGCTATGTATATGACTAAAAACGAAAGAAAAAACTGGCAAATGATTGACTTCTATTCAGAAATTATTTTCAAACAGTTTTCATAAAAGAATGTGTACAGAATGTTCATGCATATTTCTCTCAAATGAAAACTTACAACCTTAAATTTTCATGTTTTGGGCACAGTTATCTTTAACATAAATGGTTTAATACGAGTCCCCATCAAGAAATATAATTCATTCCAAGCAAGCCATCACAGCATAATTATACAACACATTTCTGGAAACACTGAGGAAAATAGAACACTAGAATTTTGAAAACTGTACTTTTGACACTTTAACTGAAGTTACTTTCTATTCAATGAATATTTTTTACCCCTAGAAGAGAGGGGGGGGGGGTATGAAACAAAAATACTAACACAACAAACATCAATTTGACAAACACTGGCCTAAAGAACCAAAACTGTATATATTATAAAATATCTCCGACATGAACAACAAGAATGTTGTAATAAATTTTGCCAATACAAAATATCTATTCAGTATAAAGAATATGCAGGTAAGTGAGCAGATAATTTAAATCTAGTTCTGAACTGACTCAAGTATAATTTTTGAACTAAAAATTTTTAAAATATCATATCAAAGGAGTCAGAAATATCAGTTAATACAGACTTTGTAAATCTTGAAATGTTTCTAACAAAGAAATCTTTAGAATACATGGGGCAGAGAAAATTAAACATTTTTATATATAATATACTAATAATTATGTAGAGTTTTGAAGTGTTAAATAATTTAATTTTTCTCTAAAAAGAATTTCAATTTTAAATATCAAGTATTAGTTTTAATCATCCTGTTTGAAATACATTTATTTAAAACTTTAAACAAGCATATTATAATGAATGATGTACCTAAAATGATGAATATTCAGGAGTATTACATTGAATGCTATTGCCGTTACCTTTGTTGTAATGAAAGATGAGAATGAAAGTTATTTACTAAATCTTGTCATGAAAAATTTTAACGCTGATGAATACAGGAACAAATAACTTGAAAAAAATTATTTCAAATGCAATTATAAATAAAAAGTTCTCTGGTAGAAGAATGATATGAGAAAGATGTGGTTAAACTGCAGATGGCTGTTCAGGGTACCAAGCTGTAAAAACTCACCAAGTTTAGAGCCAGTTCATCATTTACATGGGTAATTTAATTATTTAATTAGTTGTATCTATAAATTTCACATGAAATTAACAGTGTACATGGATTTTATTATAATTTAAAAAAAATTAATGCACATAAATGATAGTTTCTTAAATTCGATAAGCTTTAGATGTTTTGCAATTTTATAATATTTTTAAGTGTGAAATTAAATTTAAAAAACACCAAACACATGAGTGTTGCAAAAAGCACTGGACCTTTTTATGGCCTAAAATTTGGTGATTACATAATATACTTTATTTATGTTCTGTTGCTCTTTGGTTGTAATCTTTATAATAAATATTTTTACTATTTAGTTTTATGGTTTAATAGGCTCCAAACCTGATGCAGCTAAGCTTTGCTCTTATATCACCAAAGGTTAGAGATTAAGGGCCTGTTCACATAGGTGTCCGATGCGTTGCGTTAAGGAAAAGATGACGTTGAGACGAAAATAAACCAATCATATGCCTCCAAACGATTAGCAATGAAATTTTTAACACCTATGATTGGTTTATTTTCGTCTCAACATCATCTTTTCCTTAACGCAATGCAACGGACTCCTATGTGAACAGGCCCTATATCTTAGAAATGTCACATAGTTTTTTTTTAAAATCAGTTTAAACTAATTGAATTTTAGGCTCAAATGTGCTTTAGCCCACTGCTTGATGACCTTTTTTGGATGGGCAATAAATGCAGCAAATATGGCAACCTCGATATTTTGAAGCTGTTGAGCGACATTGGATTCTTGCACATGTGATATTGATATTTTGTGATCTAGCAAATTTATTGGGTAACTGAGGTGAAGCTAATGGTTTAATTGAAATTAACTGTTAACTTAAATGGTTAAGGTTGCTGTAAGATTTTGTAACATGTTGTTTGCATTTCTGAATTTGAGTTTTTGATAATGTAGTGGTTGATTTTAAATGTCCCACTCTAAGTTAAATGTTGTTTTATATCTTCTGAATACAGGGATTCCAAACAGGGTCCAGGTGGGCTCCTTGGGGGTCGATGGAAGTTTAAAAAGGGTCTATAGTATTCTAGGGGTCTATTGGGGGTCGATGATAAATTTGTCTATTATAAAATTTAATTTTTTAGGAATGTAATTATTAGATAATAATATCCATTTTAATATTTATAAATACATATAGGGCAAAGTGATCCATGCATCTAAAGTTGAATGTCACAACGCTTTTGTATATGTGCCAAATGCCGCTGTCGGCTTTTATCTGTGTACCAACTCTAGGCAGAACTGGAGAAATCCACTGGACCTTAAGGAGGGAAATCACCTTAAAACCTTTAAAAAACTCAGTTTTTCATTATAATTTAATTTTAAAGAATGGAATGAGAGGAATCTTTTAAAAAATGAAGTCGATACTACAATTAGAATCGCTTTTATAGCAAAATGTACAAAGCTAATAGTAAAGTAATTTATGGAAACTTTAAACTTTAAATGGCCTTTTCTAAAAACTTATTTTGAAACCTGTGCACACTATTTCTTCAAAACTAATGGTCACAAATTGCTAAAATTTTATATACATGTATATCTAGTATGTTTATACAATTTCTTCCTAAATTTAGGTAAATACATATTGCTAATTTTTTTACAACAATTTTTTGTGAAAAAATCATATCTTAGTCAAATAGTTATTTTTAAGTGTTGTATGTCCAGTTATTAGTATTATAATTATGTTGCATGCTGTATATTACAGAGAAAAATATGAGGGGGGGTCGATGAAGAAAATCATTCTTTTAAAAGGGGTCGATGTAGGAAAAAGGTTGGGAACCCCTGTTCTAGAGTGTAGTTCATGGCAAAATGAGTGACATGATAGAATTGAGGTTGTTGTTTAAGATGGATTTTATGGGAAAGAGGTGTGTAGTAGATTTTTGTATGGAGAATTTCTGTTTATGCCTACAACATCATAGAGCCTGCGGAAGGTTTGTTTTACTGACTACTACAGCCAGTATACTCGTGGTGAAGCTGGCGGCTGGGGATTCCAGTGATGTTTTTGGACTGGTGCACAGCAGAGCAAACCGTAGCAGAATAAATTATATGTGGAGTTTGACAATTTTTAGCCAAATGGCACAGGATATGGAATTCTTCCCCGTATACTTTATCTGTTACCACAATCATTAACAGTTAAAAATCATCAGAGCAAGGGTATCTTAGTGAAGCAAAGATCTCATATGTGCCTACAAGTTTCATACAACCAGTGGTAGGTTTATTTTCTAATTTACTTGTTCTTCCTTAGTTGCCATGTTACTTATGTTTATGGAGAGTCTCGGGGGAGGGGGGGTTGCGATTCCAGAGACGCTCTGTGGAAAAGTGCCAAATTGGCGATTTTCAAAAAATCAAACAGTGGGCTAAAGCACATTTTCAACGAACTTTAATGATAATCACTTAGATGTTTTCAGTGAATGAAATTTGAGATTAGCATCAGATAATGAATTATACATTCAATAAATGAACAAATTTTGAATTCCTTTTATAACATTTTTATTTTCTGTCTTTCAAAGAATACTATCCGGAAGATGAGAACTTACCCTTGGTTATTCAAATCTGGTTTATAGGTCTTACTCCAGGTCTGAGTACATCTAGTACATCAGTTTGCCTTTCTCAGTGTTTTTAAAATCTAATTTTTCAAGTGAAGATTCACAATTTATGTTTTTAGTTAATTTTGTACCCTTTCCTAAAATATTTTAATTTTGTTCTTAGTTTTATAAATTGATTTTTGTACTTTACAAATATTTTAAATTTAAATTTTTGTTCTAAAAATCACTAGTAATACTATTGTAATTATTTTTTTCATTCTTTGATATATGTTGAAATTATCTTGCTACAAACTTTTAATTTTACGTACTTCATTTATTTTTTCACTATTTTTGTATTTTTACATATCTTTTTGTTGAAGTATTTACATATTTATTTTCTAGTTTTTAAGATTTAAAAAAAAAATAAAATTCTTGTACAGTTGGCTCGCTCTGTTTAACGACTTTCAAAGGACTGTGAAAAATCGTCCTTAAGTAGAGATCGTCCTTAAACAGAATTTGTGAAAAAATAACATTTCCCTTCACACTTTACAGGCTTAGGATAAAAGTGTCAATATATTTCTTAGTGTATGGACATGTTTATAAATGTTATTATTATTATTATTATTTTATTCGCAAAAAGTTATTTTAAATTACATTGAAAGAAGAGTACAAACAATACAATAAATTAGGTTTTTAAAAAAGTCAAAAAGTGTTGATGACTTTCTTTTTTGCCTTGTTTTCGTTATTCTCTTTTCCAGATTTTCTAAAATGTTAAATATGTCATCTTCCATATTCAATGTAATATAGCGTCGGAGAACATCTAGAGAAGAAGTTGCATCTGTGTAAGACGGTGGCAGTGTCTTGTTTTTTCTGTCTTCACCTTCTTCGTTTGATACTGTGTTTTTGTTTACTATATCTTCATAAATATGTTCTACATTTCTGTAATCTGTTGTTAAAACAGATTCATCGCAATTATAGAAATCTTGAACTGAAACAACTTCATCTTCAACAAGACTTCTCCATTCTTCAGGGGTAATGTCATCTTTGTGGATTTCTACATTCGTACTTTGAAGTTCCACTACAAGTTCTTTGTGAATTACCCCAACGCGAAAGCAGTTTTTTATTGTAGACTAGCCCGGCTTCGCCCAGCTACGCTCAAGCCATCAAAGGAAGACGATGAATGAATCAAGTGAATGAATGACTCAATCGTTGTTTACAACCCAAGGGGAAAATTTGCCATTCATCGCATTTGAAGAACCAGTAGAAAATTTGTGTTAAATATCGTTCTTTAAAATTCAATTAAAAATCGAAATTTTAAGATAGAGACTTGAATTGAGGTTTATATGAATGAGAAAGCTTTCATCTTCCAGATGATGTAAATATTTTCTTTGTAAGATAAAAACTCGAAGAGCATCGACTGTAGATCCTCAAAATCGCGTAAATTTCTCGAAAAAATAGGTTTAATATTTTGATGAAAATATTAGTCTGTTTTAAATTATTTTTAAACAAATGAGGTCTTGTTTGAAGGAGAAATGTCTGTAGTCTTAGATTGTAAAAAGATCAAAATTCTACGATAATTTTTTGCTGAGATATCGCAATCTGAAGTTAAAAAAACATAAAATATCCCACAAAACATAAAATAATTAATTTTCTAGAAAAAAAATTTAAAATTCGGGCTTCAAGGTGCACTTTCGAATAGTCTGCACTACCCGTGTGCCAAATTTCATTGCTGTAAGTTTCATAGGCCGCACACACGCACACATTGAGGCGGTACACCCGGAGTAGTGTGACCGACAGATAGACCCGGACCTTGCTTTATTAATATAGATGAAGAAACTCACATAAAAAAATTCATTGTTAAACAGAAACAACGTCGTCTTTAAATAGAATTTTTTTACGTCCGAGGGGCAGGGACTGGGAAATATCGTCTTTAAATAGAGATCGTCGTTAAATAGAGCGTCATTAAAAAGAGAGTCAACTGTATTTTGAATATATTATTCCACTACAACATTTTCTATAACTGATTAATACATTTTGGACACTTTGCAAATATTTAGACTGTTTTAATTATTTATTCTTGATAAATGCTGTATTAAATATTTCTTTTTAATATATTCTAAGGTTCTTTAGTAGCGTCTTATTGTTTAATTTTTATACAAAGTGTTGATTGTCATTTTAAAAGTTTTAAAACAGAGTGAAATGGTATTTTCTTAAAATTTTCATTAGGTGAACAATCTTCATGGAGTTTAACAATTTTTAGCCGAATGGCACAGGATATGGAATTCTTCCCCGTATATTTTATCTTTTTCCGCGATCATTAACAGTTCAAAATCATTTGTATAACTGATAACCAGCAAAGTTGCTAAATGCATTATGTCTGACTTGTATAATGTACTTATAAATTTAGGATAAAAATTCTAAATAAAATTATTAGATTCGCAACTTTTGGCAATCTCTTGAAATCGCGAAGTGTATATTTAATAGCACGCCAAAATCGACCAAAAAGAATTAATCTACTTATTTGCTGAAAACAACAAAATATGCCTGAACATACAGTTTTTAAAAATTTAATAATTATACGAATTGCATAAGAATTTAGCTTCATTGACTCCCCCCCCCCCGAAAAAAAAAAAACGAGCGTAAAATATAGAAATCATATATATCATTTTCAACATCTTAACAGTTCTGTCATACAATACAGAAAAAAATACCTGTCAATTAAACCTACTTGAATAGCTGTTTATTTTTCTGGCATCAACTGTAGTGTTATTTTAGTCCATGATCCATCCGAAAACCTGGGAATGATTGTCGCCAAGGGCATCACTTTTTACATTTAATTACTATGATTATGCAGAGTTGAATGCAATAAGCAACATAAACAACGCGCTTAAGCGATACCGTTGCCATTGAACCAACAAATAATTTATGTCAGTTACCTGTGATTAATCACTGTTATCCGCTAACTGAATGCTGACAAATGTGCCTCCGTGTATTTTACGGGTAGTTCTATCCCACATTGTCATTGACATATTCGCCTGGCTATAATTAATCTCTCCACTAAATTTTATAATAGTCTTTACTCCACCCTAATGAAGAAATTGCCAATCTTCCTGATTATGACAATAGAGAATTTAATCGTAGACCTAGAGCGACTCTAGTGCTTGACACTGGGATTACTCCCAACTCTTCTTTCCCTTAATTAAATTTTTTTTTCTTTCTTTATGTCATTCCGTTTTCCTTAAATTCATTCTATACAGCTTAATTTTCACCACCCCCCCTTTTTATCCTAATTATATGCAGTCACATCCTCTTACGCTCTTTTGAAAAAGGAAGTGTGCCGTCTCGTTGGTGTTATATGCCTCTGCAAAACCTCATGGTCAAATTGTGAGCCGTCCTCCCTGATAATATCTTCTGCTAAGCTCCTGGATCCTGTTTCGTCAACCAATCAGGTTGCGGGACACATTTTGCTCTCGACCAGTAGTTAAGCCTGATCTTTTTTAACCTCTGTAATACAAATTCGTCATCTTGCTTCCTTTTTCGGCCTGTTTTCAAGCACGGGTTGCTTGGTAGTTCTTTCCCATCCTGGGTTTGATCCCAGCGATTAATATCTTTGCTGCTCGCGGTCTTCTGTGGCTCGTCTGCGACTTTTGAGAGTTTAATCGTTATATTTTGCTTTTTATTTTACCTTATATTGTAACATTTTACTTTGACAAGTCTTGCTGATTTAATTTTGTGTTAACTTTAACTTACTAAATTCTATTGTTTTTATTTTTATTTTTGTAACATCTTTAATTTATTTTGTAACTTAACTTTTTTTAAAACTTGATTCATTTCTTCTTGGACTATACGTGAAACGCTTCAGTGCTTCCCATATCCATACCGAGGGTAAAGGGCTTTCTTAGACCTGTTTGGAACCTCAGGAAAACTTTTTGTCCATGTCCATGACATTGACATTGACATAGGGCCGAATTCAATGTAACGTTTTAGCTCTTTAGCTAGTTGGTTAGTTAGCTCTTTAGCAAACCTCAATTTTGCTAACTGTTAGCACATCGGCATTCAAATGGCCCGTTAGCTCTCCGATCCGAGCACCACTCTCCGACGAGGGAATGTTCGGCAAACCTCGGAAGCTTTTAAGCGAATGCTCTCAGTAAGCCAATGAGACAGCCCAAATTCATCGCCAGCGCGACATCAAATGTAAACAAACATGGAAACTTCGGAACTGATAAAATAAAAATAATAAAACGAGTAATGCCTGGATACGCAACAAAAGAAAAATGAATCAAATGATTTTAAATTTGTGGATAGAATACTTACGAATATTTTCATAATTCTATGTTCAACTTTATTTGAAATATTTATAATTCACTATGTTAAATTACCGGAAGCTTTATTTTTCCTTTCTTTTAGCAAAATGCCACATTTTTAAAAATTAATTAGTAGAGAATACAGAAGATGAAAAATATTTCTAATATGGAGGATATGAAGTAAAATATATTTAAAACAAAGTTTAGCTAAATGTTAAAATATCGTTGTATTCAGTAATCTAACCTTCCAAAAGCTATTTATTTTGACATAAAAAAGTTTCTGATAAAATGATACACTGAACTTTATGTGATGTCCTTGTTTCAATTAAATACATTTAATAAAAGCTTTTAAAATAGTTAACACATTGATGTGTTTCCCATCTGAAATAAAACACATTCAAATCTCTGAAGTTTATACTAACAGCATGGTATTTAAAACTAACAGTATTGTATTTAAAATTTTCAAATATACATATTATATTATACAGACAAACTTTAAATTAAATAGTATTATTTAAGATGTACTCACCTGATTATTCTCAGTTAAGATTTAGAACTCATAACATTCAAATTATGCATCACAATTAATAGTAGCCAAAAAAATTACAAGTACAGACACTGCTTCAGTATAAATACAGCACTGCACAAGAATTCATTTAGCTCAATCTTTTAAATGTTGATACAATATCCTTTTAAGAAAATCGATAGATTTACACTCTTTTAAACATATCCATGTGTAAATGAAGAAAATGCTAAATCTAGTTTAATTGAAGTACAAGGGAATACAATTTATAGTACTTTTTTTTTTCGACTATCACTAATTTTGGTTCATTGCAAATATACAATTTTAAGATATTCATTTCATTCCTTAGACTAGATGCAAATAAGCAATGTTTAAAATATAAAGTATTTGAAGTACTGCATACTTAAGTTACTATCTTTTTTCAATTTGTGGCGATAAAAATTAAAAATTTCAAGTTATCTTAAATGTTGTAGTCATGCAGAAAAAAACACAGTTTCACAAATATAACAGTCAAACAAAATGAAATATAATTAATTTCTGTATTAATCTTTTTCTTTATGAGGAATAGGGCAGTAAAATACTCAGCTGCATTGTAGTTTTGTAGTTTAATATTTTAATTTACAGAGTGACATATCTGTAAAGTACTATCAATTACAATGGAATACAATTGATAGTACTTTGTAAAGTACAGCTACAATGCAGCAGTAAAATACATCAGTACAATAAAATACTCAGTTGCATTGTAGTTTAGTATTTTAATTTACAGAGTGACATATCTGCAAAGTACTATCAATTATAATGGAATACAATTGATAGTACTTTGTAAAGTACAGCTACAATGCAGCAGTAAAATACATCAGTACAGTAAAATACTCAGCTGCATTGTAGTTTTGTAGTTTAGTATACACAAATTAATTTACAGAGTGACATATCTGCAAAGTACTATCAATTACAATGGAATACAATTGATAGTACTTTGTTTTTGTCGACTATCACTGAGTTTGAATCATACCTATTCAAAGATACAATTTTAAGGTATTCATTTCATTCATTACACTAGGTGCAAATAAGCAATGTTTAAAAGATAAAGTAACGAAGTAATGCATAGTTAAGTTACTATATTTTATTCAATTTGTGGTGATAAAAATTCAAAATTTCAAGTTATCTTAAATTTTGCAGTTATGCAGAAAAAAAATACAATTTCACAAATATTTTAGACTTTTCTTAAGAAGCACACAGAGAAGCAGTTGATTGAATCACATTATAAATATAACAGTCAAACAAAATTAAATGTAATTAATTTCTGCAGTAATCTTTTTTTCTATGTGAGGAATTCAGTAATTTAATCCACAATTCAATTAGTACAATTAAGTACAATGGAATACAATTGATAGTATTTTTTTTTGGTCGACTATCATTAATTTTGGTTCATAGCTATGCAACAAATATATAATTTTAAGGTATTCATTTCATTCGTTATACTAGGTGCAAATAAGCAATATTTAAAAGATAAAGTAATGAAGTACTACATAGTTAAGTTACTATATTTTATTCAATTTGTGGCGATAAAAATTTAAAATTTCAAGTTACCTTAAATTTTGCAGTTATGCAGAAAAAAAATACAATTTCACAAATATTTTAGACTTTTCTTAAGAAGCACACAGAGAAGCAGTTGATTGAATCACATTATAAATATAACAGTCAAACAAAATTAAATGTAATTAATTTCTGCAGTAATCTTTTTTTCTATGTGAGGAATTCAGTAATTTAATCCACAATTCAATTAGTACAATTAAGTACAATGGAATACAATTGATAGTATTTTTTTTTTGGTCGACTATCATTAATTTTGGTTCATAGCTATGCAACAAATATATAATTTTAAGGTATTCATTTCATTCGTTATACTAGGTGCAAATAAGCAATATTTAAAAGATAAAGTAATGAAGTACTACATAGTTAAGTTACTATATTTTATTCAATTTGTGGCGATAAAAATTTAAAATTTCAAGTTACCTTAAATTTTGCAGTTATGCAGAAAAAAAATACAATTTCACAAATATTTTAGAATTTTCTGAAGAAACACACAGAGAACAATCAACAAGCAGTTGATTGAATCACATTATAAATATAACAGTTACAGAAACATGGTTTGTACCATGTCCTCGGAGCTAGCTCCTCGGAGCTAGAGTCCCATATTCTCGGTATGCACAGTGGAATGCTTCCTGATTACCCTTCTCAATATTGATTACAATAGTACTGGAAATGTGTGAGAAAAATAAGTTATATTAAATTAAAAGTAGTTTTAAGAGTTTATGAACAGAGTATGAGGAGAGCTATCGGGTTTTGGGATCCCCTTGAGAGAGCTATTCTTCCCCCGCCCTTGCGACAGCAAACCGCTGGCACGAGAGGGAATCGTGAGGTAAAGTTATGGTCGATTATTTGGAGTGACAAGTCCGAAACCAGAAGTGGTCGGACTAAAGAGAGTTTGGATTTAGAACAGGGAAGGTAGATAAGCTATTGCGAGTGGGAACAAGCCCAGGGTTTATAATCAGTGTGGCTTTAGGACGCCTGAGAAATTCCCTAGAGTCATAATCCGGTAGATTAGCTAGGTCTTCATTTTTTACTGAATGTATATTTTTGTAGAAGTTTATTGCGAGTTCTTTGGTGCTGGAAGGGTTCTACTGTCATATCTTTATTTAGTACTTCATTACAGAGGTACCAAGGGGCTTTCTTAATTCCGCAAAGAGTTTTATTTTGTGTAGTCTGCAGTCTTTTGAATATGAGTGTTCGCTGCTGAGCCCCAAACCGGAGCAGCATCTAGTAAGATGGGCCTTAGAACAGTCTTATACAGAAGTTTATTTTCAGTACTCATTTGGTTCTGGTACAGGAGGTGAGCTATGTCTTTATGGGATTTAAGGAACTTTCCAATATTGAATCCAGTGTTTTCTTCCAAGTTAGCCTACTGTCAAGAAATATACCATGATATTTACCCTCTGTCTCGAAGTGTACTGAGTGACCACATACTATGACCGGCGGAGGTGGAATTCTGTTAAAACTAAAGAAAATAACCTTTGTTTTAGCAGGGTTTAATTTAATTCTCCACCGTTCGAACCAACGTTCCAGAATGTCACCGTGACTTTGCAGATATTTGTGCATGTACTTTGTATTGCGATTCTTCGCTAAGATTGCCGTGTTGTTCGCAAACATGGCGAGTATTGTGTTTGTAGAGTGAGGAATGTCGTTAATGAAAATGTTAAATAAGAGCGGTCCGAGCTTTCATCCTCGTGAAATGCCTACATTAATATTACGCATGGTAGAATTTAGTTTAGTGTAACGGACTCTAAAGGTTCCATTGAGTAGATAAGCGTGAATTGATTTGATAATGTCAGAAGGTAACTTAAGTTTAATAAGTTTATAGATTAACGCACTATGCCATACGCAATCAAAGGCTTTTTCAATATCAAGAAGTATAGCACCAGTCTGCATCCGATTCTAAAATCCATCATGGATGAATTCCATCACTCGGAGCAGCTGATTTGTGGTCGAGTGTGTGGCTCTGAAGCCAAATTGAGAGTTAGTGTTGATACTATGATCATCCAGGAACTTATTGAATCTTTTATTGTTTGTCCCGAGCCGGATAAATTCACAAGGATAAAGGAAAATTTCGATCCTTTGGATTCAATCTGTAAAGTAACTTTGTCCGAGAAATCAGTGTTTATTGTTCCGTCTCGGATAGAAATCGCTTTAACCTTAATATTTTTATTTGGGTCGGAACAAAAAGTATTCCTTCTTCGGATAGATATCATCAAGCCCTGGGAACGCCAGTTTAACCCCTCCGAAAAACAGCGACGAGATGAAGATGGCTGCGGCATGCTTCCATCGGAGGGAGGAATCCATGCTCGTACAACAGCAGGGTCTTTGACAACGACAGCTCCATCAGCCAAGCGTGCAGGACAGCGTCTGATTGAGCCAGATAACAAGGGTTAGGGCCTGTTCACATAGGAGTCCGTTGCGTTGCGTTAAGGAAAAGATGACGTTGAGACGAAAATAAACCAATCATATGCCTCCAAACGATTAGCAATGAAATTTTTAACGCCTATGATTGGTTTATTTTCGTCTCAACGTCATCTTTTCCTTAACGCTACGCAACGGACTCCTATGTGAACAGGCCCTTAGTTGGGGCTGCAGAAGCGACCCCGCAACTCGGAGAGAGAGAGAGGTCTCTGTTAAAGCAGGGAACTAAAGAATCGCTTCCATAGCATACGGCTGAGAGAAAAGAGGACAAATTCCCAACAAATAGGAGGAAGGGGGGTAGCCAAGTAACCACCCGAAAAGAGGAAAAGGAGAGAAGAGACAGCTTGATTGATCGATCCCCACGGAGCACGGAGGTGAAACTCTGCGGGCCGAAAGGGGCAGGCGCTTAAAGTTATCAATGACGGATTTGAGAGAGAGCCCAGAACCTTAACGACAATTGTTAAAGAATATAAATTACGAGCATACAAGCTAGACTAACGGGCAGATTAATTATAATGAAGATAACTCTCGTGCGGTAGTTGGAGAGACAGAAGATTTAAGAAAATTAATGCAAAATTATGATATGAATGGAGATATAAGTACATATTTAATTTTGTTTGAACGGCAAGCTAGACGTGTTGGTCTTGTTAAAGATGATTATGTTATGCACCTGTTAGGTTTGCTCCCATACGATATATCTCAAATAATTGCTCGAGAAACGGAAGAGGAAACAAATGATTCTTCCTACATAAAATCATTATTACTAAAACGTTTTAAACTAAGTCCCGAAAAGTTTAGGCAAAAATTTGTAAATCATGTCAGAGAAACTAAATCACATGAAAGATTTTGTATTTGATTTGCGTAATTAGTTTGAGGAATGGTTAGCGGAGCTACAAATTAAAGACTTTGAGGTTTAAAAAAAAATAATAATAATTACCAATGAATTCAAAAACAAAAATCGGAAATGTAATGTGCAATCATTTCATAGACGAGTGGCCGACATTCATTAGAGCGAATGATTTGGCGGAATAAATTAGACCAATTTGAAAGCGTACGTGTTAAAACATTTTATATCGAAAATAAGAACTCGAGGTATAAGGGAAGGCCTAAGTTTGGTAATTCTCTTCATGATTCAAAGTTCAATCAACATACGAATTTATGAAATATAAATAAGAGTTATTAGTCGAATTTCGAAACTAATTCCCAGCGAGAGTTAAGAGGTAATTACGGAAAGATATTCAAAAGCAAACCGAATCATCGATAAATACTGGGATAATAGATGTTAGGAGAGAAAAACAATATCTTCTTTCCCCACGCATGACGGAAGGATGAACGATATTGGGCATGATTCTAAAAACTACCAGCGACCTTGTAATAATAGATTTGAATCAAGGAACTCGGTGAATCGAATGACTAATTCGGGAAATAAAAAAATCATAGTTCAGGCATTCAGGATTACTCCTTGGCGCCAGATAGTTATATTAAAGATGCAATCATAAATTATCGCAAAGTAAAATCTATGACTGACACGGGTAGCAGCTCGACTATTATTAAGGCTGCCGTGTACGGACCCTATTCGATTCGTTCACTTCAATGTAAACCTATGGAGAAAATGTGTCTGCTATTGACAGCTACATAAATGTTGATAATCCAATAAAAATGGTATTTTCAGATAGCACGAACTTTTTTGCACCTTGTAACAAGATTCATGTTATAAATTGTGTCCAACAAAGGAATTTATGAGCGCTTGAAACACACTAGAGCCGATTTTTTCCCCGAATAATTTAAATTTAAAAATATTATTTGCATTTTTTTTAAAACGAAAAATGCCTCAAGGTATCGAATTTCTTTCTCTATTACGGAGTAGAATTTTTTCAAAAAAATCTGTCAATCCAAGTCGGCCATCCTTAATCACATTTTCTCCATAGGTTAGCATTGAGGTGAGCGAATCCAATAGGGTTAGTACACACCAGCCTTAAGGGGGCGCTGGGGTGATTTTTTTTTCTCCACGTTCGCCGAAACCATGAAGCTATAAGCTTCATGAAGCTCTGTAACCATGAAGCTCTGTAGCTTCATGGCCGAAACCCACGTTCCTCTCTTCAAGACGATGTCCTGTACTATGTCAACATAAATGACATCAAAGGAGCCAATCAGAGACGGAATAGTTTTCGAAGTTGAGGAGGGGGTAACCCCTTTGTTATTTGAAACTGTGTTTTGTTAACTGTCAATGCCCAAGGGGATTTGGTTAGGCTTCTTCCCCCTTCCACATTCATCCTCCACAAACTTCCCGTATATTAGTAAGGGCCTTATTATACAGAGCCACTCGAGTGGCGAACGCGCGCCACAGCTTCAGACGCTCAGACAAGCCACTCTAAGCAATACATGCAATCATACGGATCTTATTATACTGAGCCACAGCCGTGGCTACAGGTCACGACTGTAGCGTGAGCGGGTCACCCCAGTCGCCTACCACTGCTTGTTGTAGCTCACCTGCGCGACTGTGGCTTCGGTAGCGGGCCATTGTTTGGTATGGGGCTTATTATACTGAGTCACTGCACAGCGCCACCGCTCCCTTGTTTCTTGTAGCTCACCTGCGCGACTGTGGCTTCGGTTGCGGGCCATTGTTTGGTATGGGGCTTATTATACTGAGCCACTGCACAGCGCCACCGTTCCCTTGTTTCTTGTGGCTCACCTGCGCGACTGTGGCTTCGGTAGCGGGCCATTGTTTGGTATGGGGCTTATTATACTGAGTCACTGCACAGCGCCACCGCTCCCTTGTTTCTTGTAGCTCACCTGCGCGACTGTGGCTTCGGTAGCGGGCCATTGTTTGGTATGGGGCTTATTATACTGAGTCACTGCACAGCGCCACCGCTCCCTTGTTTCTTGTAGCTCACCTGCGCGACTATGGCTTCGGTAGCGGGCCATTGTTTGGTATGGGGCTTATTATACTGAGCCACTGCACAGCGCCACCGTTCCCTTGTTTCTTGTGGCTCACCTGCGCGACTGTGGCTTCGGTAGCGGGCCATTGTTTGGTATGGGGCTTATTATACTGAGTCACTGCACAGCGCCACCGCTCCCTTGTTTCTTGTAGCTCACCTGCGCGACTATGGCTTCGGTAGCGGGCCATTGTTTGGTATGGGGCTTATTATACTGAGCCACTGCACAGCGCCACCGTTCCCTTGTTTCTTGTGGCTCACCTGCGCGACTGTGGCTTCGGTAGCGGACCATTGTTTGGTATGGGGCTTATTATACTGAGTCACTGCACAGCGCCACCGCTCCCTTGTTTCTTGTAGCTCACCTGCGCGACTGTGGCTTCGGTAGCGGGCCATTGTTTGGTATGGGGCTTATTATACTGAGCCACTGTACAGCGCCACCGCTCCCTTGTTTCTTGTAGCTCACCTGCGCGACTGTGACTTCGGTAGCGGGCCATTGTTTGGTATGGGGCTTATTATACTGAGTCACTGCACAGCGCCACCGCTCCCTTGTTTCTTGTAGCTCACCTGCGCGACTGTGGCTTCGGTAGCGGGCCATTGTTTGGTATGGGGCTTATTATACTGAGCCACTGCACAGCGCCACCGTTCCCTTGTTTCTTGTAGCTCACCTGCGCGACTGTGGCTTCGGTAGCGGGCCATTGTTTGGTATGGGGCTTATTATACTGAGCCACTGTACAGCGCCACCGCTCCCTTGTTTCTTGTAGCTCACCTGCGCGACTGTGGCTTCGGTAGCGGGCCATTGTTTGGTATGAGGCTTATTATACTGAGTCACTGCACAGCGCCACCGCTCCCTTGTTTCTTGTAGCTCACCTGCGCGACTGTGGCTTCGGTAGCGGGCCATTGTTTGGTATGGGGCTTATTATACTGAGCCACTGCACAGCGCCACCGTTCCCTTGTTTCTTGTAGCTCACCTGCGCGACTGTGGCTTCGGTAGCGGGCCATTGTTTGGTATGGGGCTTATTATACTGAGCCACTGCACAGCGCCACCGTTCCCTTGTTTCTTGTAGCTCACCTGCGCGACTGTGGCTTCGGTAGCGGGCCATTGTTTGGTATCGGGCTTATTATACTGAGCCACTGCACAGCGCCACCGCTCCCTTGGTTAATCTTGGTTTGACTTTTGACTCATTCAACCCTTTGACGTTGTTTGAGCTGTTTTGATTTAGCAAATTTGAAAAAAAAAATGTTTACTTTTGAAAGTATGATTTTAAAAAAATAAGTTACATTTAAAAAAAAAATTTTACTCTAAATATTTTTAATTTTTTTACAATTAATATTTTAAAAAACGCCGAATCAAAGTTAAAACTTTTATATTCCTGTTTAATTAAATGAAAAAATTTTGAAATTCGAGAAAAATATTTCGAGTTATAACTATAGAGATGGCTAACTTCTACCCTAACTAGGATGTATGTATATCGAAGTTACCCTCTAAAGAAGTAGAAACGACACTTAATAGATATACAACGAAGTTTATTCTTCGCTTGACACATATAACTTGCGGTTCAAAACAATACTGCGTAAATACTGGCACAACATGTATAAACACTATGCAAGGAAATATAGTTTAAAGTACTCACAAATATCAATAAAGTCAAACCAGCGATACTGCACGGTAATCACACCTACGACCACAATAACTTCCTTATGCCGGATTGGCAAGAACTCACGTAAGTTTTGAAGCGATCTAGCTAATAGCCACCAACGGCAACTCGCATAAACCACTTCAAACAAACCAGACTGACTTGCGTAACCTGGCTACGCGCTATTTATAGTAACCGCCTATGCTGAATTTAGCATAACTTCGTAGCTTCTTTGGATTTATGCAATAATGATCGATTATTGTTAATCGATTATTAGGTAGACCTTACATAACGATTTTAAATTTCCCCACTTTTAAAAAAAATTTTAAATTAAAAATTTTTTTAAAAACTTTATGAGAAGTTTTATAATGTGATTTTGTTTACAAATTATACGGTTAACCAACACAAAAAAATTTCAAATTTTAAATCAATAAATCATTTAAAAAAAATTGTGGGTTTACAACGATTCCTGCTTTGTTCGAGAGGAACGTAAAACGTTTGACTCCAGAAACAAGTTATCTTCGAAAGCCACTGATAAAAGAATGCTATAGCACAGGGGTGGGAAAATAGCGGCCCGCGGGCCACATCTGGCCCACTACACATTTTTTTGTGGCTCGCCAAAACACTCAAAAGAATCCGAACATCAGAAAAACTGCCAATATTTTATTTAATTTATATTTATTGAATTTTATGATACAACTAGCTGAATACTCGTCCTTCGCTACGGAGTACATTCAAATTAAATACAACGGTCAGTGTATGCAATTAATGCTAAAATACATATATATATATATATATATATATATATACATACATATATATATATATATATATATATATATATATATATATATATATATATATATATATATACAGAGGCTGTTCGCACATTTTTTAGACGATTTTGGTAAGCGGTAATAAAAAATCGTTTGCTGCAAAACAAATAATTGCAATTGTACTATGTTTTTAAAAGTCAAAATTATTGTCTGCGGCTTGAAAGTTTTGTTTTTATTCAAAATGGCGTTTTTAACAAAGCAGTGGTTCGAAGGCTACATTTATGCTCTTTCCGAAGAGAAATATGCGTACTCCGTTATCCAAAACACGATGTGAGAGTCATGGTTTTGTGATATCTAAAGCGTCGATAGCTAATATCGTCAACAAGAAAGGAAAAAAAACATCAAATTGGAGCCTCAAGTGGGACAAAAATTCCAAACAAGTATCCAAGGAAAAAGCGGACATCTTCGACTATTGCAAAGGTACGTTGTTTAATGTTAAAAGAAAATCCCCCAAGTCAAAGGACAGTTGCAAAATCATTAAAATGCTCGGTGTCCATTGTAAACAAAATGATAAACGTTGATTTAAATCTTAAGAAAGCGAAAAAACGCAATGTGCATCGTCTTCTTCCAAATCATATCGCTGAACGCAGGACACGCTGCAGAATTATATATGAGAAACACTTATCCAAAGAAAAATGGAAAACAATTGTCACAATAGATGAATCATGGGTGTATTTAAATGATTGCAACAAAAAAAGAGACATTTATTATCATAAAAGGGAGAAAAAATTTAAGTACATGGTTCAAAGAATCGAAAGAAAGTTTTTCTAAGGGATTCATGATTGTTACTGGTTTTTTGGTTACAAACTGGTTTTTGGTTACTGGTTACAAACCCGGTTGGACCGGGTTTGTAACCAGTTGCGCCGTGTGCGTGGCTCCATTCAATTACATAGGTTACGACTCAACACGGACTGGTTTGTGATTCGAGTCAGTTATCAGTTTCTTTTGAGTTGCCCCGTGTGCAGACGGCCTTAGTTGTACGACTCTGAAATGGGCCTTTTTTATTTTCGTTTCCTCTCGACATATGCTTTTTTTCTCTCTCTCGAGCCATTCTTTAAAATTTAATTTTTTCTCTTTAAATTATTAATCATTTTTAACTTCTCCCTCCTCCTTTAAGAATATTTTATTCTTAATAGTAATGTAATCTTAACTTTAAATATCTTCTAACTTTAAATATTTTTTTACTGAGCACACATACCTTGATACTTAACAACTTGCTTACTGGAGATAAAGTCCTATTGGACCAAGGCACTCACTCCTCTTCTTAACCACAACTAGCTGCTCACAGGAAAATTTTTCATATTCCCGAATAAAAGATTTCCATAACTACTAGTGATTTAAAATAGGGATATCTTTGTCGAGTCTCTTAGGTTCTAAAAGGTACCTGACCACTTAAATAGCAAAAATAATTTATATTAGCTTAATTTATGTATATTTATAAATTTATATATTATTTTGATTGATCGTCATTACAATTAAAGATTATAGGCAGACGACGTTCTTCGACCAAAAAAGCTGTGGCTTGGATGAGCCATAGCTGTGGTCAGCCGGTGCGTCTTTACTGTGGCTGCGGTTCGCCACTCCAGTGGCTATGTGTAATGAGGCTATGAGAAGACTGAACGTCAACGACCTACGATTTGAAAGAAATCTTTCGCTCTTGGTCTGCGACCATGCCTTATTCATTAATTTTTGTTAATATTAATCTTCATTTAAAATTTTTAATGAGCTGTTTTGTCAAGTACATCGACTGATAAGCTTTCGCGTTAACAATTCCTAAATGCGAAAAAATGATTGAAATAGAAGATTCGGTTTTCTTCCTATAAGATTTGTTAAAACAGTCAAAGGTAAAAATGTTTCTTATAAAAAAAGTCTTTTATGAAAAGTGACAATTTTATAAACAATTTTAAAATGTGCAGGCTGACTTTATTTGATACAGTAGATAAAGATAATTTCGTTTGTATTATACTTGATTCCAATATTTCTTAATTTAGAATGCTTCTGTAAAGTAAAAATTTTAAAAAATGTATAAACTTGTTACGCAATTAACCTGCGAGCAAATTGCTTTTAAAATATAGACGATTGGAGGATAATTTATAATTCTCTCTTTGCAAGGTTTTTTTGAATTAACATCGTTGTACTGGCAACGGTCCAAAAAAAGAAACGACTATTATTTTACACTTTTTTTAAAAAACTTTAACACGATTTAAAAACCACAAAAAAAATTCCAGGTAGTCTCTTCTAACGAAACTACAGCGGATTATTAACGTAGGATTACTTACCGTTGCTTACCTCCTTTGTATGTGTATATGTATATATGTATCTATATATATGTACGTAAGTATATATATATATATATATATACATATATGTAAGTCAAAATTTTAATGCATTTTGGTACTTTTCTGTTTAACTGCTTACTGCTTGTCGAAGCGATACAGAATGGGTTTGGCACGCTGCCAAAATTATAACTCGCGAGGACGGATGGACGGACGGTTTAAGTGTCTCAAATTTTGCTTTCCGAAGGACCGTTATGGAAGAACGTAATCCTGCGCTAAAAGGATTTAAAAAATATTGCGTTGTACTGTATCTTATATTGCGTGCAATTTTATCAGAGTATTTCAGACAAGGTAGATGATTCCACGTTAGTTTATAGTAGTGATCATGGCGTGGTTCCACTATTAGCAAGTACAATTCTAGAAGATCTCCAACTAGCCAATAAGCTTGGATATCTTTTTCTTATAAATGATGACAATGTTGAACGTGCTGTGAAGTTCCAACGTGATTTGAAATTGATTATGGCACGCTATGAAGAATCATACAAAGAACTAACAAAAACAAAATCACGGCGTCTGATAACCGAATTCGCATTCAAAACAAGTGGAACACAAGATGTTAAATTTATTCAAGATACATCTGTCGATACATCGCTATTAAATATTTCCGGTGACGAGAGTGATTTTTTGCAACCGAAAAACAACAGAAAACGGGCACGCTTATTGTCTAGTAGTGACACTGAATGATTATGTTACATGTATGCACAAATAAAATAAGAAATTCAATTTATTTTTAACCACTTGCGACTGCCGCACTCTTTCAATTTAAAAAATAATCCGTATAACATAATTAAATAAGGTTTGTGGATTTGCTATGGCATATTGATTCAAGCTCAGTCGATCGAATCCAATTTTTATATGGAAATTAACATTTTTTTAATTCAGTACATTTGGATAGAACCTATCGCCAATTTTCACATGTTCAATGTGTCTCTTTTTTACACTTTTTCTCTTTGCATAGTAATCTCTGGAACGTATCCCCCGTGCAAAAAGAGGATCGGGTGTGTATATATACTACTAGCATTATTGCCCGGCGTTGCACGGGTAGATATATAGATATAAAATATTTCATGCATTCCATCAAAAAAATACTGGGCTGCACTCTCGCTCTTCATGTTCATCTGGCCAGACAGAATGCGCTTAGCACGTTTCTACTGAAATGATATACAAACAATAAGAAAGAAAGAAACTTTGAGCCTGCGGACCTTCGTCTGATTTTAAGGTCATTCCCAACCCTCTTTCTCCCGCTCATTGGAATTTGAGACCCCCCCCTCCGTCATCCTCAAACCACCCCTCTTAACGCAGCTGGTTGAGGGGAAACCACAGGGGGTAGACGCACCTCTATCGGGCACAAAAAACATTAAAAAATTAATTAAAAAAAAACTAATTGAGCCCCAAATTTCGTTTTTCCTGATTTAAGTTTCTCGGGTCCTAAACATTAACTGTGCCAAATTTGGTCCCGGTCGGTGAAACAGTCTATGATTCTATAGCGGACAAACAAACAGACAAGCTCTTTTATATATATATAGATATATTATTTTAGAAATGCTGGTCATTTGGCCAGTAGGCCATTACACCACGGGTTCTCCAATACTTCAAGATAAGGTACTCAATATTCAAAAGTGCAGGGCACATGTCAAGATGTAAAGCAATTCTCCCGAATGGCAGAACAGGCATTCGGGAGAACCAGCCAGACCGAAAGGCTGGTCAAATGTCTAAAACATGCGACTGCAACAAAACGCTAGGAGTCAAGAACAACAGAATAATGTTTACATAGAGTCGCCCAGGGCTTTTCTCTGGAGGACGCCATACCAGCTGGAGCTGAACGACAACGAAAGGATTTCGCTAGCGAGTTGCTCGACAAGATTGATTGATGGTTCTGGTTTTGATGTCGGCCGAGTATGGTTTACAGACGAGGCCTATTTTCCTCTGGATGGTGTCGTTAACAGACACAATTGGCGATTTTGAGGTACTGAAAACCCACATTTGTCTCACGCACGACAACTCCATTGCCCAAAACGTACCATTTGGACTGCAATCTCCTGCAAAGGCATCAATGGGCCCTTTTTCTTGCGAGAAACGGTAACGACTGATTTTTATCTGAACGGAACAGTGAACACCAAGAATTGTCGAATTTGGTTCTTGGAAAATCCACGTGCCTTCTAGGTACACAATTCCGCAACACTCGCCTAAAGTTACCGTCTGGTGTGGATCCACTTCTCAATTTATCCTTGTACCATTCTTTTTCGAAGAACTTAAGGATAATGGCCCTATCACATGCTCTGTAACAGCTCTCAGAAATCGTGACATGCTCAGCAGTTTCGTTTTACCTCAACTCCAGCAGCGACAATGCCTTGAGTCCATTACTTTTATGCAGGATGGTGCCCCTCCACATAATGGACTCTGTGTGCGGAAGTTTTTGCGACAACATTTTACGGACGACAGGGTGATTAGCCGATCGTTTCCTACTCCTTGGCCGGCCCGTTCTCTCGATCTCACTCCGTGTGATTTTTGGTTATGGGGCCATTTAAAGAACGTTAATTATAAGGGTAATGTTACAACTTTGGCTGACCTGAAGGACCGAATAACATTATATGTTCGACAGATTACTGGCGACCAGCTGCGGTCCGCTGTTGAACACGCTGTTCATCGCCTGCACATATTACATACTACTGAGGGAGCCCATATTGAACAATTTTCCTTACATCGCTAGACAGTGTGTAACAAATAAATTATGTTTGAATTGGAATTTGTAGTTTGTTTAAATTATTTCCATGTAATGCGCCCCCTACCGGACATTTTTTGAATTTTTTTGGCGGAATCTTTCAGCGCATCCTTTCAATTGTCTATCTGCAAAATTTCAGCTCAATTAGCCTTTTAGTAACAACTAGAGAAAAGCCCTGGAGCGCGCCCCACAGGAGAATTTCAAGGGAGGAAGGGGGAGAGTTTCCAGGGGAAAGAATTTCAAGGGAGGCGTTATTTAAAAATAAATAAATAAAAAGTAAAACTAACTGTAATTTACTGTGCTCAATTTTGCGGTCACAATGTAACCGTAACGTATTTACGACATACGGACACGAACACGATAATTGTCGTAATTGTAAAAACACGATAATTGTCGTACGTCTGGCAACACTGCAAGAGCTTGAGAACAGTTTCTCGCTCAGCTGTTTTCCATTTGTTATAAATTTTTCCATTTCTCCTTTCAAATTCTCCGTAATAAAAAAAATCTCCCATTTCAACAGATAAATGAATTGAAGGACCTTAAATCAGGGCATGTGGTAGCATTGCAAAATGAAATTGCAGACTATTTTTCAGAGATTAGTTAAGAGCAATGGAAGTTTAAGCTGACAAGAGATCCTTTTAAAATCGACGTGGATGTACTTCCCGATCATATTCAGAAACAGGCAATCGACCTAAAATGTGATTCTCAAGCAAACGCGGAATTCGAAATCATGGATGTTGAAAATCATTGGTTACGCTATTTTCCCGTTTACCCAGAAGTTGCTTTGGAAGCTTTGAGATTGTTAGTGCAGTTTTCATCCACGTATCTCTGTGAATCTGGGTTTTCAGCATTAGCATACATAAAGTCAAAATATCGAGCAAAGCTGGACGTTGAAAGTGACCTGAGATGTGCTTTGTCACAGTTTCAACCTAATACTCAAAAACTTGTCAAGGACAAACAGTCCCAGCCCTCTTATTAATGTTGTGAAAGTGACTGGTATTACATGCCAACCTCACTTAATCCTTGATTACCTCAAATATATTTGATCTGTATTTAATTCTTTGATTTCATATGTTCTAATAATAATATGTTCCAAATTAAGATATGTGTAGTAATATTAAATTTTGCGTATGAAATTATCTATTATTTATTTTAAATTAATAACCAGCTTCAGATTAAAATTCCGATTGTACTACTTGTACTGATCACATATGGTGGTGGTGGGGGGGAGGAGGCGTGACCTCACATCAGTGTTCAAAGGGGGGGCACAGAGCCTGAAAATTTGAGAACTCCTGGTCTGCATTGTCTGAAATACTCTCTGATAAAATTGCACGCAATATACGGAACAGTGCAACGCAATATTTTTTTATTTCTTTCTTGGGTTTTAAACCGTGTTGAAGTTAATAAAAAAGTGTAAGAAGTAGTGTTCTTTTTCTTGGACCGTGTTAATTCAAAACTATGAAAATAAAATTATAATTTAACCTTCAAACGTCTACATTTTAAAAGTAATTTCCTCACAGGTTAAATGCGTAACAAGTTTATACATTTTTTAAAAATTTTCACTTTACAGAAACATTCTAAATTAAGAAATATTGGAATCAAGTATAATAGAAAAGAAATTATCTTTATATACTGTATCAAATAAAGTCGGCCTATACATTTAAAAATTGTTTATAAAACCGTCAGTTTTCATAAAAGATTTTATAAGAAACATAATTTTTAACTAACTGTTTTAACAAATCTTGTAGGAAGAAAACCCAATTTTCTAATTAAATTGATTTTTCTCACTTTGAAATTCTTAATAGGAAAGCTTATAAGTAGATCTACTTGATAAAAAAAAACTCTTTCAAAAATTTAAATGAAGATTAATATTACAAAAAAAAATTTTTTTAAATAAGACATTACAAAACTGCTAAATTTATTTTCTTAAAAAATCACAATTCCGGTCGCACAAGAGCGAAAGATTTCTTTCAAATTGTAGATTGTTGGGTCCTGTCTTCTCAATAATATGCGGGAAGTTTGATGGGAATGAATGTGGAAGGCTGTAAATGGGGAAGAAGCCTAACCAAATCTCCTTGAGCAGTGGTGTCAGGACCATTGACAGCTAACACACTTATGTCAACAGTGTCAAAAAACAAAGGGGTTACCCCCCCCCCGTCCTCAACTTCGAAAACTATTCCTTCTTTGATTGGCTGCTTTGCTGTCAATCATGTCGACAAAGCACACGCTTCGTCTTGAAAAGAGCAACATGGTTTTCGAACGCGGAGAAAAACATTACTCCAGCGCCCCCTTAAGATATAAAATGTATCGCATATGTTAGTTGGCCCATCAAATTTGCTAAACAAACAAATTCATAAAAACTTGATTTAAATACCAATCAGACTTCGTCTTATAATGTGAAACGCCACTTCCAAAGGTTTCCTCTGATTACCGGTGCCACTCTCAAATTGACAGCGCATGATAACATTTCCTGTCTAAATATGAGGGTCATTTCAGAAGTAATGCACACTAAATTATTTTTTTATAGCTATTTGATTTCTGACAATTTCTCTCGACAGACCTTCTATATAGTCCCCCTGCTTCTCACTAACAGAGTCACAACATCTAGGAATATTATTTGCCGCATACTACTTTTGTCAGTGCCCCAATGACTCGGGTAACGGCTGAAGTAAGCTCTTCTAAGGTGGAAAATTTTGACAATGCACAGGTTCCAACAAAGGTGCAATGTCCAGACGTTTTTGTTTTTGTTCAGATGTCAAGCAGTGAGGAATCTATCGAGCACAAACTTTGAAGTTTTATGTGCGATCTTTGATCTCCTACACTCACATTACCGAAGACATCTGCAGACCCCATTTCAAAAATTTGTCACTACAAAGCAAAATATAATTTGATTCTCCATACTTTAAATATTACTTTGCGTGCACATTACAAAAAATACTTTCTATTAAAATTCAAATTAGTTTAAAATAATTAAAAGAGAGACAAAAACCAAAATAAATTGAGACTCGATCTGAAGCCATAAAATATTTATTTATATATAATTATACATATTTATTTCCCTTTTACAGAACACAGAAAAAAGCATTAATATCTTAAACATTATAACTTCACATTAGGCAAAAACAAAAACCAGAAGTATTGCATAAGTGACATTTCATGATATCCTTTCCTACAGTGTAAACATGTATGACAAGTATTTTTACTCCAATCGTTTGACTGAGTCAAATATCCCATCAAGGAGCATGGGTCATGACTGATAGGGCATTAATCGATTTAAAAAAGTTTTTCAAAAGAAAAATGTCATAAACACTAAATTAATTCCAAATTATAATTACGCGTCATATCTCTTTTAAATAAACACTGTCAAACCCGAGATTGAATTCGACTTTCAAGGATATTTTCCCCATGGTGGGACAAAAAAAATCCGTTTCATACGATAGTAGAAAGTGGGTTACATCCCTAAAAGGATAGGGAGATTCCTTTTTAAAGCACACTGGAAATAAATTTTTTCTCTCACACACTGAGGACGAACGATTTCTCTTTTATGTGGGTACATTTCTTTTTACATGGTCGAATTTAGAAAAACTTTACTCACATTTAGAGCAAAGCAAAAGTCCTTCCTCCATGGATAAGACGATGCGTTTCCAAATTTCCCTTCAAAGAAATTATTTTCCCACGTACAATGTATGCGAAAAGATTCTCTCCAGTTTAGGTGCAGTGATGTCTTTTAAAATTACCCTTTTGAGAAAATTTTTTCTCACATACAGTGCAGGCGAAAGGTTTCTCCCCTGTGTGGGTGCGGAGATGTCTATCTAAATTACTCTGTTGAGAAAATTTTTTCTTACACAGAGTACAGGCGAAAGGTTTCTGTCCTGTGTGGGTGCGCAGATGTGTTTTTAAAGAATTCTGTAGAGAAAACTTTTTCTTACATACACTGCAGGCGAAAGGTTTGTCTCCTGTATGAGTGCGGAGATGTTTATCTAAATGAATCCTCTGAGAGAACATTTTCTTACATACAGTACAGGCGAAAGGTTTCTCCCCAGTGTGGGTGCGGAGATGTGTATTTAAATGACTTTTCTGAGAATATTTCTTCTTACATACAATGCAGGCGAAAGGTTTGTCTCCTGTATGAGTGCGGAGATGTTTATCTAAATTACCCGGTACAGAAAATTTTTTCTTACATATATTGCAGATGAATCGTTTCTCCCCTGTGTGGGTGCGGAGATGTATATTTAAACTACTTTTCCGAGAAAAATTTTTCTTACACAAACTGCAGGCGAAAGGTTTGTCTCCTGTATGAGTGCGGAGATGTGTATCTAAATTACCCTGTTCAGAAAATTTTTTCTTACATACATTGCAGGCGAATCGTTTCTCTCCTGTGTGAGTGCGGAGATGTCTATTTAAGGTACTTTTTTGACAAAATTTTTTCTTGCACAAACTGCAGGCGAAAGGTTTCTCCCCTGTGTGGGTGCGGAGATGTATATTTAAATTACTTCTTTGAAAAAAAATTTTGTTACATACAGCGCAGGCGAAAGTTTTCTCTCCTATGTGGGTGCGGAGATGTGTATCTAAATTACCCTTTTGAGAAAATTTTTTGTTACGTACAGTACAGGCGAAAGGTTTCTGTCCTGTGTGGGTGCTCAGATGTGTTTTTAAAGAACCCTGTCGAGAAAATTTTTTGTTACATACACCGCAGGCGAAAGGTTTTTCTCCTGTGTGGGTGCGGAGATGTAATTTTAAAGCACCCTGTTGAGAAAAACTTTTCTTACATTCAATGCAGGCGAAAGGTTTTTCTCCTGTGTGGGTGCGGAGATGTGTATCTAAATTACCCTGTTGAGAAAATTGTTTTTCACATTCAGTGCAGGCGAAAGGTTTCTCTCCTGTGTGGGTGCGCAGATGTGCTTTTAAAGGTCCCTGTTGAGAAAATTTCTTCTTACATACACTGCAGCCGAAAGGTTTCTCTCCTGTATGGGTACGGAGATGTGTATCTAAATTACTTTGCAGAGAAAATTTTTTGTTGCATACAACGCAGGCGAATGGTTTCTCTCCTGTGTGGGTGCGGAGATGGATTTTTAAATTTCCCTGTACAGTAAATGTTTTCTCACATACAATGCATGCGAAAGGATTTTCTAATGTGTGGGTGCGGAGATGTGTATCTAAATTACCCTGTACGGCAAATCTTTCCCCATATACAGTGTAGGCGAAAGGTTTTTCTCCCGTGTGGGTTTGGAGATGTCTTTTTAAATCACCCTGTACAGACATTTTCCCACATACAGTGCAGTCGAAAGGTTTCTCTCGTTTGTGGGTGCGGAGATGAATTTTTAAATTTCCCTGTACAGTATATGTTTTCTCACATACAATGCATGCGAAAAGGTTCTGTGTGTGCGTAGATCTGGTATTATCAGTAATATGGTATCAATGATGCACATCTAAGGCAGCCAACTGTGAAAATTTTCCGTCACATAAATTACATTATAAAATTTCTTCTTCGGCGCGAGGAGGAATCTGTGCACAGGAACTTTTTATATTTAGGCTAATTCTACATTTGTTATATGAAGTGAATTCAATTTCTGCTTTAGTATGCTTCTGCTCGCTGGAATGGCTTTCATTGGTACACTGGAAATACAAGACATTTCATTTTCTGGCATGCCGACGTTTCTGTACACGATGATTAGAAAACTAATTGCCAGCAATACGTTGAACTTTCAAATTTGTGGACAGCACAAACATTCTGGTATCGCATTTTATAATCTGTACCAAGCACCTGTAAAGACAGGAGAAATTGAATGGCATGTATTTTAACATTTTACACGCCAATGTTCCAAAAATGGAAGAATAACTTCAAAATTCTATGAAAATTTTTTATTCGCATTGCTCAATTAAAAATCATATAGAACGAAATATGGATTTATGTTTTGGCATCGAGGTTAGGGTAACAAAAAAGTGTATAGGGGGAAATCGTAATTTCGGCTTTTTTCTAACCTTTCGCTGAACAAAGTTAAAAAATTCAGATAAAATTAAATTTTTTTTTTATAATTAAGTGAGAGTATTTAAAAATGAGCATTTTATAGGTAGAACATAAGTTATGAGAAAAAGATTAAATTTTGTTGTTACTATTAGGTAAAAAAATGAACATTAGCGTGAAATTGTTATTTTTAAAAATAAAGTTCTTACAGTGCATAGAAATATTGATAAAAAAATTTCTAATACGAGTTTTCGTACGAAAGTGTCGACGAAAGACGTTTACGACTTTGATCTAATTTCAATTCTCCTGCCACCACCCCGTCCCCCCCCCCCCTCTTTCCCATACACACGTTCTACGACGGATCTGAGGTGAATTACTCATAGCACTCCCTGAAAAACGCGTGTTTCTTCATAGACGTCGTTTTTGACTCCATGGGAGACACATATATTAGAAAATAACTTTATAACGAGTTCTTATTCTTTTCCTTACTCTTCGATTTTTTTCCGTTAGTAAGGATACGTCACACTGATCAAATGTCTCACTCAAAGTCATTTCGGACTCTAGAAGAGGCACTTGATTATTTTTACACATTTAATGATTCTGAAAAAGTAGATGTTCTCGGCGTTAAGTGGTAGGTTTCTAAAATCACTTAATCTAAATCTCTTTCTAAATCTATTTAAATATGCGGTTCAGTTTATCTATAATTTAAATCAAGAATACACTCAAAAAAATTCTATGCTTAGAAAATTTAAGAATGAAATTTTATAAAAAGTTAAAGAACATGTTATCTATTCGAAATCTAAATCTAATCTGCTCTACATAAAAAAGAAAGAAAAAGTTACATAACTAGCGCATGCGCGGTGAACAGCTTCGCGTCACATGTGACGTGATTCCGAAAGAGGATTCAAATAGTTCTAGTCGGAACACTAGAAGTATCTACCAAAGAAATATCTACCAAAATAGATGGCAATCATATATCTAATGAAGACGGATTTGAACCTGAAGTACCTTCAACTTCAAAAGAAAGGCCGAATTTGAAGCGGAAACTATACAAAGTCAAAAGAGAAAAACACCCAACACCGCTCTGGAAAAACATAAAATTTAAAAAAAAATCCCAAAAACTGATAGCTTTGAAAATATTACTGCAATATTTCCCGATTTTCTAACATTATCTCCAGTCGAAATATTTCACAAGTTCATACGAATAGAATATCTATTGCATTTAGCAAATATCTTGGATCCTCTTGGATCTAGTTTTGTGAGAGCTTCGAACCAGTGTAGAAAGTCCAGAAAAGCATGAAGGTTTCTTTGACAACTCTTTATCATCACATAAGCTGCTTACTGAGTTGTCTGAAAAGGGTTGGAGAGGAAATGACACGATTCGGGAATTACAGATAGGAAGATGCCCTCCCAGATCACCAAATACAGCCTCAAAATGGCAAAGAAGAAATTTTTTGTACTGAAGTGACGGTCAGTATTATATTTGTCGCTGGAAAGACAGTACTCTTGTAACTATAGCACCCAATTATTCGACACATGAGGCTCTCAGTAAAACCAAGCGATTTCGCCAAGGACACAAAAATAAGAGAACTGATGTTTTTCAGCCACACCTGATTAAAATGTATCGAGAAGGAATGGGAGGTGTGAATTTGCGAGACAGACTTCTTCGATCATTTTGACATCATATTTAGAAGCAAAAAATGGTGTTGGAATTTTTTTAGCAATGCTCAAAACATGCTGCTGGATGGATTTTGCACTTACATTTGCATAAAGGTACAATAGTAGAACTATTATATCTCAATGTTCGAAGAGAAGTAATTTTCTGTTTTCTTCGCATGAAACCCAAAAGCACTCTGTTCCTGGACATTGCGCACGTTGCTCTGAATCACTCAGAGAATCATGTGCACATAATCTTGTGCCGACAATTTTTCTGCTTAACCTGTGTTATTTCTTAATAACGTTTAGAAATTTACTAGCAACTACTAAAAAATTGAGCTCAGAAATCTAGATTTCAATTTAAATGTCATTAATCTTATATTATAAAACCATGTGAAATAACTGTTTCCTGCCAAACATCCATTTTTGGAACATGTTATAAATCATATGCAATTTTTTTTTCAAAAAGAGAAAAACTTACTCAACGTTCTATTGTTTGAGTTTTAATGTGATTTTTATCAATAAATAATTTGTGTTATCGTTCGATCATAGTGCGGCGTGTAAAAGGTTAACACTGTACCAGCAAGCTCTTCTCTTTGTATTATTCACGTGAAATCAATAGCAATATATAAAAGTTTTGTTTGTGCTAAGAAATGATATATCTTTAAACTTAGATGTTATAAATTATGTTCTGGATTAAACTACTGAGCATTTAAAAGTTATTGTAATTAGGGCACCAGGTTCCTTAGCCATCGGTATTCTTTTTGCCCTGGTAGATCATAATGACATGCTGAGATTTGATGTTTCGGTTTTGTAGGAATCTCCACATAACTATTGCTATTGGTCCGATCATTAATGGGGCTAATTATTGATCGGCGGGGGGGGGGGGGGATTATTGATCACTATTAATATTTCTCCCCTTTATATTCATTTTAGTTGTCCGTAAGTCATAATAATTTCATCGTTAATTATTAAGTTTAAGGGAGTGCATCAGATGACTCAGTAGACCTAGCAAATCATACGATTCTATGTTACTGAATGGCGAAATAACATTTCGTATACCGGGTTTCCTAAAGAATATTTTTGAATTCTTTTTTCGGAATCTGAAAGTACACTTCCAAAGAAATGCGCGGCTTTAAAAAAATAGTTCAAATTTCAAAAGAGTTCAAATTTCAACATTGCGAAACGCGAGACATCGCTTGCTAAAAAGCTCTGTACCAAAATAAGTAAAAAGAACTTAAGAATTTGAAAAACTAGTCTCAAATCTTTAAACTTGAGGGGGGGGGGTGTTTGGGCATTTTTGGGGTTAATAGGTAATTATTATTCTGAGTAATATTTCTGCGTTTCTAACTGTAAAACATGAGTTTTCGCCTCAAACTCCTCCCCAGGGTGGTGGAGCAAGCTGGCCACCTTCACCCTCGGTGTCCAACCGGGCGGAAGTTCTAGATCTGAAGCAGAGAAGGAGAATTATTTGCGGTTGTACATATTCATTTTATCTTGAGCTTGCTAGTGAGTTTCGAGATCCACTGGAAAGAATAGTAATACTATTTCTCTTGTTCGCTAAGTGTTTATTTCCATAAATAAGATTAATATTCATTTACTATAAATATCACATCTTCATACTTTCCCTATAAAGAGTTCTCAAATTTCACTTCACTTGTTAATCTATATTTATTTCAATCTTATACGTAAAATTTAAAATGAATCAACGAGACTACACCGATGGTCGACATCAAAGGACATCTGCTAAAAGAAAAAGAAACCGGGGTGAAAATCTGATGAACTGGAGAAATAAGTAAGTGGTCAGATTTGTTGCATACAACCTTTATGCGAGTAATTTTAAGTATTGGATGTATAGCATACATAGTATATATCTAGCTGAGAAAAGAACTCTTTCTCGTTATTTTTCCTAACATTTTATATTCCGAATATTCTGGATGATCCTTTCTCTTCATACAATGTACGAAAGGGAGAGGAGTTTCTTATGTCTTAAATAATTAGCAATATTTATCATATATTCTCTGTAACAATGCAAAAGTCAAATACCTTCTCGAGTATTTCAAAATTCTCCGAGGTATCAGTAGATATCTATATTATTTCATATCATTTCACCTGGTTGGATTTATCTATTTTCATATATCTTTTAGAAAATTTTAATTTGTTTTATTATGCTTGAGTAAGTATATATATATATATATATATATATTGATACGAATTTTGTAAATATTGCATTTTGTTTCGTTAAAATGGCTTCTATGGAAGATCTATAGCTACGTATTTCACATGGGAGTCTATGAGAATCTCGCCAAATATGAGAGTTATCGCCAAATTGGCGATGTATTTTGTGATACGTTTTGGTCGCCAGATTTGGCGATATTTCGAAATTATTTATGAAAGGGAAAGTAGTTTCTTATGTTTTAAATAAGTAATATTTATCATATTTTTTCTTTAATAATCCGAAAGTCAAATACCTTCTCGCGTATTTAATAATTCTCCGAGATATCAGTAGATATCTATATTATTTCATATCATTTCTCCTGATTGGATTTATCTATTTTCATATATCTTTTAGACAAGTTAGAGCAGCGCCGCAAAAGAGTAACTGCTTCTAATTTTGGCTACATATGCAATAAGCTGCCGCATACGAAATGCGACAGCTTCGTTAAAAAAAAAAATACTACTATATAGTAATTTTGACACAAGTGCCTAAAGGTATGGTCGTAGACATGAAAAAGATGCCACTGATCATATGAAATCTTTAAAAATTAATGTTAGGCCATGCGGGCTTATTTTAAATGAACAAACAAGATCCATTTTCAGCTGCTTCGCCAGATGGCTTAATCGAGGAAAGTGGTACCGACGAAATAAAATGTCCATCATCTTGCATAGAACTTACTCCTGATGAAGTCATGTGCTCACAAAAAGTTACTTTTAGGTCAATAAATAAATAAACAAACAGTGTGGATTTAAATAAAAAAACAAGTATATTATTTATAAGTTCAGGAACAATTGCATATTACAAAAAGAGAATTTTGTATTTTTGTTGTTTGGACACCTAAGGGCACGAAAATTAAAAAATTCAAAGCGATGATCCTTTTTGGGAAAACAGTATGAAGGTCAAATTGAAACAATTTTATTTCGAATGGTTGCAGCCGGAATTATTGGACCTACGTTTCCCTCGATCACTGTCCATAAGAAACCCGCATGGAATAATTGAAGCTAAAAAAATGAGAGCAATGAAAGAAGAGGGAAATTAATTCGACATTTTTATAATTATTCATAGATTCATGTAACGCAGTTGTAAATTATTATTATTATCATCTTTTAAATATCTTTCACATTGCATTTGTATTTCTGTAAGCATAGTTTTTACTTATGTAAGTGTCTTTACATTTAGCATATTTACTAAAAGAAAAAGTTTAGTGATCTCTTCAATTCTGTTTAATACTACGCATTTATTGCTTTATTTTTAAGTCTACTTAACGTTCCATGAATAAAAATGATACAGGGACATTTCCTTTTTTAGATTTTCAATGAAATTTTTCATTTTTTATTTGTGTTTATGTACATCTCCCTTTTTTAGTAACTTAAATGTCTAAATGTTTAACCCGAGTCTCTTCTACAAATCACTCGTTACCCAATACAGTGAAAAAAAAATGCGATAAGAAAATTGTTTTTAACTCTATATGATTCTCGAACTTTCCATAAATTAAAATGATGCAGGGACCTTTATTCTCTTAGATAGTTTCAGTTTTCATTTGTATTTATGCTCGAGACTCTTCTGTAAATCTCTCACGTAACTCAAAAAATGTAAAACAATATTTTAAAAAAAATCTAGTTATCAGAAAAATATATTTAATTCTCCGACTGATTTTGTACCTGATTTAAAAATGGACATCTGTTTTGTTTGAAATTATTTTAAGTTAATAGATTCTATGAAACTTGTAACGCCTAACTTTAAAATCGAGAGTTGAAATCTGCACAGTTTATAAGGTATTGGTTATTTTGTATATATTCAGTATTTACACCTGCTCATATAAATTAAAGATCATATTTTATAAATCACAACAGGTAATCCAATTGCCAGCAATTCAAAAATTAATAAAATCCGTGATTTCTAGAATTGTGAATCTATCTGTGCATTCTAAAAAAAATTTTGCGATAAAAATCAGACTTTAGTTTTTTATGCAAATATTTAAATGACAAACATAAATATCACGCTTTTAATAATTTTTTCTACTCATTACAGAATAACCTGTTTGAAATTAGTACGAAGAACGTGTATTACACTGTACAGTTACAAATATTTTGCAGGCCTGTCTAGGCGATTCTCAGCATGCTGGAACTTTCCAAGATTTTTACGTTCGTGTGTGTGGAGGGGGGAGTTTTTTAGTTTCATACATACTAAAATTTCTGTAAATAATGAAATTTTTTAAGCTTTATTGTAGATATATACAGACGGTTTGATGGCTTTGGGGGGATTTAACCCCAAAATACCCCTTAACTACGCCACTGGAGTGTATATATGTACAGTCCGACCACAATACGAAGAACCACGGTTGGCATAGTGCCAAGACGATTCTATTCACGCTGTAGGTAAGGCTGCTGAGGAAGGAGGGGAAAAGTCTCGTAGTCTCTCGACATTCTTTAGAATCGGTTACTAACTGCGCTTGCTTGCTTTTTCCTCGTCTGTTATTTTGATTATTATATTGAAATTAATGGATCCTTTACCCAATACAACTGCTCGGAATAAGCCGTTCCGTAGTGATTGTAAACGTATAATACACAATGTAATTAAATTGTGTGATAAAGAAGCACTAGAAGGAAATGTTATTGTTCCACTTTCGCAATCCTTAAAGAGAGCTAGTGAAATGACCGGGATATCAATGTCCAGTGTAAAAAGAATACGCAGAGAAGCAAAGGGTGAAGAAACTCCAAAATTTGAATCTCCGAGGAAACTTCAGAAAAAAAGAACCACCGAAAACGTAGCTTTAGATAATTTTGATTGTGATGTAATCCGAAAATATCCACACCTATAAACTCCTATTTTTTAAATAGATTTGCTTCATTCTTTCTATTATTTTGAAATTATTATTCACATATTCGATCAAAAATAAAGTTTTAAAAAATAACTTTAAAATTGCGGACAAAAGCAGTCTGAAATACATTCCGTATTTCACAAACAAACACATCCGAAAATATGACGTTTTCCCCTATTTTCTAAGTAGACTAGCTTTTCTCGCGCATTCGTAACAGCTTCTAGGGACCTTGCTTCCGTGGTCGGACAGTATATATGCATATGTGTGTGTGTGTGTGTGTGTGTTTAGTTGAAAACTAATCTAAACACCTGAAGATTTTCAGCTATTTTCTACATATGTTTTTACATAATTTTCCTTAAAATATTTTTTTTTATTTGTAAAATCCAAATATATTAGAATAAACTTAGTGGTGTAATATTTTCGTTATTATGAGCACTTATCCGGAAACAGTTTAAATTAGTGTTATGTAAAACATAGCAATCTTTTAATCTTTAAATATCGGAGAGAAAAGTTGTGATTCTCGTTCTGATTGTCTCTTTCTGATTATGTCTTCCACCTGTAGCGTTCCAACTACCTCTATTGTGAAGTTCTGCACAATAGTTCTTTTACACTCTAACATGAGTTGACATTCATCACATTCGACCCGTGGTCAGGGATACCTCTTAAGGTCTTCTGACTGGAATATATTTGTGGAAGGTAACCGGCCCTCTCTTGGTAACACAGGAGTATGTTTTCCAGCAAAAAAAATTTTTTTTTCGACTGAGGCATACCCTAAATGTTCCGAGAAATTCCACAGATTAACATCTGATGAAAGGCTTGGTTACCAACAGATTAAAAAGTTTATAAATCTAATAAAATATGTAAAATTATTACAGGAAATAACAAAGAATACGTGGATTATGGGTTTCTTTAGGCATATTTGTGTGAATTTTTGTTTGGTAGCTACAGATATTTTTCACCACACTGTCTCCACATTTTAATCTGTATATTATGTATATAATACATTAGAATTGACAATAATATAAATTCTTCAAATTTCTTTCCGTTCATTTACTGTAGAATAGTGCTTTTATGCGATTCTTAACATAATGTGAATTAAACATTAAAAAACAGTTATCTGTGGACATCTCGTAGTCTATGAGATATACGTTAGGAATACACGGCTGATAAGGTCTTTTCCGGGCAAACACGTTTTACATATTGTATTACGAGATTATAAACACGTAATAAAAATTCTAAACGAAATAAATTCACACGGTTACGATGCGATGCCCCTTAATGACTTGTGATAATCTTAAATTTTCACAGAAATATTAATTCAGAACTGCTTAAAGAAGTTTTACCCATGTTAGATCTCACGCTATTTACTTTTTTTTTTCTTTTTGTTTTTTGTAGACTCTCCGGGTTGTAAATAAAATATGCCGAATGAATGAGGGGAGTGACTTGAATGTCTACCAGTAACATACTCATTTGACACTACTCAGTATTATTGTGAAGAAACAATTTCACCGCAGTAACAGGAAAAAAATAATTACATATATACACTTCAGTAGAAAATAATTACATTACATATATTTATAATTAAAATTTTGGCTGAAGCACGATACTCGTACCGATGCATGAAATGTGACAGTACAAATTTCATGGCGGTAACCTCAGACTTTAAGGTAACCGTACTCGCAGGGCCGGCTTTATGCTTAGGCAAAGTAGGCTCCGGCTAAGGGCGCCATCCCATGATAAAAAAAAAAAAAAAATCGTACAAAATTAAAATTCGCCAGTTAGTATTTCGCCGACGAATAGTATTTTTTTCTGCGCATGAGGCCTTATTTTTTTATACAATGCATCGCGGCGGCGGTAGACTAGATGTTATTCGCAGTCAATTTTGTCTACGCACGAAGGAAATCAATATTGAATACATACTCGACTCGAATTCGTAACATATTACAGAAAATAGGAACTGCATACCGTATCTCGATGCATTGAACTACGGACCTACAAAACCTTAACCTTGCGAGCACTACGAATTTTTTTTTCTGCTGAAAGTTCGGTGGCCTAGTGAAATACACTCTGACTTTTATTGTAAAAATATAGAAGGTAAGTTGTAACTTATTTTATAGTTATGGATTATGCTATGCATTTTTTGTTTACATTTACTAAAGTACTTATTGTTTCGCGTTTTAGAATTATTTTCATTTGGATTCTTATTTGACAATTTGACTAATTTCAACATGTTTAAAAGAAAAAAACTGAGTGGTTCAGATAATAGAAAAAATAAAGCCAAAAAAGATGCAGTTGCAGAAAAACATAAGAACGCTTTACAGAAGTTTTTAACTAAATCAAACGATATCGAATGCGAACCATCACCATCAAAAAAGTTGCTCAACTAACTCAACATTCGCCCTTGATCAAAACGACGATATGATCGAAAATATTGAAAAGGAAGTTTGTGAAACTGAGGTTATTTCAGAAAGTTCTCAAAATGAAAAAAATTCTGAAAATGAAGGAAAAATTGAAGAAGCACAGAAAGAAATTTCGGTACAATTATTGAAAGATTATGAAGATGTTGGAAAATGGCCACAACCAGAAAATAGAAAGTCCATAATAGACATGTTGGTAAGAATTGGACCTGTGCAATTAATAAATCACAAATTTCCGAAGGACGTAAACACCAATAGAAAATTTTTGTCAACGAATTATTTTCGAATACTTCCTAACGGTGAAAAATATCTTCGAGACTGGTTAGTATACTCTAAATCTCTCGATGTGGTACATTGTTTTTGTTGCAAATTATTTTCCAAGGTAGCAATAAACCAGCAATAAACCAGGCAATGTACCACATCGAGAAACGTAGCAATAAACCAGGAGGGTTTAAAAGATTGAAAAAATATTATCAATAGATTAAAGATACACGAAACAAGTAAAGAACATTTAAATTCCTATAATATCTGGAAGGATTTCGTAAACAGAATTAATTATACCCCAACAATCGATAAAATGCAGCAGAAACAAATTAATGAAAATACGAAATACTGGAGAAGTATTTTAAAGAGAATTTTTTCAATTATTAAATTGCATGGAACAGAAAATTTACCTTTACGTGGTACATCTGATAAGTTGTACACAAATAATAATGGAATTTTTTTGAAAATTATAGAAGTTTTCGCGGAATTCGATCCTCTTATGAAAGAGCATTTAAGAAAATTTTTAAATAAAGATGTTAATTACCATTATTTGGGGAAGAATATCCAAAATGAAATTATATTTCTTTTCAACGATATAATTAAGGAAAGTATAGTCAAGAAATTAAAAGAAGCCAAGTATTATTCTATAATTGTTGATTGTACAGCAGATCTTTCACACATTGAACAAATGTCTTTAATTGTTCGCTTTGTTAAAATACTTCCCTCCGCAAATAAAAATGGAGATTTTTGGGAAATCTCAGAACATGTTTTAGGATTTATTGAGATTAACAACAGTACTGGCAAAGGAATGACGGAGAAAATATATGAAATTTTGAATAAAAATGAGATATCTTTAAATGATTTAAGAGGACAAGGATACGACAACGGCGCAAATATGCGTGGAAAGCATAATGGAGTTCAAAGCCGTATACTGACATATCCGAGAGCATTTTTTGTACCATGCTCAGCTCACTCTCTAAATCTTGTAATAAATGATGCAGCAAATTGTTGTACTGAAGCTTTGTCAATTTTTGATAATGTACAGCGCCTTTACACGTTTTTTTCTGCATCTACACAAAGGTGGGATATCCTCAAGAAACATGTCAAATTATTGACCTTAAAAGGTCTTAGTGATACCAGATGGGCTAGTCGTTTAGAAGCTTTAAAACCAGTAAGATATCAGCTTGAAGAAGTAATGGAAGCATTGGAAAGTTTTTTGAACACACAAGAACCAATTACCACTGCAACTATTGCAAAAAATAAGTCTGATGCAAAGGGTCTGTTGAAAATTATTGGCAATTTTAAATTTATATGTTCATTAATAATATGGTATGATATTTTAAATAACATAAATATTACAAGTAAAACTCTTCAGAACATAAATTTAGATTTAGTAAATGCAAATTTCCATATAAACAGTTCAATTTGTTTTCTTGAAAAATATAGAAGTGAGGAGAAATTTGAAACTATTTTGTTGGAAGTAAAACAAGTTGCAACTAATTTAGATATCAACCCAAATTTTGAAAAAAATCGAATTCGCAAAAAAAGAAACCTTTTTGAATATGAAGGCAATGACAAAATAGGATCTATTGAAAAAGACAATTTTAGGATTAATTTTTTTTTTATAATATTCTAGACACTGCTATAAATGTGTTAAAAGATAGATTTGAATTATCTTCCAAACATACTGACAATTTTAATATTTTGTATATGATTAAAAAATCTAAAGAATGGGATGACACAGTTCTTATGAAAAATTGTATGGATTTGGAAATTCTGTTAACCGATAATGAAGAGAAAGACATAAGTGGATTAGATTTATTTCAAGAAATAAGATATATACAAAATTTGTATCAATACGAAGAATTGCCAGAAAAAATTTTGGAATTTATATGCAAAAATAAATTAACTTCCTCACTTCCTAATTTGTTTATTGCATTACGTATTTTATTAACATTACCGGTTTCAGTAGCTAGTGCTGAACGAAGTTTTTCAAAGTTAAAGCTAATAAAAACATATTTAAGAACATCGATGACACAACAAAGATTGTATGAATTATCAACGATGTCAATTGAGCGCAAACTTTTAAATGAAATTGATTTAAGTGATGTAATTGATAAATTTGCTATTGTAAAAGCACGAAAAGCTCATATTTAGTTGTATTTTATATTTTAATAAATCATAGTTTTGTTGCAAATTTTTTTCCCTTTTATTAAAAAATTATTTCATTTGAAAGGGCGTCCTTAAGAAATTTTGCTAAGGGTGCCAACCAACCTCGAGCAGGCCCTGCGTACTCGCTCGTTTCATGACCTGTGGGAGGGTGTTTCTTTATGAACAGTAATTTTTCGTACTGAAATGTCGTCTTTACCGGATCATAATAAATGATTAATAATTTAATAACAATTGTTTTACCGCTTTATTTGTTCATTTCAAAGATCTTTTCCCTTTGTAATTTTTTTAAGAATAACAAAAAGTTTTCAAGTGGGAGTGCTGGGTGATTTCTCCTGACATCTGGGAAAAGGTACATGACTCTGCTGGTGTTTATATTGAAGGAATGTAATGTAATTTTGTTTGTACGTACATTAAAAAATGTTTTACGAGTATGTTGCCATTACTTTATTTACAATCCTCGTACATAGTATACAAAACAGTAATACTCAAACAAATTTTTTTAGGGATAAGTAAATTAAAAAACAATGTACAGTCATATAAAATTCCTTACATGATGAAATTAAACTGTATAGTTCTTATACAAACATGGTTATGGTCTTTTTATAAATTACTTCCCATAAACTATTTTTCCTTTCCTGGGAGATGAAAAAACAATCTTCCCCATTTTCTACACTTTAGTTCAGGTGATGATACTGGCAAAACATTTATTGTCTTTATTACGAGCAAATGTGACAAAATGAAAAAGATATTGCCTGACAAACTAGTTATTGTTGCTTTTAAAAAAAATTGTAAAGCAAAAGTCTTTTATATAAATCTCACTAGAGTATAAAATGTTTACAGATTATTACAGGGCACTTCACAATAATAGATTGTTGAGCTTATAGCAGAATGCAAAAAAATACTAAAGATATCTGAAGAGTAGGGTTTGGTTTAGGAGCATTTGGAACTTCTAGAACATAACTAGCCATTTCATGAGGTAGAGAGTTACAATCAATAACATTTGTGATTGGATTAGAGAGTACAAGAGGCTAATTATTATCTGCCTCGTTGGAAAAGAAATTATGAAAACTTCAGCACAAGCCTACTTTAATAACACGTGCCAGAGGAGGAGGTGGTGCTTTGACATCTATAACTTTGCTGGCACATACATTGATATAGTTGTTCATATGTTTTATCAAATATTTTAAAGCAATTTTATTCAAATTTCATTAACTTTATGTAAAACTTCATATTTTCTTTAAAAGATTTTGATGAAAGTCAGAGTCAGTTTCAGGTTTCTAGAGAAAATAATCACTTAAAGGTATATAAGGAGATATAAAAGGGGTAAAATGAGGTGCAAGAAAAATGAACATGACACCATGAATATGCCAACGTAAATTTGCCTTAATTAACTTGTGAACACAAATGCATATATACCTATGAATACAAATAACATATTCTCCTCATTTTTAATTACAATGCTTAGGACATGTTAGATTTTCAAAGAGGAACTAGACAAAATCCCGAATTATCCGACTTCCCAAGAAATGATTCCTTATGTTTTTTTATTTTTAACATATTGGAAGCCTCCTGTCAGTGACGACTCTACGTAGAGGCAAAATAGGCAGCACCTAGGGCCTTGTGTGGTTGAAATGAACAAAAGTACGTATTTACATGCATATTTTTGTTATGAGTTTAAATGACATATAAGAGTGAAAGAAAAACCTTTTAAATGCTGACGAATTAAATTTTATTATATGAATTCATCTATTTAGTAGTTCCATGGTATGATACATTGGTAAAAGTAACTTTATAAGCTATGGCAAAGAGAAGAAATGGAGCTGCTTTCATCTATAAAACACTTTGAACAATTTATCACTTGGATAGCAGAGTACAGAAACAGAATGGGGGATGGTATCAATAATGATCACAGCAAATGAAACTGCTGAAGAGCTTAATGTCTCAATAGAATTTAAGGAAATTCAGAGGAGGAAGAAATAAAGAATTTTTTAAGATTAAAATGACAGGAGTGAAAATCCAGAAGAAATGTTCAAAACAGACTATTTTGGAATGATTATTGATATAATTTCAGAGTTGTAATTCAAGGTTTTCAGAGTAAAAGGAATAAGAACAAAATTTTGGGTTTATTCATGAGATAAATCAGTTAAAGGAAAAAACTGATAAAGAAATTCTCCATAGTTGCCAGAAACTTCAGGAAGTTCTCACTGTGCTAAGTGAGGGAAAATTGTACTCTGATATACTAGCAGAAGAACTTTACATAAAGCCTTAAAAGTTAGTGATGCTCTAAAGTTCATGATTCAGAACAGTACTGACCATGGCTATGTTAATTATTTACTATTGTAGTATCTGTAGCTAGTGCTGAATGAACATTCTCAAAGTTAAAGTTAAATGTATTGAAATATTTATTTCATAAAAAAAAATTAAACTACAATAATTATTCTACTGTATAATCATTATCTATTGTATGCATTATTCTAGAATATTTAACTGTTAGTCACAGGTTTATTTATTTAAGTGTCCTACAACATCAATAACATTGCCCAATATTAGTCACAACTGGTTTATCATGTGTACTTTTAATCGTACAAATAACATCTTAAAATTACAGTTCATTAATATTTTAATATTTAGTCAAAAGTTTTCTTTCTTGAGTGATATATTCCTGATTGTGTTCCAGTAAATAATACAGAATTTTTATGTTCCAAATAATAATGTAGTTATAACTTAAAAAATATTTGTCTAGGAAATATTACAACAAATCTCTTGTTATGTTAAAAACATACTAATATGACCATTTGCAAAAATCAAAATATAGAAATCAACTAAAAAACTTAAAATAATTGGGTGCTTTCCCTGCCCCCGCATTCTCACTGCCATGCATATAAAGCATTATACATGCCTGCAGTATATAGCTTCTGTATGGAACAAACTGAAAAATCGAAGGGAGAAACATGCCAAAATTGGCATTTTTGAGTGAAATGTCACTACAATACTACGAATATTGTACTTCAGTCATATTTTCTAACAAAAGACTTGATGAATCAGAAATCATTGTATTCAGATTACAAAGAAATGCGGTGGCGAAATCATAAAGTTTTTTCAGGCTAAAAAGTCATTGCTTATTCTTGTAGCAAGTAAAGAAGAATTAAAACTAAAAGGTGAAATAGAAGATCTACCACAGATATTCTCTTGTGAAAAGGGGCCTGTAAAATTTTGAAATTTTCTGACAAACTCCTTTAAATAGTTGAATGGTTTAATACAGCTAAATACCTACTTATGAAAAGATGATTCGATGAGAAAACATGCAATGTGAAAGATACAAAATACCCAAAATTTTTCTGCTGAGAAGATTTACATGTTTATATCAAGACAACAGATTTTGGCTACTAGTCAGTAATCTCTTTATAAAATTTTAAGTCTGTAAAACCAAACTCACAATAGTCCAACACAGAATTAAAACAATATGAATAATCATAAGACAGATTTAGGAATACTATGAACAAAAGGATAGAAAATATATAAAGAATTAATTATCAAAGGCAGGGCTGCTTTGATCCGATTGGACTTTGATCAGATGCAACTGGGCTCTGTGATAGTACAGAGCCTAACACAAACAAATATTTAATATATGTTTGAAAGGAAGTACTGTGATCATTTAGAAACTTACTAAAATGCCTGATAAAAGATAGCCACTCAGGTTTCAATTAACTTTTGGTTAGAGCCACAGTGCTTGCGACTTATTTAGTAGTCTTTCCAGAATTTCGACAAAAATGTTTGCAAAAATGAAAAAGGATATTCAATTACGAGTATGCAGATGAACCAATAAGTAACTGGAAAGAAATGTTTGAGGCCAATAAGTAACTGGAAAGCAATGTTTTTAACAAATATCATACAAAGCTAGAAAGGCTAGAGAACTTTATTACAGACAATTCCACAGAACGAACATCGAAAATATGCCTCAGTCCCAGAAATTACTTTGACAGATGTAAAAATGATTCAGAATAATGACCAAATAAAATGTCTATAAAAGATGGAGATATAGATAGCTATATTCTGGTCGAAGAAATATTATTAAAATCTATTGTTTCGGGAACCCTATAAAAATTCTACGATTGCTACAAATAACAGCCACTGGCATATAATATGCACAAATAATATATCTTTAAAGATAATTTTAACAATTCATATAACTAAAGAATTGGGAAAACAAAGCTTTTCTACATAAAAATCAATTAAAACATACCTGAGGTCAACAATATAGCAGGAGAGACTCAACAGCCTTTCAATACTGTCTATAGAGCATGTAGAAACTAGGAAATTAAAATTACATCACATTACAAATGATCTTGCTAATAAAAAATCTAGCAAAATTTGATCGTAAATAATTTTGATCTGTGATTAAAATATATGTAGTCTAGCTACTTTTTAGATTTCTTTTCTTATAAATATACATAAAAAAGGAAATATGACCACCTTCCTCATTTTTATGTTTCATACTTCACATGAAAAGTTTATCATTTATTTTATATTAGAATTTTGGAGGACCCCACCAAAATGTCTGCAATTGGGCCCCGCAATGACTACGGTTTGCCCTGATCAAAAGCATGAATCACAAGAAATTGGATGTCAAATTTTCCAGTGCATATTAATTTACTGTTATACTCTGTTACCTTCTTATATACGGGTTAAAGGTGGCCTTGTGGTAGCGCACTGGCTTTCAGTGCTGAGGTTGCTCACATCACACCCTCACGTGCATCATTAAATACCTCCATGTCTACGCCCGATATGGGCATGTTAAATCCATACACTGGAAAGTCCCTGTGTAAGGTCACAGAGGGTGGGAGAGGGTACGATCTCCTAGATGTCACCCTTAGAGAGTGCAGTTAAAAATTGAGGTGAGCACTAGATAGGACAAACACCTACCCCTGTGGTGCTATATAAGTCGGAGCCGTACACTTCAGCCTGAAGCCTATATGGACCTGATCTGAAACTTCCAATTACAACCTTCATATAAATTATGCTAATGTCAAAATTTCCAAAATTTTAAATATTAAAATGTAGAAATCACATAAAATCAAAAAAAAAAAACCTCTTTTCTAAAAGATTTTTTTAAATGTTTAAATCAAAGTTATATGTAACTATCTGTCGAATGCCAGCGTTGCGCCACGAAGAATGCCTCCGTTTGTGTCGTCCCTTCATAGAGGGTAATGCTGTCTGCCTATACGGTGCCCCCATATTAAAATGTACAGTAAAACTGCGGCGTAGTATAGATGAATATTTGATTACAAGTGCCTCAACATTGGTTAAAAAATAAATAAATAAATAAATAAATAAATAAAAAATTACCTTAGACATGAACTGGAAGAACACAGTTATAAATTTTGCCAGTACAAAATAATCTATTGAGTTTAAGGAATATGCTGGTAAGAAAGCAGACAATTGAAATCTAGCTCTAAACTGACACAAGCATAATTATTACAATAAAAATTTTTGAAAAACCATAACAAGGCTGTCTTAAATATCAGTTTACACAGACTTTGAAAATCTTGAAATGTTTCTTATGAAGAAATATTTAGAATGCATGGTACAGAGAAAATTAAACATTTTGATATAAAATATATTAGTAATGGAATAGTTATAAAGTGTTACATAATATATTTCTGCTTTAATGAGACTCTCAATTTTAAATAACAAGTACTACTTTTAAATCATCCTCTTTGAAATACATTGATTAAATATTTTAAACAAGCATATTATAATGAATGATGTACCTAAAATTATGAATATTTAGGAATATTGCATTTAATGCTGTTATCTGGGGATACTCTAGATTTGTGTGCAAGGCCGCCATCTTGGATTTTTCCGCCAGGGTTTGGCGCATTTCTCATGGCGATAATTATTGCGTTCTGGCAAAAATAACCCAATGTCAAATTCTCTAATTTTAAGATCAAACAGTCATTTCTGATTTGATCTTTTAATTACAGTATAATAATTTTAGGTCAGATCTCAGCCTTGACCTGGAAATATTTTAAGCAGTGTTTTCAAAACGCTGGACTTTGAATTTTTTTTAGCTTTTTTAATAAAAATCACCTGTTTAAATTATGAAACTTAGAAAAATTTTTGAAAAATCCTTTAAACGTTGGACTTAGATTTATTTTTGGATTTTTAATAAAAACAACTTTTTTAAATTATGAAACTTGGAAATTTTTTTGAAAAAATCATTCGGAAATATTGGAAATTTTGGGGTTTTCTTTTAGCTTTTTTAATAAAACCCAATAAAATCAGGACAAGGATTATTTGACCATTTATCCTGCTGTGTTGGAAATAAGGAAATAAAAACCCTTTTTCTAAACCAATAGCTTAACCTTAACTAACTTCTTAACTTAGGTTCCTGGGGAGAGAGAAGTTGAACTTCAGTTATTTCAATTTATTTGTAATCCACTACAACTTGGAATTATAAAAATTTTTAAAATAGATTGTATTTAAAATGTATACTGTATTTTACATTTTACGAAAAAATGATGGCAGATAATTTTTACTTCAAATAAATGAAATGGTGTATCATAACAATATACTAATTGACAAATCCATTATCAGTTTTTTGTTAACTTATTAAATTTAAGTTGCTTTTAATTTTGTTTATCGATTGTCAATTAGTATACTATAATGATACACCATTTCATTTATTTGAAGTAAAAATTATCTGCCATCATTTTTTCGTAAAATGTAAAATACAGTATACATTTTAAATACAATCTATTTTAAAAATTTTTATAATTCCAAGTTGTAGTGGATTACAAATAAATTTAAATAACTGAAATTCAACTTCTCTCTCCCCAGGAACCTAAGTTAAGAAGTTAGTTAAGGTTAAGCTATTGGTTTAGGAAAAGGTTTTTTTTTTTCCTTATTTCCAACACAGCAGGATAAATGGTCAAATAATCCTTGTCCCGATTTTATTGTATGCACAAAATATTTGGTTAAGGTCAAATCTGAAGTAAAATTTCATTACCACAATGCCCTAACCAAAAAAAAAAAATAATAATAATAAAGGAGAATCTGGTTACTCACCATAAATTTATGGGTTCATAATTTTTTTACATTTTTCAAAGCTGAATTTTAGATAATTTTTAAATTGCAAGATATTTAGGTGGTACGAAAATGCTGTATTTTTTTTCTAATTAGCAATATATTAGCATAATATTTTGGTGATTCATTGCTATTTGTCAAAGAGTTAGGGTAAATTGAATACATGGCATTGAAATTTTATCTGTAAGTAAAATCCATTTGACCAAATTTTTTATATGAATCATAATTTGAAAAGGTAGTTTTTAATTAAAAATGCAAAAGAAAAAAAAATCTAAGTCCAACGATTAAATGATTTTTCAAAAATATTTCTAAGTTTCATAATTTAAAAAAGTGGGTTTTATTAAAAAAGCTAAAAGAAAAACCCAAAATTTCCAATATTTGAGAATGATTTGTTCAAAAAAATTTCCAAGTTTCATAATTTAAAAAAGGGGTTTTTATTAAAAACCCAAAATCTAAGTCCAACATTTAAAGGATTTTTCAAAATTTTTTCTAAGTTTCATAATTTAAACAGGTGGTTTTTATTAAAAAAGCTAAAAAAATTCAAAGTCCAGCGTTTTGAAAACACCGCTTAAAACATATTGGCGAGAATTTTTCCACTCCTCAAAACATGGTAAAATCGCCAAGTTGGCACAAAAAAAATCCAAGATGGCGGCCGTGCACACAAATCTAGAGTAGTCCCTGTTATCTTTGTTCTAATGAAAGATGAGTGTGAATGTTAATTAAATCTTGCTATCAAAATTGTTAACACTGAATGAATACAGAAACAAATAACATATGAAAAATGTTTTCAAATGCCATCATAAAATGTTCTCTGATAGAAGAATGATACAAGAAAGCAACACCTAAACTGAAGATTACTGCACATGGTGCCAAGCTATAAAAACTCACCAAATAAAGTACCAATTCATAATTAATGTGCAAAAATTAATAATTTAAATAGTTCTATCTATAAGTTTTGTATGAAATTAACAGTGCATATCAATTTCATTATAATTTAAAAAAATTTAAAGCACAAAAATGATAGTTTGTTACCAAACACACGAATGTTGGGGGAAATGCTGAATTTCCTATAGCCTCGAATTTGGTGATTATATAAGTGGTTTCTTTATGTTCTGCTACAGTTGGATTGTAATCTATATAATAAATGATTTTATTATTCAGTTTGATGGCTTAATACTCAGTAATCCTGATCCAGCTAAGCTTCACACTTACATCACCAAAGGTAAATAATTATATCTCAGAAATATCACTTGGGTTTTTTTCAGTTTTAAATAATCAAATCTGAATGGCGATCATTTAAATGTGTGTAGCCAATGACATTTGAAATTACATTCAGATAACAAATTATGAGTTCAGTGATGAAAAATCCTTCAAATTCTTTTTATAACATTTTTTTTTTTTTCTTTTGAAGGAATATAATCAAGATGAGAGCTTACCCTTGGTTATTCATATCTTAATTATTACTTTTATAAATTGATTTTTATACTTTGGAAATATTTAAATTTTAATTTTTGTTCTAAAAATTCAACTGCAATACTATTGCCATATATATATATATATATATATATATATATATATATATATATATATACATTTCATTCTTCTAATTTACGCTGAAGTTATCTTGCTCCTAACTTTTAAATTCTATGTACTTTATTTATTCTTTTACAGTATTTATATGTTTATGTGTCCATTTTGACATACTTTTAGAAACCAATTCATAAATTTTGGACATTCTGGAAATATTTAGGCTGATTTAGTTATTTACTACGGGTAAATGCTGTATTCAATATCTTTTCATTCAAATATTCTAATGTTGTTTATTACCTACTTATTGTTGAATTTTCATACAATGTGTCCATTGTCGGGCTAGTTTTAAAAAAATAAGAAATAGTCTTTTCTTGACTGAGAACTCTACTTGGTGGAGTTTGACAACTTCGATATTTTATCTTATCTATTACCGCAATTATTAACAGTTCAAAAACATTTATGTAACTCATAGCAAGGAAAATTGCTAAACACAGTACTGTCTCACATGTATTATTAAATATTTATACATTTTCGATAAAAATTGCAAATAAAATTATTAGAGAAATCAGATTGGCAACTTTAGGCAATCTCTGGAAATCGCTGAGCGTATATTTTAATAGCACGCCACCATCGACGAAAAACTAATGATCTACTAATTTGCTGAAAATAACATACCATAGCTGAACATATAGTGTTTAACGATTTAATAGATATACATATTGTACTAACATTTAGCTTCATTAAAAAAAAAAAGAAAGCGTAAAATGTAGAAATCATTTATATAATTTTCAATTTCTTAACAAAACAGTTCTGTCATACAATACAGAAAAAATGACCCGTAAATTAAACTTACTTGAGTACTGTATATTTTTCTAGCACCTAGATCAATGTTATTTCAGTACATGATCCATTCTAAAAGCTGGGAAATTTTGTCGCCTACGGTTTTTTCTTTTATTTATTTAGATTACAGAGAATTGAAAGAAGCAACATAAAAAACGCGCGAAAGCGACACCGTTGCCACTATTGAGTATAAAAATACTCCTGTATACGCTACCCATGAAGCTACAAGGAGAGCCATTCTCGCTAAAAACCATAAAGTCATACCCCCGAATTCAATGTAACGTTTTAGCTCTTTAGCTAGTTAGCTAGTTAGCTCTTTAGCCGATTCCGTATTCAAATGCCCAAAAAGAGCGAAATATCCGGTCGCCTGTTAGCTAACGCTTGCTAGGTGGTTTCTCTGGTGGCGTTTTTGTTTTGATTAAGGTTTCGACTCGTTTCTACTGTTTTGAAGTTAGTAAGTAACTCTTTCTTGTATTTTTGAATATTCCAAATTATATTTATTTAGCAGTTACGCAAAATACGTTATAAATAAGCAAATTATCTTTTGTTAATTAGATTAATCTTTTGTTACGAGCACTTTAGAAAAATTTCATGTTTACCGTTATGTATAATGATTTAGAAATTTACAGTAGACATTATGGTATTAGTGATTAGTATAATGATTTGAGAATTTTTGTAGCTTTAACCGCTTTCGCTTGTGTTGTAAAATGGACGATTTATATACAGTTCGCACACACAAACGAAATATAGATTTTAACTATCAAACATTTTATCTCTTCTCAGTTTAGATATCCGTAGTGAAAGAGCACAGAAGAATTTTAGAAAATACGTTTAATTAATCATTCTTCGTGCTAAAGAATGAGAATTGTATCAATCACCAGAAACTTAGTAATAACACTACAAAATATTTGTATTTAAGCTGGAAAGCATTTTAAAAATTTATAATCCTCTTCCCAGACAAATTTCAAGCTTCAAGCCCAATACCTGTTCCCTGCAAATAAAATTTTGATGTATATAAAATGGGTTGTTCTTCCTGGCTGTTGCTCTTTTTTAATAAAAACCATAGTGAATAATGATTTTTCCCATTTATTACTCTTTTACATAAAAGGAACAATTTTATCTAGTATGTCTGTGAAGAAACTGCTCTCCCATGTGTGCAATAATTGTTTTATTGTGTTAAATTTTGTCAGTGTGTAATTGAATGCTTACCTAGAAGAAACTTTTTTTTCAATCTAAAAAAAAGTACAGCTATAATATGTCTTTAAGTATGATTTTCATGAGCACAGCATTAATTTCTGTTTGTTTCAATTTTATAAAATGTGGTTAATTCCAGTTTCCAGGACTATACTTTTTTTCTTCTTTTTTAATATGTAAACAAAATTTAAGTGTTAGAAAAAGTCATGCCTTTTCAAAAGCAGTTACTAATGTTAAATTTTACAATGCACAAGCTGATTCCTGACCTAATATAATGTTCTATTAAAAATTAATCAAACTATAACTAAAAGTAAATTTGGCTTAGCTATGGGTCTTGAAATTTCAGCCAGGACTATGAAATTTGGTACAAACCATGTTTCTGTAACTGTTATATATATAATGTGATTCAATCAACTGCTTGTTGATTGTTCTCTGTGTGTTTCTTCACAAAATTCTAAAATATTTGTGATATTGTATTTTTTTCTGCATAACTGCAAAATTTAAGGTAACTTGAAATTTTAAATTTTTATCGCCACAAATTGAATAAAATATAGTAACTTAACTATGTAGTACTTCATTACTTTATCTTTTAAATATTGCTTATTTGCACGTAGTATAACGAATGAAATGAATACCTTAAAACTATATATTTGTTGCATAGCTATGAACCAAAATTAATGATAGTCGAGGAAAAAAAAATACTATCAATTGTATTCCATTGTACTTAATTGTACTAATTGAATTGTGGATTAAATTACTGGAATTCCTCACATAGAAAAAAGATTACTGCAGAAATTAATTACATTTAATTTTGTTTGACTGTTATATTTATAATGTGATTCAATCAACTGCTTCTTGACTGTTCTCTGTGTGCTTCTTAAGCAAATTCTAAAATATTTGTGAAATTGTATTTTTTTTCTGCATAACTGCAAAATTTAAGATAACTTGAAATTTTGAATTTTTATCGCCACAAATTGAATAAAATATAGTAACTTAACTATATTTTACTTTTATAAATTGATTTTTATACTTTGGAAATATTTAAATTTTAATTTTTGTTCTAAAAATTCAACTGCAATACTATTGCCATATATATATATATATATATATATATATATATATATATATATATATATATACATTTCATTCTTCTAATTTACGCTGAAGTTATCTTGCTCCTAACTTTTAAATTCTATGTACTTTATTTATTCTTTTACAGTATTTATATGTTTATGTGTCCATTTTGACATACTTTTAGAAACCAATTCATAAATTTTGGACATTCTGGAAATATTTAGGCTGATTTAGTTATTTACTACGGGTAATTGCTGTATTCAATATCTTTTCATTCAAATATTCTAATGTTGTTTATTACCTACTTATTGTTGAATTTTCATACAATGTGTCCATTGTCGGGCTAGTTTTAAAAAAATAAGAAATAGTCTTTTCTTGACTGAGAACTCTACTTGGTGGAGTTTGACAACTTCGATATTTTATCTTATCTATTACCGCAATTATTAACAGTTCAAAAACATTTATGTAACTCATAGCAAGGAAAATTGCTAAACACAGTACTGTCTCACATGTATTATTAAATATTTATAAATTTTCGATAAAAATTGCAAATAAAATTATTAGAGAAATCAGATTGGCAACTTTAGGCAATCTCTGGAAATCGCTGAGCGTATATTTTAATAGCACGCCACCATCGACGAAAAACTAATGATCTACTAATTTGCTGAAAATAACATACCATAGCTGAACATATAGTGTTTAACGATTTAATAGATATACATATTGTACTAACATTTAGCTTCATTAAAAAAAAAAGAAAGCGTAAAATGTAGAAATCATTTATATAATTTTCAATTTCTTAACAAAACAGTTCTGTCATACAATACAGAAAAAATGACCCGTAAATTAAACTTACTTGAGTACTGTATATTTTTCTAGCACCTAGATCAATGTTATTTCAGTACATGATCCATTCTAAAAGCTGGGAAATTTTGTCGCCTACGGTTTTTCTCTTTTAATTATATGGATTGCAGAGAATTGAAAGAAGCAACATAAACAACGCTTATAAGCGATACCGTTGCCACTAGTGATTATAAATATACTCCTGTGTACACTACCCATAAAGCTACAAGGAGCTCATCCGCAAATAGTGAGACATTTAACAGAAGCGCCGATTTTTCATATAATTATGTGGAAGCATGTTTTTGAAAATTGTTTTACAAATTTTTCCATGTTTTTATTACCATGATTTTATTAACTCACTGTCTTGTTTGTTTGTTTGTGTGTGTGTTTGTCCAGTCCAAATCTTCCAATCGATTTTTAACTAACTTCCCGACTAGCTAGACATTGGAAATTTTAGAATAGCTTAGAACACGATGACAATGCATTATTTTAATTCTTTTAGCCATCTTTAAGCAATATTGAATTCATTTTCAGTTAATTTTGTTTTGTAGAATGGTGCAGCCATCTATTGGACGGGACAATTCATCAAAAAAATTTTTAAAAATTATTTATTAATACATAGAATTGTCAAGTTTATACGATTCAACAGAAAATTTAAAAACATGTTACATAAAAAGTTCTTTTTATCTTGTAATTATTAAATTTATTCTGTGCACAGATATGCCAACATGTATTGCACCTGGTTGTACTAGTGGCTATCGATGAGCCATAAAAAGAAACAAAGAAAGTGGACAGAGATATCCTAGTTTGTGTACTGCTCCTAATGTAAGAACATTGTTATTGTCTTGTTTTGATATAAGATGTATAAAAGTGAGAGAAAAATACTTTGTTTTTAAAAGTCATTAATATTCTAGAAGCAAAACACTAAATTTTAATAAACTAATTGATAAATTAATTTTTCAAATGATAAAATAAATTTATACTGGTCCTCCTATGCCAGTAATAGGTTGTAATGAGCGACATATCTTTCCTTTTATTCAAAATATTATTCTTTTTTTCCTCATTACGCGCATGCGCTTTATATGCATACAAGAAAATAAAAATTCTCGACTTTGCGCTAATGTTAAAAAATTAAGAAAACTGTCAAAATTATAAAACACATTATTTATTATTAAATTTAAGCTTGTATTTTATATTACTTTTAAACTGAATTATTCTACTTATTTAATAATTTAACTGAATAATATATTTCATTATACCATGAAAATTAACTATGATATTAAATCTAACTGTATTTCTATTCAATTTGTAAAGTTATTCCCTTGTCATTGATAACCTTCCACCTCAGTAACCGACGTAAACTGTCTCTCTCAAAAAGACAAGGAAGTTCTCAAAGGTCTTATTGAACACACCATACCATCCTGCACCAGTGGCGCACCCAGGGGGGGGGGGGGCCCAGGGGGCCCTGGCCCCCCCCAAAGAAGTAGAAATATTGATTTTGCATTATAAATATTTGTATTCATTCATCTCGGCCCCCCCCCATGCATTATAAATATTTTTATCCATTCATCTCAGGCCCCCCCAAGAAAAAATCCTGGGTGCGCCACTGTCCTGCACCCATGATAGCATTGAGAAAGTTCACCCGATGTCTTAAGGGTTCTTCCAGGTTCGTAAGCATGCGGACCATATTGGAGAGTTCTATATCCAAATTACTAACAAATCTAACCTTTCAAATTATTACTAATCCGAAGGTAAAGACTAAGGGCCTGTTCATATAGGAGTCTGTTGCCTAGCGTTAAGGGAAAGATGACGTTGAGACGAAAATAAACCAATCATAGGCGTTAAAAATTTCATTGCTAATCGTTTGGAGGCCTATGATTGGTTTATTTTTGTCTCAACGTCATATTTTCCTTAACGCAACGCAACGGACTCCTATGTGAACAGGCCCCTAAGATAGATATTAACACTGACTATCTAGCTCTCCCAACCCTAGAAGCCAAGTCAGCGGCTAAAGCCATTGAATTGCTAACACGAAAGCCAGGTTAACGGCTAAACCGCCAATCAATTTGGCCTATATCCCTATGCCGACAACTACGCATTAAAAATACAGTGCGCTTCAAGAAACAACTTTAAATGATAACAGCGCCAGTAATCATCGGATTACTGTTGCAACAAGCAAGATTAAACATATCACTATAGTAAAAACTGATAATTATGCAGACATTTTAGCTACTCTCGCTGTTGAGTGAGATGTCAGGAAATCCCATGCCAAGATAGGAGCCGAATTTATTAGGATCCATCCCGCCACAGAAAAAGATTGCAGAGATATCACGCAATGTCTTAAGGAAAACAATATTCAAGGCTTTACACTCCTTTTGAAAGTTGTTCGCCCCATAAAAAATTTTAATCCGTGGCAATCCGAAGGAGTTTACTCCAGACGAAATAAAGGATAAACTCAACGAACTCGATTTCCTGGCTATGAAAGTTTCACAACTACAGCGGAAGGATATGACGAAGCTTCCACTCTATCAAGTACAGCTCACTCCCACCGACAAGGCGAAAATCATTTTTGAATTAAACTCCCTATTTTACATCCGCATCAGTGTTGAATATTACAAATCTTCCTTCAAACGTAACCAGTGCTTCAAATGCCAGCACTTCCATTAGCACAGTAAGCACTGTTATATGAATACCAGGTGCGTGAAATGCGCTGGCGATCAATACACAAATGAATGTCCAGAAGGCAAATTAGCCGTAACCATCAAATGCTTCAATTCGCAGGATAATCAACCAGCTAAATACGGGGGAGGGTCGAAGTTTCCCCACAATATCATTGGTAAAAAACAAGCTGAAAAATAGACTAAAGAGCAAGAAGCTAAAAAGCAAAACTAGTTTCTGCAAATATATCCTACGCTCAAATAGCCACCGCCAACTTAAATAATACTGCGAACTCCCACACCTCAGAATTAAATTCGGATGTACACCCTCCTCCAACTAAACTGCCATAAATATTGTAAAACCCCCCTAACAACAGTATTACATCAGTAAAACAATTGCAGGAAATCGCTAGAATAATGAAAGAAATAATAGAAGAACTGGGTGTTTAAGATTTCACTGACACCCTAGAAAACCTCAGATCAGTTAAAGCTAATATTAAAAAGTCGGCGACAGCAGAAGATAAAGCTTGCAGCTTCTTCTACGGTCTTCGCAAGTCGTTCCCGGCATCAGGGTGATGGCTCCCTCTTCTCTTTCTGTTTTGGCATGGAATTCCAATGGTATCAGCGCTAGGATCCGTGAGTTCAAAGTCTTTGTACATGATCATTGTCCCGGCTTAATTTTAAGGCAAGAAACACATTTCAGACCAGCGGATAAACTAAAAGTTTTCAATTATACAAGTTATAGGAGCGACTATACAAACTCACCCCATCCCAAGATAGGTACCGCCATATTAATTAAAAACTCCCTTCCCCACCTTGAAATTATTCTCCCCTCTCTTAAAAGTATCAATGCTACTGCTGTAAACATTAAACTTCCTAACCTCTCCAGTTATACTGTTATTTCTACATATATCCCGCCAGGTCAAAAAGCTGTAGATATTAACAGCGATTTATATAGTCTTAACACCTTAAGCATAAATACTCTAATCTTCGGGAATCTAAATGTACAACATAATCTTTGCAATTGCACTACTCATGACTACTATGCTTATATAATCTAAGACTTCGAGAGTAACACTAACTTTGGCATAATTACACCCTTTTCTCCCACACTCTTTAATAACCGTAGCAGTAGCATTATTGATTTTGCCCTCGTAAAAGGTTTTCCCCGTGATCTCACTATAAACACCCTTTGCAATTAATATCTGACTACAACCCTGTAGAAATTAAAATTCCACTTGGTCTCAATATATTAATTATTAATTACACAAAGCACATCAACAGGAAAAATTTTACAAACGAGCTTGAAAATATCCCATACATTCCCCCTAGTAAATAATGCAAACGAATTTGAAAATCTTGTAACCAGTATTTTTACTGATATAAATAACAGCTTAAATAGCACCAAACTAATCCACCCACCCGTTAAAACTCGCCAATACCAATATCTTAAAATCCTTATAAACAATAAAAATAGAGCGCATAAAAATTGGCAAGTCAATGAAACTTCTGAAAATAAAACTAATATGAACAAAGCCCAGGAAGACCTCCGTGACTTTTTAAGCAAAAACTGTGAAAATTATCTTGAATCGTTATGGTGCATCCACATATAAACAGCGCATACGCAGTAAGCACCCCCGACTCCTCTTGCCACATTTTGGGGTCGATTAGTCACGCTCCAGGAGCGTGACTAATCATCCCTACCCGATCGTTCACTGTGTTGTTGTTGTCATTCGTGCTTGCGTCCAGCCATTGTCCACCCTGCATCTGCTAGGTTTGTTTAATTACCTTAATGAAGTTGAATTGTAAACTGCATACCCAGTTTCTTTGTAAACAGTATCAGGATTCTTCCTTATCAATTTCCTGAATTTTGATCAAATAAAGGTCCACCGTTCCCTTAAATTTGAAAAAAGATATTTAATTAGAAAAATGACTATTTTTTTTGAAATACTAAATGTTCCTACTGCAAATAATTGCACAAAATTATTTTCTGCTATTTTGTTACAGACAAAGTATGGAAAGCATGTTTCAAGAAATGCTTTGTGATGATTCTGGAGAATTCTCAAATTTTTGTAGAATGTCCCCATCTGATTTTAATTATCTATTGAGTATAGTCGAACCAATAATTAAAAAAGAAGAAACTTATTGGAGAAAGCCAATACCAGTCAAAGTTAGTTTAGCTGTAGCTTTAAGATTTTTAGCTACTGGCGATAGCTACAGAAGTCTTCATTTTTTGTTTAAGATTTCAACTTCCATTATATCGGAAATTGTCAACGAGGTTTGTCAAGCAACTAACATCATTTTGAAGGAAGAAATTAAGGTACGTAAGCACTAGCATAATATGAGAATTTTATTTTCATAATCAGATACATTTTGATAATGTAGAAAAATATACAATTTAATAATAATGTTTAATTATACCAAATCGTCAATTTTAGCATAGTTGACAGATTGTGGTGTATTACCTTTTTCATGTGGCGAGGTGTAAATGCATATTGGGGATTGCAGAGTTCGATGAAATTGGCTATGAGGTGTGGATGATCGATTCGGGATGTTAGGTGCAGAAGGTGAAGTCAGTAGGGGAGAAGATGATAAATTCGGGTTGCGAAATGGAACTTGGTACTGTCGGTTAAGAGGACACCGTGGGGAGGACAGTGCACATGAAGGTGAACTGTAGCTGAAAGGAGATAGCATAGTGCTGCGATGTGCTATTTTTAACATAAGCCCATCAAGTTCATGCATTACATAAGGCCTGTCTTTCGTGGGAAAGCCTCTTAGTTTTTTTGCTAGTAGTTTACCTTAAAGATCGCATTCGTCGTCTTCTTGCTTTGCAGACAGTATATTTTTTTATACCTTCGAATGTTTTACGTATTTTGTCATGGGTGTCATCAATTTCCCGAACTATCTTGCGTTGCTTTTTTCGTTGACTTGCAGAGACAGCCTCAGCAGGCTTCGAAATGATACTTGTGTTATTCTGTTGAATCGAATCAGTTTGGGGGGATACGACTTCAGGGTATCCCCCCAAACTCATTCGATTTCAAAGGGTCATCAGGGCTCTCAGAGTCTTGTGCTTGCTTCAGGTAAGTATGTTGTTCTTCAGACTGATGGTTTAATGCCTGTAACAATAGTGATAAATATTAAGGGTAACAATAAGAAAATATTAAGGGGGTAGGGTCACGATTTTCGACAAAAAATGCAGATATTTCTTAATTTCTGCTGTTTTGAAATGCTCGATTATCAATTTTATGTTATGTTATAAGTTTCTTTCAAAATAGATGCTTTTATTAAAATTTAAATTAATTTATTTTATTTTTATTGAAAATAAAAATATGTATCTTTATTTAAGTATATATATATATACATACATACATATATATATATATATATATATATATATATATATATATATATATATATATATATATATTCTTAAGGGGATTTATAGAAACATTAATTATAGTAGTTTAGTAACATCAAACTTGACGTAATTTGGGTGTTGGTGAAAAAAAAAATACATATAGAAGTTAAATATTTTAAAAAAATTGACGAAGTATTTAAATTATAAAAGCTCTGGTTAAAGTATTTAATATTCGTCAGGCAATATACAGTAAAAAAATTAGAAATTTATATTCAATAGAATTTTTTTTAAATTTTCCTTAAAAATGAGTAATTTTCATAGGGAATCTGGATCGTGACCCTACCCCCTTAATTTATCATCAAATGATTATATTAATATTATATTTTTATTTTGAAATATTTTTTTAATAAAACATTTCAGGCATCGACAAAGGTAAAGGCTACTTACGCTAATATTGTCCACGGTATTTAGGGTCGATCCGCAGTTGTACACAGGCCCCAGGAAATCCTCCCTCATTTGATAGAGCAAACCATATTGGCTGGTAAATATCGGCTTGTCCAGCACCCGATTGAATAGAGACTTGTTTCTTCCGACGATAGCTGAAGTAAGGTACACATTAAAGAATTTCTTTTAGCCTTCAATTCAAGAACAGGCATATTTAGAGTGGCCGATATTCTCATCCCTGAATAGTGCACTTTCATTTTGTCTTTATGTGTAATGGATGCCGAAATAATAGACTCATTCTGATACAGCTCTAAAAATTTCAATGCGCAAGCATTATTCCACTCCATTTTTCACTTTCAAAAAGAAGACAACGTGCTGCTAGACCAAAGCAATGTGTGAATGAACACTAGACTGTCTTCCAGACATTCCCCAATTTAGAACCCTCCACCCCCCCCCCCAAGGTCCCTCGTGTCTCTTTGATGAACTGTGAAAAACCACGCTGAGGAGGGATCGCAGCAGAGCGTTGAAGTTGACGTCCCCTGCCCCATAAATAACTGTTTTCCCCGCAGAATTATCTGCACTTCTCCATGCGTGTGGACGCCTTATTAGACATCACTGAGAACTCCATTTGGTGAGCCCCTACACGGTTAAAAAACTAGAAACGTAGCAATCCCCATCTAAAAGACCTCGAACAACAATTTTTTAGGTTGTTCTTCTGGTAGCGTAGTTTGTCATGCAAGAGTCAAGGAAGAAATTTATATGAGTTGAAGGCACTTTTTGATGAAATTTCTTTTGACTTAAAATGGACTGCAATAGAATGAGAAAATATATTGCAATCTAAATTTTCACTCAATCTGTTTTGAATATGTTTCAAATACTTTTCTTTTGTAAAAACAAAAATATTTAAAAACATCAATTTTATTCCATTTTGTCAATTTTATTCCATTCCACTGGGACCGTTTTCCAAAGTCCGTTCAGTGTTCTTAGATGCCGTTTTCCTAAGACTCGTTTTACTAAACCGAAAGCGCAAAAGTCCTTTGGAGAAGCATGAGGTGATTTTACAGGTATTTCATTAAAGGGTATACAATTTATTCCTGTTTCTGATTTTTTCTTTGCTAAACAAGCGGCAGTTGATTTACACGTGTGTCTAGAGGCGTTTGCCATATGAAGTTCAAATTTATCAATGTCCTTTACACATAAGGCTGGAATTTCTTCTTCAAAAATTGGTTCTAAAATATTCTGCTGGTAGTAGAGTGAGTTAATTTTGGCTTTACTTGAAACTTTTTTGATTTTTAATTTGCCGTTGTAACAAAATCCTGCAACTATCATGAATCCCCTTGGGAACTTTTCTATACATCGACGAAGCCATTTCGTACGGTCATTCCCGTCAGTTGAGCAATAGAAAAGTGACAATCACTTAAATACGCCCTATCAAACGCTTTATTACAATCACTTAAATACGCCCATGCCTCATCGAGTGTTACCACAAATTTCTATTTTTCAGCAGCTAGCTGTTTTCATATAATTTTCTATAATTTTTTTTTCTTTCGGCAATATGCTTTGGCAAAAGCAGATGAACTTTAGGTTTAAACATCTTTTTTAACTTCAAATCTTTATGAATGACTTTAGTTACAGTGCCAGAAGACATTCCTAGATTCGATGCAATGGATCTTTGAGTCCGCGGATTTTCTTTTAGGGCCAGAGACTTCACTTTCTTGATATTTACCTGCGTTCGAACATTCTTAGGATGAGGTTCCGCGGTCATTTTTCATTTTTTTTCTTTCAGTTAGACTTTTTTTTGTTGTTTCAAATTTAATATATTATAAATACCATTTTTGAAATGCCATAATTACGATTTTTACACCTCTTTATAATTTGTTGATACAAATATTTCTCCTCGGAAAGCGCAGTTACGTAACCTTCGAGCCAATTTCAAAATTAATGTTTTATTTTACATTACAATCAAAACAAAGCAGTAGCAGACAATTATTCTGCAGTTGCCAAATTTTTATCTCACAATGCAAACGGCAAAAATAAATTACAAATACCTTTCCATAAGTTGTGAATGACCTTCTGGTCACAGTCACATACAGATACATTACACTAAAGTACTAGGAAATATATATATATATATATATATATATATATATATATATATATATATATATATATATATGTATGTATGTATGTATGTATCATATATACACTGCTCAAAAAAATTAGGGGAGCACATGGTTTTAACGAAATTAAGCAAATACTTACACCAATAAGTAACATAAAATAAATCATCCATAATTTAAAGCCTAGCAGGAAACAGAAGAAGAAAACTTCATATGCAAATCAAAGTTCATGACGTCAAAAACCAGAAAAAGAACATAAGGGCGGAAATCGGGATGTTGCAGAAACGTCTGTTTCACTGCCTTAACTGTGAAATTCGATTATTCAGTTGTTCTTTTTGAGAAAAGGTGACTTGAAAATGTCTCAACAACGGGATTTACCGGAATCCATTGCATGGCGTTTTATAGGCAGACTTGAATCCGGGCAAACACAACGTAGTGTCGCGGACGCTGTTGGAGTCGCCTGAAGTGTCGTTGCAATGCTGTGGAATCGATTCCAAGAAACAGGGAATGTTAGACGTCGACGAGGGCAAGGTCGGCCACGCGCCACTACAGCAACTGATGACCGGTATATACTGTTAACAGCTAGTCGAAACAGAACAGAGAATGCTACTCAGCTGCAAAGACAGTTGCTCTTGGCAACAGGACGAAGGGTGTCCAGCCAAACAGTACGTAATAGGCTTCATGAGGGATGTCTCTATGCACGTAGGCCAATGGTCTGCATTCCGTTGACCTCACGCCACCGTGCGGCCCGAAGAAGATGGGCTGCTGAACATCGAGATTGGGAGCAACATGATTGGAGCCAAGTGCTGTTTACAGACGAGTCCAGATTCAGTCTGGAGTGTGACACCCGACGTGTTTTGGTATGGAGGGAAAGGGGCACTCGAAATAACCCCACATTCGTTCGTGAAAGGTCACAATACAGACGAGCTGGTTTTATGGTATGGGGTGGAATCAGCATAGGTGGACGTACGAACCTGCATATGATTCGGAATGGTACTTTGACGGCCCGAAGGTATGCAGACGATATACTGAGACCTCATGTTATACCTTACGCTGCAGCCATTGGAGATTCCTTTCTTTTCCAGCATGATAATGCCAGACCGCATACAGCTCATCTTGTGGAGAACATGCTTGAAGCTGCAACAATACAGCGTATGGAATGGACAGCGTGCTCTCCTGACCTGAATCCAATCGAGCATGTTTGGGACATGCTCGGACGACGCATTGCTGCGAGACCAAGGCCTCCTTTTACTCTCCGAGACTTGGAGATTGCACTTCTTGAGGAGTGGAACACTATTCTCCAAAGTCTTATCGATAACATCATCTCATCCATGGAAAACAGGTGTGCAGCAATCTTAGCTGTTCGAGGAGACCACACGCCAAATTAAAAATCTTGCATCATTTCTAAACAATACTTTTTTTTTTCATCGTTTACATGTAACCAAATTTTTGCCCTAAATCATCTTTTCATGTTTTTTCCATATTTTCAAAGAATTAAAGCTTAATTACAAATTTTTTGCGTCTTTTTTTCTGTATTGCGCATTGATACGCGTGTACTATCCTTTTTATGCCAATACGTGGCTGTCTCGCACGGCGTTCTTAAATTCTTTGCTTGCTCCCCTAATTTTTTTCAGCAGTGTATACACACACACACATATATATATATATATATGTATGTATGTATATATATATATATATATATATATATATATATATATATATATATATATATATATATATATATATAATTTTCAGCCAGATTTAGTAATTCACATTCTGTGCTCTCACCTGTGGCATCATGAATGAATACGATATTTTGATTTAAAATGCTAAAATTTGCTATTCATGCACCCTTAGTTCTTTTTAATTTTCCATCTGATATTCGGAATTTACGTACATTCATTTTTGTTTCATTTCTCTTTTGTTAATCATGAAGGTCAATATTTTTTTTCAGTCAGGGTGGTTCTTTCATTAAAGTCAGGTTATTTTACTACTCAATATTAATTCTAAGACATATTTTGATTCTCTTTGCAATGAGAGAAGCACTCTGAGATCGAGCATGTACACGTTGCCAAGTTTCGAATTGAGGCCTCTTCATTTTTAATATTTGTGAAATCATGTAATCATATTTGTGTCATGTATCACATTTGTAGAAATGTATCATATTTGTAGAATGCAAGCAGGCCACGTACGTTCTCCTCGGTGCCTCCAGACACGGATACGTCCATCATGATGCTGCACGCAGAACCGGAACTTAATTGAAAAGACGACGTTGTGCCACTCCTGTATCCAGTTTTGTCGTTGGGCGCACCACTGTAGCCGCGGGACTCTATGCTGCAGTGTCAAGGGAAGCCGCAATAATGGTCCCCATGCAGACAGTCCGTGTTGCTCCATGAGTCGTCGCACTGTCCATGCGGATACTTGTGCTGCAGACAAGCCTATTTCCCGACTCAAGGTCCGTGATGTGGCTGCACGATCCTGCAAGGCCGACCTCACAACATGTCTCTCCTCTCGGACGTTTGTGGCGGGAGGCCATTGAAATCCTGCATGGCGTTCATGACCCTCCTGATTCCATCCATTTCATATTAACATGACATTCGTTGGATTCCGACCAATGCGAGTAGCAATATCGTGGAACGATAACCCGCACCCTCGATAGACCACGATAAGGCCGCTATTGAATTCCGACACGTGCTGGTAGCCGTTTCTTCTTATGCGAGGCAAAACACGATCTTCTCACAAACAACTAACATTCAAATGCGATTTCCGAATGAAATATCCGCTGCGTAATTTTTCTCTTATACAGAGTTTGAGATGCCGTTTATCCCTCCTGCGTCATCTGATTGCGCTTAAATGGTAATCATTTGCATATCCCAGTATCTCCTTCCTTTCATGTGAATATGTCGTTTGTATCATTCCTTCTTCATGGTGCTGTAATTTTAATGGCCAGCAGTGTATATATATATATATATATATATATATATATCTTGCCGACCACCCCTATTCGACAGTCAAATTTTATTAACCATGACTGGCCGCCATTGAGAAGTTTCACTATACATATATGCTAGGCAGTGTACAGAATGCCTAAAAATCTACAGAATGCCAAAAATGAGACGTGAGACAATGAAACGCTTAGAATTTCATACATTTCCTATCTAAAGACAAAAGCCATTCAGGTAAAATATTAAAAACTCACGGTAATGCCCTTGTTATAATTAATTATGTGGTTATAATTAATTATCCCAAGGTGGTTATTAAATAATCTCCATGTAAGTGTTTGTATATAATTTAGTAACCGTGCTATGAGAAATTTATATGTAAGTCTAAACAGATAAAAAAAGAGTATAAGTAGTTGAAAAACAAAAATATATATATATGTGTGTGTAATTTATAGGTATGTGCATTTAAAAATTAATAACGTGGCTGAGTTTGGTTGGTGGATTTACGGTGGTTAATACAGGCTAGCTAGTTAAATAAATAAAAATAATAGTAATTTCTTGTCTGGCCTTAAAAGCTGATTATTCTTTAAACTTCTATGCTATCTACTACTTAAGTCTGCATGTAATTCTATAGCTAAGTCCCCGCCATTTCGTTATACCATCCGGTGCACCGATTCCCTGCCTGTGCGGGATGAGATGCACAGGCGAAAGGAATGTTGACGAGTTTTCCAATCTTGAGTCCGGCAAAAGGGGTCCCCGCGCACTGATACAGGGTCCGGTCAGTCGTCGCTACGCACGTTATCAGTACGCGGCGCTGGAAGAGGAGCATTATGGAAAAATAACGTCTCGGAAGGAAAATTGAAAAGGAAGAAAATTATTCCTCTAACATCTGTGCTAAAAATTCCAATTGGGGTTTCCAGAGTGCTTTCGCGGAACCCCAGTACAAGGCGCCAGGTAGAACTATATGTTGTCTCTCTTCTGTTCGAGCGCATGCGTCAAAGTTTTCCTGAGAGAGGAGAGAGAGAGAAATTTATTCGCTCCACCGATTCCCGTGAAGGAAACATCTCTCCCTACTTACTAGCTGTTCCGCATCTCGTTATCGAAGATGACGATCTCAAAAGACCGAATGGACCTGAAGGAGGTGCCCGGTTGGGCCTTATAACTTAGTATGCTGGCCAGCCAAACTTCTTTTCTCTTTTATTTCTCATCCTTAATTTCCTTTTCTCTTACGTCTCTTTCAGCTAAACCCGGGGGTTCGTAATTTTTATTTTATTTCTTTAATTTTATCATTTGATTTTTTTTTAAACATTTTTTTTGAGCTCATAGAATGATAAAGCGGATTAAGCTAAATACTTTAGCTTCCTCTAAGGTTAGGGACGAAATCCATCAGCCACCTTTCTATTTGGTTTTTTGTGTTATTAATATGTAGAGTACTGATATGATTTAACTTGTATTTACGTATATATATATTATATGATGAAGTAACCTTTTCAAAAGGGGTAAATTGTATTGTGAATTTTAGGAAAGGCTAGTGTGTTAGCCAAGTTGCTCTCAATGATACCTCCCTTAGAGTGTTTTGTAAAATCCCTAGAGAGGGGGAAGAGGTGTTGCTATATGTAGTCATATACATAAGTTGTGTAAATCAAGTTAGTTGGCCTAATGGCTATTAAATAAATTTGTACTTGCCTCTAAAACTGCATTTAAGTTTATTTCTGCGTGTTTGTCTTTATGGAGTTAGAGAAACAAAAGAAACTAAAATCTATACGACCAGGCCTTTAACTTGTTAAACTTATTCCAAATTTTGATTGTCTTTAGGGGGGGGGAGCCAACCAACAAGGTAAAGAGGGGAGCATAATAATAATAATAATAATAAAAAATTAAAACATAACACCCTTTTTGAATTGATTTAGTGGCGGCCAACCGTGAGGTGTATTTGCAAGACCAAATACCAAAATAGGTAGCGCTCTTGTGTGAAAAAGGGAAAAAAGTGCAATTCAAAATGAGAGTCTAGTCTTCCTTGTTGCAACAAGTAGGACAGTACAGGTCTTTTTCTCTTACTTTTTCAGTATGAAAGTCCAGTACTTTTTTTATATAATTATTCTTTAATTTTCTTATACATATTTTCAATAAAAAGCTTTTCGTGACTCTCTTTTTATGCTTTGCTTAAATAGCCTACGATCGTTATAATGCCTGAGTATTTTATACAATGCCTAGGAAAGGAATAAATAATATTAAAATAAAACAGATATTTTATGCTTTGGTTAAAAATGTTACTCATTCTGTAGATTTCCTAGGCAATGTATACAATACCTGCTTTTCACACATTGCCGGTAACTAACTAACTGACTGACTGACTGACTGACTCACTAACTAACTAACTAACTAACACACACACACACACATATATATTACTTCGAAATTTATTTCTTTCAAAGTAATTACAGACATCTTTTCAACACATTATATAAAACAATGCTGTACCGTGATAGCTTAATGAGCGTTATGACCGCGTAAAGACAGAAATGTAAATGTAAGATGTAATGAAAAATACCTTAATAAAATATAAGATATATATCACATAAATTTGTACAAACGTATTAAAGTGAAAAATCATTTCTCCGGATCAGATTCGTAAAAATTTTTATTATTTAATGTTCACGTTACATAATAATTTCTAACTACGATAGCAAGAACGTAACTACAAGTACGCCAAATATTCGCTTTTCAGATTGATTCAATGCACAGTTCCTGCATAGATTGTACAATAAATTATGGCAATAAAATGCCTTTTGTTGACTTTAAGAAAGCTTCACTAGATGACACAGGGCGTTGACGGGGATTGACTGAGAAAAGCTATTAACGTTGGATTACGTCCCTCAATAACGGTCCTCCGGAAATGAAAATATCAGCGTTGTCGCGAGTTATAATTTTGGCAGTGCGCCAAATCCAGTAGAAGTAAACAGAAAAGTACCAAAAAAAAGGGGGTAAGCAACAATAAGTAATCCTACGTTAATAACCCGCAGTAGTTTCATTAGAAGAGACTAACTGAAATATTTTTAATATCTTGGAAACAATATTATGCAATTTTGTTACAAAACATAGTTTTTTATCGTAATAAACGGTAAGAGTGCTTAGTTAAGGATTTTGTTTTGCTTATCACCCATATTACTCGGATTTTCGATTGAAATACTCTCTGATAAGTGAATATATAAAAACTGGAGATAGGTCAATCTAAATATACTTAATAAAAAATGTTTTAATTTCAATATGAAATTTGAATACGATCGACTAAACTTGAATAAATATGCAAGAGCAAATCCACAAATCTTATTTTAATTATGGTTACAAGGGCTATTTTTTAAATTGAAAAAGGTGCGGCGGTCGCAAATGGTTAAAAATAAATTGAATTTCATTTTTTATTTGTGCATACATGTAACATAATCATTCAGTGTCACTGCTAGACAATAAACGTGCTCGTTTTCTGCTGTTTTTCGGTGGCGAAAAATCACTCTCGTCGCTGAGAATATTTAATAGCGATATATCTATAGATGTATCGTGAAACAAATAAATATCTTGTGTTTCTTGTTTTGAACGCGAATTTGGTTATCAGACACAGTGATTTTGTTTATGTTAGTTCTTTATATGATTCTTCTTAGCGTGCCATAATCAGTTTTAAATCACAATGGAACTGCACAGCACGTTCAACATTGTCATTATTTACAAGAAAAATATATTCAAGCTTATTGGCTAGTAGGAGGCTTTCTAGAATTGTACTAGCAGACAGTGGAACCACTACTACATCATCACTACTACAAACTAACGCAGAATCATCTACACTGTCTGAAATACTCTCTGATACAATTTCACCGCCAATCGTCTATATTTTAAAAAGCAATTTTCTCACAGGTTAATTGCGTAATAAGTTTATACATTTAAAAAAAATTTCACTTTACAAAAACATTCTAAATTAAGAAATATTAGAATCAAGTATAATACAAAAGAAATTATCTTTATATATTGTATCAAATAAACTCGGTCTATGCATTTTAAAATTGTTTATAAAATTGTCAGTCTTCATAAAAGACTTTATAAGAAACATAATTTTAACTGTAACTGTTTAACAAATCTTGTAGGAAGAAAACCCAATCTTCTTTTTAAATAACTGTTTTTCATTTCTAAATTGTTAACGGGACAACTTATCAGTCGATGTTCTGGATAAAAACAAATTCTTAAAAATTAAAATGAAGATTAATATAATTAAAAAAATTAACAAATAAGGCATTGCAAAACTGTTAAATTTATATTCTTAAATATGAAAATTTCGGTTGCAGAACAAGAACGAAAGATTTCTTACAAATCGTAGATTACTGATGTCCTGTCTTCTCGCTAAGTTTGTGGGGATGAATGTGGAAGGATGTAAATGGGGATAGAAGCCTAACCAAATCTTCTTCGGCGGTGGTCTAGGCTAGGACCTTTGACGGCTAACAATACACTTGTGTCAACAGTTTTAAATAACAAAGGGGTTACCCCATTCCTCAACTTCGAAAACTATTCCTTCTCTGATTGGCTGTCAATCATGTCGGCTTAGTACACGCCTTCGTCTTGAAGAGAGGGACGTGGTTTTCAAATGCGGAGAAAAAAATTACTCCAGTGCCCCCATAAGACACAAAATTTATCGTATATGTTAGTTGGCCCATCAAATTTGCTAAACAAACAAATTCATAAAAACTTGATTTAAATACCAATCAGACTTCGCCTTATAATGTGAAACGTCACTTCCAAAGGTTTCCTCTGATTACCGGTGCCACTCTCAGAGTGACAGCACATGATCACATTTCCTGTCTAAATATGAGGGTCATTTCAGAAGTAATGCACACCAAATTATTTTTTTATAGCTATTTGATTTCTGACAATTTCTCTCGACAGCCCTTCTATATAGTCCCCCTGCTTCTCACTAACAGAGTCCCAACATCTAGGAATATTATTTGCAGCATGCTACTTTTGGGAGTGCCCTAATGACTCGGGTAACGGCTGAAGTAAGCTCTTCTAAGGTGGAAAAATTTTGAAAATGCACAAAAATTTTGACAATGCACAGGTGCAATGTCCAGGCGTTTTTGTTTTTGTTCAGATGTCAAGCAGTGAGGAATCTATCGAGCACAAACTTTGTAGTTTTATGTGCGATCTTTGATCTCCTACACTCACATTACCCGAGACATCTGCAGACTCCATTTCAAAAATTTGTCACTTCAAAACAAAACACGTTAGAAAACATTCAAAGGCACATGAATATTCCTCTACTTTTATTGTATCATAGAGGGCGAAATGCTGCCTTCTTGTGAATTACTTTTGTAAATATCATCGTATATTCCAGGATTCAATAAAGAGTCCATTATTCAATAAACGAGACTTGATGTAATTTTTAAATATTTTTCAAGAGTTGAGTTGAAAATTAAAATTATAAATATCATATATAAAAATTTGAGACGATATCTAATATAAAATTATAATTAGATGCTCCATACTTTAAATATTAATTTGGGTGCACATTACAAAAAATACTTTCTATTAAAAATCAAATTAGTTTAAAATAATTAAAAGAGAGACAAAAACCAAAATAAATTGAGACTCGATATGAACCCATAAAATATTTATTTATATATAATTATACATATTTATTTCCCTTTTACAGAACACAGAAAATGCAGAAAAAAGTATTAATATCTTAAAAATTATAACTCAACATTAGGCAAAAACAAAAACCAGAAGTATTGCATAAATGACATTTCATGATATCCTTTCCTACAGTGTAAACATGTATGACAAGTTTTTTTACTCCAATCGTTTGACTGAGTCAAGTATCCCATCAAGGATCATGGGTCATGACTGATAGGGCATTAATCGATTTAAAAAAGATTTTCAAAAGAAAAATGTCACAAAACACTAAATTAATTCCAAATTATAATTACGTGTCATATCTCCTTTAAATAAATACAGTCAAACCCGAGATTGAATTCGACTTTCATGGATATTTTCCCCATGGTGGGACAAAAAAAAATCAGTTTCATACATAGTAGAAAGTGGGTTACATCCCTAAAAGGATAGGGAGATTCCTTTTTAAAGCACACTGGAAATAAATTTTTTCTCTCACACACTGATGACGAACGATTTCTCTTTTGTGTGGGTACATTTCTTTTTACATGGTCGAATTTAGAAAAACTTTACTCACATTTAGAGCAAAGCAAAAGTCCTTCCTCCATGGATAAGACGATGCGTTTCCAAATTTCCCTTCAAAGAAAATCTTTTCCCACGTACATTGTATGCGAAAAGTTTCTCTCTTGTTTAGGTGCAGTGATGTCTTTTAAAATTACCATTTTGAGAAAATGTTTTCCCACATACAGTGCAGGCGAAAGATTTGTCTCCTGTATGAGTGCGAAGATGTGTATCTAAATTAAACCTCTGAGAGAATTTTTTCTTACACACTGTACAGGCGAAAGGTTTCTCTCCTGTGTGGGTGCGCAGATGTGTTTTTAAAGGACCCTGTTGGGAGAATTTTTTCTTACATACACTGCAGGCGAAAGGTTTCTCCCCTCTATGGATGCGGAGATGTGTATCTAAACTACCCTGTGCAGAAAATTTTGTCTTACATACATTGCAGGCGAATCTTTTCTCCCCTGTGTGGGTGCGGAGATGTATATTCAAATTACTTTTTTGAGAGAATTTTTTCTTACACACACGGCAGGCGAAAGGTTCGTCTCCTGTATGAGTGGGAAGATGTGTATCTAAATTACTCTGCCCAGAAAAAATTTTCTTACATACATTGCAGGCGAATCGTTTCTCTCCTGTGTGGGTGCGGAGATGTATATTTAAATTACTTCTTTGAGAAAATTTTTTCTTACACACACTGCAGGCGAAAGGTTTGTCTCCTGTATGAGTGCGAAGATGTGTATCTAAAAAACTTTGTCGAGCAAAAATTTTCTTACATACATTGCAGGCGAAACGTTTCTCCCCTGTGTGGGTGCCCATATGTGTATCTAAATTACCCTGTTTCTCTTCTGTATGGGTGCGGTGATGTTTTTTAAAAGTATCCCATTGAGAAAAAATTTTCTGGCATACAGTGCAGGCGAAACGCTTCTCTCCTGTGTGGGTGCGGAGATGTGTATCTAAATTACGCTGTTGAGAAAAATTTTTGTTACATACAGTGCATCCGAAAGGTTTCTCTCCCGTGTGGGTGCGGAGATGTGTATCTAAATTACCATGTTGAGAAAATTTTTTCTCACATACAGTGCAGGCGAAAGGTTTCTCTCCAGAGTGGGTGCGGAGATGTGTATCTAAATTACGCTGTTGAGAAAATTTTTTGTTACATACAGCGCAGGCAAATGTTTTCTCTCCTATGTGGGTGCGGAGATGTGTTCTTAAAGGACCCTGTTTAGAAAAATTTTCCTCAAACATAATGCAGGTGAAAGGTTCCTCTCCTGTGTGGGTGCGGAGATGTAATTTTAAAGCACCCTGTTGAGAAAAACTTTTCTTACATTCAATGCAGGAGAAAGGTTTTTCTCCTGTGTGGGTGCGGAGATGTAATTTTAAAGCACCCTGTTGAGAAAAACTTTTTTTACATTCAATGCAGGCGAAAGGTTTTTCTCCTGTGTGGGTGCGGAGATGTGTATCTAAATTACCCTGTTGAGAAAAAATTTTTTCACATTCAGTGCATGCGAAAGGTTTCTCTCCTGTGTGTGTGCGGAGATGTGCTTCTAAATTACCCTGTTGAGAAAATTTCTTGTTACATACAGTACAGGCGAAAGGTTTCTGTCCTGTGTGGATGCTCAGATGTGTTTTTAAAGAAGCCTGTCGAGAAAATTTTTTCTTACACACACCGCAGGCGAAAGGTTTCATTTCTGTATGGATGCGGAGATGTGTATCTAAATTACCCCTGTGACAGAATTTTTTATTACATACAGTACAGGCGAAAGGTTTCTGTCCTGTGTGGGTGCTCAGATGTGTTTTTAAAGAACTCTGTAGAGAAAATTTTTTCTTACATACACCGCAGGCGAAAGGTTTCTCTCCTGTATGGATGCGGAAATGCGCATTTAAATTACCCCTGTGAGAGAATTTTTTATTACATACAGTACAGGCGAAAGGTTTCTCTCTTGTGTGGGTACGCAGATGTACTTCTAAATTACCCTGTTGAGAAAATTTCTTGTTACATACAGTACAGGCGAAAGGTTTCTGTCCTGTGTGGATGCTCAGATGTGTTTTTAAAGAAGCCTGTCGAGAAAATTTTTTCTTACACACACCGCAGGCGAAAGGTTTCATTTCTGTATGGATGCGGAGATGTGTATCTAAATTACCCCTGTGACAGAATTTTTTATTACATACAGTACAGGCGAAAGGTTTCTGTCCTGTGTGGGTGCTCAGATGTGTTTTTAAAGAACTCTGTAGAGAAAATTTTTTCTTACATACACCGCAGGCGAAAGGTTTCTCTCCTGTATGGATGCGGAAATGCGTATTTAAATTACCCCTGTGAGAGAATTTTTTATTACATACAGTACAGGCGAAAGGTTTCTCTCCTGTGTGGGTACGCAGATGTACTTTTAAAGGACCCTGTTGAGAAAATTTCTTCTTACATACACTGCAGCCGAAAGGTTTCTCTCCTGTATGGGTGCGGAGATGTGTATCTAAATAACTTTGCAGAGAAAATTTTTTGTTGCATACAACGCAGGCGAATGGTTTCTCTCCTGTGTGGGTGCGGAGATGGATTTTTAAACTGCTCTTATGAGACAACTTTTTCTCACATACAATGCAGGCGAAAGGATTTTCTAATGTGTGGGTGCGGAGATGTGAATCTAAATTACCCTGTACGGCAAATCTTTCCCCACATACAGTGTAGGCGAAAGGTTTTTCTCCCGTGTGGGTTTGGAGATGTCTTTTTAAATCACTCTGCACAGACATTTTCCCACATACAGTGCAGTCGAAAGGTTTCTCTCGTTTGTGGGTGCGGAGATGAATTTTTAAATTTTCCTGTACAGTAAATGTTTTCTCACATACAATGCATGCGAAAAGGTTCTATGTGTGCGTAGATCTGGTATTATCAGTAATATGGTATCAATGATGCACATGTAAGGCAGCCAACTGTGAAAATTTTCCGTCATAAATTACATTCTAAAATTTCTTCTTCGGCGCGAGGAGGAATCTGTGTACAGGAACTTTTTATATTTAGGCTAATTCTACATTTGTTATATGAAGTGAATTCAATTTCTGCTTTAGTATGCTTCTGCTCGCTGGAATGGCTTTCATTGGTACACTGGAAATACAAGACATTTCATTTTCTGGCATGCCGACGTTTCTGTACACGATGATTAGAAAACTAATTGCCAGCAATACGTTGAACTTTCAAATTTGTGGACAGCACAAACATTCTGGTATCGCATTTTATAATCTGTACCAAGCACCTGTAAAGACAGGAGAAATTGAATGACATGTATTAACATTTTACACGCCAATGTTCCAAAAATGGAAGAATAACTTCAAAATTCTATGAAAAATTTTTTATTCGCATTGCTCAATAAAAAATCATATAGAACGAAATATGGATTTATGTTTTGGCATCGAGGTTACGGTAACAAAAAAGTGTATAGGGGGAAATCGTAATTTCGGCTTTTTTCTAACCTTTAGCTCAACAAAGTTCAAAAATTCAGATAAATTTAAAAAAAATTTTATAATTAAGTGAGAGTATGTAAAAATGAGCATTTTGTAGGTAGAACATAAGTTATGAGAAAAAGATTAAATTTTGTTGTTACTATTAGGTAAAAAATGAACATTAGCGTGTAATGGTTATTTTTAAAAATAAAGTTCATACAGTGCATAGAAATATTGATAAAAAAATTTCTAATACGAGTTTTCGTACGAAAGTGTCGACGAAAGACGTTTACGACTTTGATCTACTTTCAATTCCCCTGACACCACCCCGTCCCCCCCCCCTCTTTCCCATACACACGTTCTACGACGGATCTGAGGTGAATTACTCATAGCACCCCCTGAAAAACGTGTGTTTCTTCATAGACGTCGTTTTTGACTCAACGGGAAACACATATATTAGAAAATAACCTTATAACGAGTTCTTATTCTTTTCCTTACTCTTCGATTTTCTTCCGTTAGTAAGGATACGTCACACTGATCAAATGTCTCACTCAAAGTCATTTCGGACTCTAGAAGAGGCACTTGATAATTTTTACACATCTAATGATACTGAAAAAGTAGATGTTCTCGGCGTTCAGTGGTAGGTTTCTAAAATCACTTAATCTAAATCTCTTTCTAAATCTATTTAAATATGCGGTTCAGTTCATCTATAATCTAAATCAAGAATACACTCAAAAGAAATTCTATGCTTAGAAAATTTAAGAATGAAATTTAATAAAATGTTAAAGAACATGTTATCTGTTCGAAATCTAAATCTAATCTGCTTTACATAAAAGAGAAAGAAAAAGTTACATAACTAGCGCATGCGCGGTGAACAGCTTCGCGTCACATGTGACGTGATTCCGAAAGAGGATTCAAATAGTTCTAGTCGGAACAGTAGAAGTATTGATATTTGTCAACTGCCTCCAGAAGTGGATGGTTAACAGACGAGGAAGATATAAATGAGGATATCTTTGGGCCTCTTCTGCCAGCAGATGATTAAGTCGAAATATCTACTAAAATAGATGGCAATCATATATCTAATGAAGACGGATTTGAACCTGAAGTACCTTCAACTTCAAAAGAAAGGCCGAATTTGAAGCGGAAACTAAAGTCAAAAGATAAAAACACCCAACACCACTCCGGAAAAAAATGAAAATTTAAAAAAAAATCCCAAAAACTGATAGCTTTGAAAATATTTCCCGATTTTCTAACATTATCTCCAGTTGAAATATTTCACAAGTTCATACGAATGGAATATCTATTGCATTTAGCAAATATCTTGGATCCTCTTGGATCTAGAGTTTTGTGAGAGCTTGTATCCAGTGTAGAAAGTCCAGAAAAGCATGAAGGTTTCTTTGACAACTCTTTATCATCACATAAGCTGCTTACTGAGTTGTCTGAAAAGGGTTGGAGAGGAAATGGCACGATTCGGGAATTACGGATAGGAAGATGCCCTCCCAGATCACCAAATACAGCCTCAAAATGGCAAAGAAGAAATTTTTTGTACTGAAGTGACGGTCAGTATTATATTTGTCGCTGGAAAGACAGTACTCTTGTAACTATAGCACCCAATTATTCGACACATGAGGCTCTCAGTAAAACCAAGCGATTTCGCCAAGGACACAAAAATAAGAGAACTGATGTTTTTCAGCCACACCTGATTAAAATGTATCGAGAAGGAATGGGAGGTGTGAATTTGCAAGACAGACTTCTTCGATCATTTTGACATCATGTTTAGAAGCAAAAAATGGTGTTGGAATTTTTTTAGCAATGCTCAAAACATGCTGCTGGATGGATTTTGCACTTACATTTTCATAAAGGTACAATAATGGAACTATTATATCTCAATGTTCGAAGAGAAGTAACTTTCTGTTTTCTTCGCATGAAACCCAAAAGCACTCTGTTTCTGGACATTGCGCACGTTGCTCTGAATCACTCAGAGAATCATGTGCACATAATCTTGTGCCGGCAATTTTTCTGCTTAACCTGTGTTATTTCTTAATAACGTTTAGAAATTTACTAGCAACTACTAAAAAATTGAGCGCAGAAATCGAGATTTCAATTTAAATGTCATTAATCTTATATTATAAAACCATGTGAAATAACTGTTTCCTGCCAAACATCCATTTCTGGAACATGTTATAAATCGTATACAATTTTTTTTCAAAAAGAGAAAAACTTACTCAACGTTCTATTGTTTGAGTTTTAATGTGATTTTTATCAATAAATAATTTGTGTTATCGTTCGATCACAGTGCGGCGTGTAAAAGGTTAACACTGTACCAGCAAGCTCTTCTCTTTGTATTATTCACGTGAAATCAATAACAATATATAAGTTTTGTTTGTGCTAAGAAATGATATATCTTTAAACTAAGATGTTATAAATTATGTTCTGGATTAAACTACTGAGCATTTAAAAGTTATTGTAATTAGGGCACCAGGTTCCTTAGCCATCGGTATTCTTTTTGCCCTGGTAGATCATAATGACATGCTGAGATTTGATGTTTCGGTTTTGTAGGAATCTCCACATAACTATTGCTATTGGCCCGATCATTAATGGGGATAATTATTGATCGGCGGGGGTAATTATTGATCACTATTAATATTTCTCCCCTTTATATTCATTTTAGTTGTCCGTAAGTCATAATAATTTTATCGTTAATTATTAAGTTTAAGGGAGTGCATCAGTTGAATCAGTAGACCTAGCAAATCATATGATTCTATGTTACTGAATGGCGAAATAACATTTCGTATACCGGGTTTCCTAAAGAATATTTTTGAATTCTTTTTTCGGAATCTGAAAGTACACTTCCAAAGAAATGCGCGGCTTTAAAAAGTAGTTAAAATTTGAAAAGAGTTCAAATTTCAACATTGAGAAACGCGAGACATCGCTTGCTAAAAAGCTCTGTACCAAAATAAGTAAAAAGAACTTAAGAATTTGAAAAACTAGTCCCAAATCTTTAAAATTGAGGGTTTTTTTTTGGGGGGGGGGGCATTTTTGGGGTTAATAGGTAATTATTATTCTGAGTAATATTTCTGCGTTTCTAACTGTAAAACATGAGTTTTCGCCTCAAACTCCTCCCCAGGGTGGTGGAGGAAGCTGACCACCTTCACCCTCGGTGTCCAACCGGGTGGAAGTTCTAGATCTGAAGCAGAGAAGGAGAATTATTTGCGGTTGTACATATTCATTTTATCTTGTGCTTGCTAGTGAGTTTCGAGATCTACTGGAAAGAATAGTAATACTATTTCTCTTGTTCGCTAAGTGTTTATTTCCATAAATAAGATTAATATTCATTTACTATAAATATCACATCTTCATACTTTCCCTATAAAGAGTTCTCAAATTTCACTTCACTTGTTAATCTATATTTATTTCAATCTTATACGTAAAATTTAAAATGAATCAGCGAGACTACACCGATGGTCGACATCAAATCAGAGTTATCGCCAAATTGGCGATGTATTTTGTGATACGTTTTGGCCGCCAGATTTGGCGATATTTCGAAATTATTTATGAAAGGGAAAGTAGTTTCTTATGTTTTAAATAATTAGTAATATTTATCATATTTTTTCTTTAATAATCCGAAGGTCAAATACCTTCTCGCGTATTTAATAATTCTCCGAGATATCAGTAGATATCTATATTATTTCATATCATTTCTCCTGATTGGATTTATCTATTTTCATATATCTTTTAGAAAAGTTAGAGCCGCGCCGCAAAAATTAACTGCTTCTAATTTTGGCTACGTATGCAATAAGCTGCCGCAAACGAAATGCGACAGCTTCGTTTAAAAAAAAAAATACTACTATATAGTAACTTTGACACAAGTGCCTAAAGGTATGGTCGTAGACATGAAAAAGATGCCACTGATCATATGAAATCTTTAAAAATTAATGTTAGGCCATGCGGGCTTATTTTAAATGAACAAACAAGATCCATTTTCAGCTGCTTCGCCAGATGGCTTAATCGAGGAAAGTGGTACCGACGAAATAAAATGTCCATCTGCTTGCATAGAACTTACTCCTGATGAAGCCATGTGCTCACAAAAAGTGACTTTTAGGTCAATAAATAAATAAACAAACAAACAGTGTGGATTTAAATAAAAAAACAAGTATATTATTTATAAGTTCAGGAACAATTGCATATTACAAAAAGAGAATTTTGTATTTTTGTTGTTTGGACACCTAAGGGCACGAAAATTAAAAAATTCAAAGCGATGATCCTTTTTGGGAAAACAGTATGAAGGTCAAATTGAAACAATTTTATTTCGAATGGTTGCAGCCGGAATTATTGGACCTACGTTTCCCTCGATCACTGTCCATAAGAAACCCGCATGGAATAATTGAAGCTAAAAAAATGAGAGCAATGAAAGAAGAGGGAAATTAATTCGACATTTTTATAATTATTCATAGATCATGTAACACAGTTGTAAATTATTATTATTATTATTATTATTATTATTATTATTATATAATTATGATTATTATTATCATTTTTTAACTATCTTTCACATTGCATTTGTATTTTAGTGAGCATAGTTTTTACTTATGTAAGTGTCTTTACGTTTAGAATATTTACTAAAAGAAAAAGTTTTGTGATTTCTTCAATTCTGTAAAATACTACGTATTTATTGCTTTATTTTTAAGTCTACTTAACGTTCCATGAATAAAAATGATACAGGGACATTTCTTTTTTTAGATTTTCAATGAAATTTTTCTTTTTTTATTTGTGTTTATGTACATCTCCCTTTTTTAGTAACTTAAATGTCTAAATGTTTAACCCGAGTCTCTTCTACAAATCACTCGTTACCCAATACAGTGAAAAAAAATGCGATAAGAAAATTGTTTTTAACTCTATATGATTCTCGAACTTTCCATAAATTAAAATGATGCAGGGACCTTTATTCTCTTAGATAGTTTCAGTTTTCATTTATATTTATGCTCGAGGCTCTCTGTAAATCTCTCACGTAACTCAAAAAATGTAAAACAATATTTTAAAAAAAATCTAGTTATCGGAAAATTATATTTAATTCTCCGACTGATTTTGTACCTGATTTAAAAATGGACATCTGTTTTGTTTGAAATTATTTTAAGTTAATAGATTCTATGAAACTTGTAACGCCTAACTTTAAAATCGAGAGTTGAAATCTGCACAGTTTATAAGGTATTGTTTATTTTGTATATATTCTGTATTTACACCTGCTCATACAAATAAAAGATCATATTTTATAAATCACAACAGGTAATCTAATTGCCAGCTATTCAAAAATTAATACAATCCGTGATTTCTAGAATAGTGAATCTATCTGTGCATTCTAAAAATATTTTTGCGATAAAAATCAGACTTTAGCTTTTTATGCAAATATTTAAATGACAAACATAAATATCAGGCATTTAATAATTTTTTCTACTCATTACAGAATAACCTGTTTGAAATTAGTACGAAGAACGTGTATTACACTGTACAATTACAAATATTTTGCAGGCCTGTTTAGGCGATTCTCAGCATGCTGGAACTTTCCAAGATTTTTAGGTTCGTGTGTGTGGAGGGGGGAGTTTTTTAGTTTCATACATACTAAAACTTCTGTAAATAACGAAATTTTTTAAGCTTTATTGTAGATACAGTGATTTCCGCTTATAAGAATCACGTTTGTTATTACTGCTTTTGATTCTTATAAGCGGTTGATTCTTATAGCCGAAATTTAGGTTTTTGGACAGGCCCACACACAACTATATATACATATATTAGATAATTTACCATAAAATACTCTTTAATTTACGTAAATTATCTTTTACTAAAATTATTTTTTATATTTTTAAAAATACAACTTAATTTCTAGACCTATAAGTAGATACACATGATTATAGTAAGAGAAGAAAAAAATCCAATATTTGTTACAACATAACTGCTTAACAGTTTTAACATTTCAACTACAGAAAGGGAGAAAGAAAAATTTTTATATGGTTGTTTGACGTAATGAAGTTTTCAGGAGGCTGTTTCAATATTCTTTCAATACTAATAGTCTCTTTTTGGGAAAAATGAAAAGAAAGCGAAGAGTGTAAACTGATTCTTAAAACCGGTGGATTGATTCTTTAAAGCGAAAATTTTAACATGGAAATAATACATTTGTTTTTGTTTTCGCGATATTGATTCTTATAACCACTGATCACTATAAGCGGTGGTTACTGTATATACAGACGGTTTGATGGTTTTGGGGGGATTTAACCCCAAAATACCCCTTAGCTAAGCCACTGGAGTGTATATGTTACGGCCAAAGCCCGAATTCGGCCACTTCGCGAATTGGCCGGCCAATTCGCGAAATGGCTAAGAACGCTGTAAATTGGCTGGCCAATGTCCGATCTTTTCTTGATTTCGGGAATTGGCCGGCCAAATCGCGAAGTGGCATGGGAGGATCAGCCAAAGTTGGAAGAAAAAATCATTGGCACGTATTATTGGCTCTGTATAACCATAACTTCATTCTTTAAAAATTACTAGCTGCGGTACCCGCAGTGGGATGGGGTGGGATGTGGCCATTTGAGACAAAGTAAACAATTAAATTTTTTAAATTTTAATTTAAAAACTTGTCTATTTTTTATATTTTTAAATTAGAAGATTTATATTTTTAAATTAAAAAAGAAAACAAAAGGGGCAATATTAGCAAATTAACTTTTTAATAAAACAAATATTAAAAAATTGTGGTCCCACCGTACCACCCGGTATGTGAAAAAACATACCACTACAATTTTTTTTTTGTAAAGTAAAAGTTATTAGAAATACAAACGATATTAAAAAAGTAGTAAAATGGTCAACATAAAAAATTTATCTCTTTTCCTTTAATTAAAAAATGAATTATAAATCACCGTAATCACTTATTACAACAAGCTGAACTTTTGTGACATTTCGAATTACATAAAAGTTTGTTGCTTCTGCATTTACAGCGGTTTGTTGCACACTTAGTCGAACAATTGCATCTCGTGTAGCCTTGGCCCCCCGTCAGTGATTGGGAAGACGCTATGGTTCGTAGCAATTTTTCTTATGTGCCTATGGAATCAAGTGTTAGTAGTTTCTCGTGCAGAATGGAAAACTCACTTCTGGAATACAGGTGTTCGAGAACGCCATGTTCTGTTCCTAGCTTGTAGAAACCGTCCTCGACGTTCATGACAACAGCAAGAACGCTTCTTGGGTCACCGCGACCCCTGTCAACATCTGGTATGCGGATACGCACATTATCTCCAACTTTAGCTGGTGGAAATTTTGCACCTCAACTTCTCAGCATCTTTGCACCTTGAGCTTGCAAACTAGCATGAGCTCCTGACAACTTCTTCCTTATTACTTGTTTATTGTGACATAGCCTGCAAGTAATTTCCCCTCCGAAATTTATTCCACAAATTGCATGGACATCTTTCCCGCAGGATCCGCAAGAATGGGCTGCACTACACTCTTTTCCGCACACCACACAGAATATTATCGCATAGTTATTGCCGGCCAACCCTTCAGGATTTTCGGATGGTTTCACTGCCATGACAGGAGTTTCATTTCCGGATGCATTCCCTGAATTTATATCACCCTCCATTTCTTGTTCGACGTTCTCAAGGTCTTCTTCTGTAACTAGATTATTGACAACCTCTTTGGGCAGATTTGAAGCACTCGGCTGTGAAGTATAGCTGTGACACAATAGGTCAACGGTCTGTAGCAAATCTTGAAGGAATTTTGTCCTGAAGTAGGCAAGAGTCTCAAAGAGTGTTTGAGACAGACAGACAGGCACGCACGCACGCGCGCATGCGCACACACGCGCGCACACACACACACACACGCGCACGAACAAACGAACGAGCTGTTATTTTTGAAAGAGGTATAAGTCCACTTTTTAAAAAAAAAAGTGAGTTAACGGTAATTTTAGTAAGATATAGACGCCTTCTCTTCATATTTATAATCATACATCCAATGGAATACGATTTTTTCATAAAGTAAACAAAAGAATTTTGGCTATAAAATGTTATCGTAAAAATATTTTTTTTGAAAGTGGAATAAGTCCATTCCTAAGAATTATAATTAAAACAACCTACTTACTGCAATTATTATTGATTATTATGACTTCAGTGTACACTATGCTTTAGCACATAGGTTCTTAAACTGTCGTCCTCGGCTCCCTGGGGGTCCGCGAAACAATTTTGACATTAACTTTACATCCCCCAACTTTTCACTTTTAATCAAATATCTCATTTAATAAAAATCCTACATGGTCGAGACTTTTTGTATTTGTTGTTACTTAACTAGTTTTTAACATAAGTAAACAATAATTAGTAAAAAAATTATTATTTTTATTCAACTGCAAATACGTAAAAGTTTGAGAGGGGGAGAATCGTCGGGATGATGGAAGCTGGGTGGTCAGCTAGGCGAGTAGCTCGTCAATTAGGCCACTCTGATTGTGTTGTGAGGAGGTGTTGGGACCAGTGGACCCGAGAGATGTCATGTACACGAAGACCAGGCTCAGGACGCCCTCGACAGACCAGTCGTCGAGAAGACCGCCACATCGTAAGAAATGCACGCGTACAGCCAACTGCTTCATCGGCCGCCATCCAGGCACAGGTAGTACCTTCACTAGGGGCCTGTGTCTTCTTGAACCATACGAAGGCGCCTGGCTGAAGGACAGTTGGTATCGCGGCGCCCATTACGTGTGCTGCCCTTGACGCCCACCCATCGACGCACCGTTTGGAGTTTTGCCGCGCACGAGGAAACTGGACTGCAGCGGAATGGAACCAGGTCGTCTTTAGCGACGAATCCAGATTCAATCTCGGCAGTGATGACAATCGTGTTCGTGTGTGGAGAGCCCGTGGTGAACGCTTCAATCCTGCCTTTGCTGTACAGCGACACATCGCTCCCACAGCTGGTGTGATGGTATGGGGTGCCATTGCCTACAATACACGGTCAGCCCTAGTATTGTTCCGTGGCACCATGACAGCCCAGCGGTATGTTCATGAAATCCTGCAACCACATGTGTTGCCACTCATGCAACGGCTCCCAGGAGCCATTTTTCAACAAGACAATGCTCGGCCTCATACGGCAAGGGTGTCACAAGACTGTCTCCGCACTGTTACTACCCTTCCTTGGCCTGCCCGATCCCCAGATTTGTCTCCAATCGAGCATATCTGTTATCATTTGGGACGACGAGTTGGGCATCCCACGAGTTTGAACGAACTAGAGGCAAGGTTACAGCAAATATGGAACGAAATGTCTCAAGACATCATACAGAATTTGTATGACTCAATGTCCGATCGTATCGCATCGTGCATTCGCGCTAGAGGGGGTCCAACGGAGTATTAACTCCTCCGTTCTTTTGCCTTTTTCTCTGAAATAAATTATCCTTTTTCTTTGATTTTCTTATCATTTACTTATATCAAAGTAGTCATTACGTATGTAAAATTTCATTTCATTTTGACGACTCCTTCTTGGTGCGCTAATTTTTTTGTCCATGAGTGTATATGAAATCAAAGCATAGAAACAAACTCAATGTAGAAGCGGACCTCGGAATAAAACTTTCCAACCTTTTTTCTGAAATAAATTATCCTTTTTCTTTGATTTTCTTATCATTTACTTATATCAAAGTAGTCATTACGTATGTAAAATTTCATTTCATTTTGACGACTCCTTCTTGGTGCGCTAATTTTTTTGTCCATGAGTGTATATGAAATCAAAGCATAGAAACAAACTCAATGTAGAAGCGGACCTCGGAATAAAACTTTCCAACCTTTTTTCTGAAATAAATTATCCTTTTTCTTTGATTTTCTTATCATTTACTTATATCAAAGTAGTCATTACGTATGTAAAATTTCATTTCATTTTGACGACTCCTTCTTGGTGCGCTAATTTTTTTGTCCATGAGTGTATATGAAATCAAAGCATAGAAACAAACTCAATGTAGAAGCGGACCTCGGAATAAAACTTTCCAACCTTTTTTCTGAAATAAATTATCCTTTTTCTTTGATTTTCTTATCATTTACTTATATCAAAGTAGTCATTACGTATGTAAAATTTCATTTCATTTTGACGACTCCTTCTTGGTGCGCTAATTTTTTTGTCCATGAGTGTATATGAAATCAAAGCATAGAAACAAACTCAATGTAGAAGCGGACCTCGGAATAAAACTTTCCAACCTTTTTTCTGAAATAAATTATCCTTTTTCTTTGATTTTCTTATCATTTACTTATATCAAAGTAGTCATTACGTATGTAAAATTTCATTTCATTTTGACGACTCCTTCTTGGTGCGCTAATTTTTTTGTCCATGGGTGTATATGAAATCAAAGCATAGAAACAAACTCAATGTAGAAGCGGACCTCGGAATAAAACTTTCCAACCTTTTTCTGAAATAAATTATCCTTTTTCTTTGATTTTCTTATCATTTACTTATATCAAAGTAGTCATTACGTATGTAAAATTTCATTTCATTTTGACGACTCCTTCTTGGTGCGCTAATTTTTTTGTCCATGAGTGTATATGAAATCAAAGCATAGAAACAAACTCAATGTAGAAGCGGACCTCGGAATAAAACTTTCCAACCTTTTTTCTGAAATAAATTATCCTTTTTCTTTGATTTTCTTATCATTTACTTATATCAAAGTAGTCATTACGTATGTAAAATTTCATTTCATTTTGACGACTCCTTCTTGGTGCGCTAATTTTTTTGTCCATGAGTGTATATGAAATCAAAGCATAGAAACAAACTCAATGTAGAAGCGGACCTCGGAATAAAACTTTCCAACCTTTTTTCTGAAATAAATTATCCTTTTTCTTTGATTTTCTTATCATTTACTTATATCAAAGTAGTCATTACGTATGTAAAATTTCGTTTCATTTTGACGACTCCTTCTTGGTGCGCTAATTTTTTTGTCCATGAGTGTATATGAAATCAAAGCATAGAAACAAACTCAATGTAGAAGCGGACCTCGGAATAAAACTTTCCAACCTTTTTTCTGAAATAAATTATCCTTTTTCTTTGATTTTCTTATCATTTACTTATATCAAAGTAGTCATTACGTATGTAAAATTTCGTTTCATTTTGACGACTCCTTCTTGGTGCGCTAATTTTTTTGTCCATGAGTGTATATGAAATCAAAGCATAGAAACAAACTCAATGTAGAAGCGGACCTCGGAATAAAACTTTCGAACATAGAGCCCGACATTGTGGATCTGGTTTGAAGAAAACAACTGTACCCATCTCAAGTACAAATTATTTACAGAAAACTTATAATAAGATCTATTTAGACCAATATTTGACCAAGAAATGTTTGTAACTTTTTTAATTCTTTTTACTACTATTTTTATTAATTTTATGTTTTTTATTTTATATCCTAATAAAAATGTTCATCTCTATAAATGCTCAAGACCATTTATTAAAATAACCAGCGATATATTTTTACCAATATTTATTATAACGTAGTGCCAATGAGATTATTAAGCCAGAAATTAAGTCTCAAGAACGACGTAAAATGCCTAGGGTTGGGAGGGAGTCCGTAAAAAAAAAAGTTGTTCAAAAGGGGTCCTCGGACTACATAAGTTTAAGAACCCCTGCTTTAAAAGATATTACTTAGCTAGTACAAGTGTCTTAAAAACAACATCGTTAACAAGATAACGGTATTATTGTTCTGATGAAGTGGTGAGAAGTAATTTCACTGATTTTGTTTGGTTTTCTTTCACAAGTCCTACTGCTTGGTTTGTGTTTCTTATACTAATAGATTGCAGCGTGAGTATTATTTAAATAAAATTGTAATTAAAGCAGAAAATCAAAGTTTTAGATAAATAATATTTCATACAGTTGTTACAATGAGTTCACATACCTATAAAAAGACGATAATATGTCAATTTGATCTGATAGCGATGTTGGTAAGAGTAATTAATTTTTTTTGCGGGAATATTGGAGTTTTTTTTTTTTGAACCCATGAATATTAGAAAAAGAAGAATAATTTATGAATCGAATGAGGAAAGCAGTTTGAGTAATATTAATTCAAGATTGCTACAAACTAAGAAGAGAATTAGAATTTTGGAATTTACTGATTGAACGACTGACGAAGGCGACGTTACTAATTTTCATCACATTATTAAATTAATGATCAGAAGATTAGGAAATGCAAAAGAAATAAAGGCGATAAAATATTATACAAAAACTGGAAATATTATTCCCGCAAATAAATTCCAAAATAAGGATTGCAAATGTGTGAAAGTGTGCAAGAATCGTATTACAGAGACAGATCAAATATCCCTTTTTAATTTTGGGCTGGAAATGGGGGATTTTAACAAACAAAATACAATCTTGTGTGCATCTACTCAGCGTAAGCCAGTAAAAAGAAGACAAGGTAGAAATTTTAAGGAATCAGTCAGAGTTTGTAGTTATAATTACTTTTTAAATATTGAAAAGAAAAGCGTTGCGGTATGTAAAAAGTTCTTTATAGGAACATTTGATATATCTATAGGCAGACTACATAGGGCTCTCAAAGCAAAGGTACAGTGATTTCCGCTTATAAGAATCACGTTTGTTATTACTGTTTTTGATTCTTATAAGCGGTTGATTCTTATAACCGAAACTTCCCTTTGGACAGGCACACATACACAAATATATACTTGTACATATATATAAACACACAGGCACATATATACATAATTTACCATTAAATACTCTTTAATTTACATTATTTATCATTTATTAATTTTTTTTTTTATAATTTTAAAAATACTCAATTTCTAAACAAATACTATAACTCAATTTCTAGACCTGTAAGTAACAACACATAATTATAAAATCAACAAGAGGCAGCTTCTCTTTGACTACACTTTCGAAGAGCATCATATCTAAATAACAAGTTCTGTTTTTCAGAAAAACTAAGAGTTTTCCTTGTTTTTATCATATTTGAATTCGACTATCAAAAAGTTCTAACACTAACTGGCAATTTTGTTAGAAAACTAAAGTGAATACTAGCGACGTATGCTTATTACAGTCTCAGACGAAGATTCACTTTATAGCTTACGTTTCACGGTTTGATTCTGAATCAAACCGTGAAACGTTTGATTCAGCATCTGGTTCATCTGATTCAGCAAAATGGATCCGTTTACGTTTCACGGTTTGAAGTGCTGAATCCACTGTCCCGTTAACGTAAGTGATGGTGGACACTTCGCGGAAGATTTATGTGTTTCAGGGTCCAGAAATCCGCAACCAGGAAGTAAGTGGTGGGAAAAAATGAGTGCCTGTCTGGAGAAAAGCGAAATCGGACCCGGGCGGGTTAGATGCCCCTGGGTAAAGCTAATAATACAAAAACGTATAAGGAGAAACTCTTATGTTATGGCTAAAGGAATGTATTTTACGACTGTTTTCCACCCCAAAGATTTATTAATCTTTCTTTTCAAAAACTTAAGAAAGAATTTCGTACCTTTTGAGAGGTCAAGTGGCATTTTTTGGAAAAATGAAACGAAGGCGATGATTGCAAACTGATTCTTATAACCGGTGGATTGATTCTTTAATGCGGAAATTTTAACATGGAAATAATACATTTGTTTTTGTTTTTGCGATATTGATTCTTATAAACGGTTGATTCTTATAACCACTGATCACTATAAGCGGTGGTTACTGTAATAGGAAAAGACTTGTGGAAAAATGAAAGGATCTTGCAGAAAGAGTGATAAACTTGTGGATGCCGTAAAAGATCATATAAAAAATTTTCCACACTACGAAAGCCATTACACGCGTTCTAATAATCCAAACAGAAAATACCCGAGTTCTGATTTGAACTTAAGAAAAATGTACAACTTGTATGTCGAAAAGTACGAAGAGAATGTTTCTCAGCGACTATTTCTCAACATTTCTTAGCGAGCAAATATATAGGAGAATTTTTAAGAAAAATTTTAATTTAAGTTTTCATCACCGACATAAAGATACTTGTCAAAAATGCGATTTGCTGAATATGAAAATTAAAGCTACCTTAATGAAAAAAGCAGCCTTTTAGAAGAACATAGCATACATTTAAGTAATGCAGAACTGGCTAGAAAAACTTTAAAAGAAGATCAAAACTGAGCATCAACGAATCCAGATAAATATTTCATTTTCGTTTGATCTACAAAAGACCCTTCCATATCCCAAACGAAGTAATTTACATTTTACACTTGTTTATTTATATCGTCTTTTTAATATAACTAAAATTGTTTTTTGCAAAACTTGGTTATTCGTGTATTTATGTCTTCATTTTAATTATTATTTTTTACATTAAAAAATCCATTTCAGTGAAGCTAATGTCTATAAAAATATGGACTTATATTTCCTCTTGCTTTTATTTCTTATAATGTTATTTTTTTTAAGTGGTATAAGTCCATTTGGAGCCAAAAAAATATTTATTTTTTTAAATAATTTTAATAATTATTATTTCATAATAAAATTTAAAAGGTGTATAGTGTTAAAAACCTCACTCGAATTGATTAACGTTTGCCAATATTTTTAAATTAATTCAAATGCAAACCCTTCAATATCTCGATACATGAAACATGGACTTATGCCACTTTTAAAATAACAGCTCATATATATACAGTGGAATCTAGATCGATCGTTTTCGGATCCATCGTTTTTCCGTATGTGTCGTTCATTTTATCCAGTCCCAACGATCATATCTCTTTGTTATGTTTCCGCATCTATCGTTTTCCCGCATTTATCGTTCATTTCAAACGGTCCCTTGAAAAACGATAGATCGCGATTCCACTGTATATATATACACCTATGGGCTGAGATGACCCTGTCATCTCAGCCCATAGGACATCGCTCATCTCAACGAAAGCGCTGACTTTCGTTGCTAAGGGTGCTCGGATCGAATCCCGGTGCGCGCCACTAAAATACCTCCGTTCGTGTCTTCCCTTCATAGGGAGCAATGCTGGTCCGCCTATAGGGTGCCCCCGTAATAAAATTGTCAGCAAAAACTGCAGTGAATAACAGGCGAATGTTTATCCGACAAAGTATCTCCGCATTGGGGGAGGGGGGAATTTTATATATATATATATATATATATATATATATATATATATATATATATATATATATATATACTCGTGCATATACACTAGCTGAATACCCGTGTTTAGCGAAGGGGATACACTAGCTGACATCTAACTACCATGTACTATGTAATTTCGTTAATTAATTTAAAATTGATTTTAGCAGTAAAGTGTTGTCATTCCTCCGTTGAGTTCACCCTACAAATTAACGACAGTAATCCGACATTAAATATGGGTTTTAGATTATTATTATTAACCGTTTAAACCTTAAATTGTCAATTTCTTAAAAATATTTTTTAGTGTGCACTTAGGACCCTATATGTATATGGCCAAATAGGTAGTAAAATTTCTGTGGTGGATCATTTTTTCTTTAAGACCTTTTCTCCGACATTTAAAGATTAAACAATTGCTATGTTTTATATAACAAAAAAATTTAGGCGCATGGTTGAAATAATTATAGATTAACAAGTGAAATGAAATTTGAGAACTATTAACATCGAAAGCACGAAAATGTGATATTTATGTGAAACGAATATTAATCTTATTTACGAAGTAAACACTTGGAGAACGAGCGAAATAGTAGTACACTTCAGACCTAATTCCGCAAGAAAACCTAATGACAATTATAAACTTGATAGAAGGTTTCAGAGCAATTGAGAAAGGGTTACAGATTTTTTTCTAGTCAATATAGACTCTAATTAAGATCGCGTGATCACGATAAAGCAGGGAAAATAAATGTTAGAATGCTATGAAGAAGTTCTTCGCCCCCCTCCCCACTAAAAAAAAAAAAAATAATATATATATATATATATATATATATATATATATATATATATAAATAAGAATAAGATGAAAGAGAAAACCAGTAATAGCTCTAAAGCTACATGAAGCCAGGAACATCCAACATGTAAAGATAAGTATGAATACGGTTTTTGACAGCATTTCTTCATCAGCGGTGTCAATACTGTCTAAAAACCAATGGATTGTTTCTGATGAGTATGATCTATTAAATAAACATACTCAGACACCGTACAATCCATTATTAACAGAAGAATTGAATAATAAATGTAATTGTATTAAAGTACTTAACCAAAGAACACCAAGCCTGGCGCTAGTCAGAGTGGAAGTTAAGAACTTGTAACCGTAAGATGACTGACGTCATAACTTGCAACCATTGAGGTAGTGGATACTCAGTTACAGACTTACTTAGGTTACTTATTTTAAGACTATTATTCCTTTATTTATTTAGTTTTATTATTGTTACTACTATTAGTTAATTATTTTTTATTATTCTTAGGTTTTATTTTTGTTTTTAGTAGTTATTATTTTTATTTTAACCTATTTAAGTTTAACTTATTAATGCAACAGAACAAACTATTCATTAAAACAAAAACAACCAATTATGTTTTTGGATAGACTAACTGGGTAATTATTACGAGTTAGCACAGCTTTCAAGTCTATAATATGCTTAATCCTATTGTCTTTAGAACATAGCCTATTTATACGAACTAACTGATTTACAATAATGTTATTAAAAACAGATTTATGTAAACAGGTTAGATAATTTTGAAATTTAACAATATTAAAATTATATTCAGATCTTTTGTCGTATAAGTCATAAGTTAATTTATTGTTAGTACTTAATTTAATATTGATATCTAGAAAGTTTACATTAATATTATCATGGCTACTTTTAATTAGTTCCAAATTAGGAGGGTAAAAATTTAAGTCTATAGGGTTATTACTTTTATTTATTACTATTATATCATCTATATATCTAAATATATTGTAATTGCTATTTTCTATATTATTAATTTCAAAATAATATAAGTATAAATTAGCTAGCATACTTGAAGCATTACCACCTTGTGGTACACCTTTGGACTGTAAGTATATACTATTATTATGAACTATTAAATTATGTTTACTTACTAATTCTAGGAGCCTATTGAAACGAGTTAGTTTAATTTCGTTGTTTAAGTATTGAATATTATTTTGTACTAACATTATGATTATTCTATTTAAATCATTTATATCAATATTATTAAATAGATCTTTAAAATCATAAGTTACAATATATTTACAGTTATCTAATGTTTGTAGTTTTCTAATTAGACTATAGCTATTATCAATTATACCACAAACACCAGATGTTATATTTTTATAGATTAATTTTAGGTATTTTAATAATAATTTACTTGCTTTTGTAGCATAAGTATTATGACCACAGGTTACTGCTCTAAAAGCAATAGGTGTTTTATGAAATTTTGGAACTAAAGTTATATAAGGAAAATGATAAATGTTAGATGAAATACCTAGTAGTTTATATTTAGCTATGATTTTCTTAATAATAATATTAGTAGTTTCATTTAATGGCTGAAAAAGATCACTATTTTCTAACTGTTTTTTTAAACATATGGCAAAATATTTTTTACAAATTATAGCATAGTTGTTGGCTGCTTTATCTACATAAGTGACTATAAAGTCATCTTGTAATTTTGTAATAGCAGCTTTATAGTGTTTATAAGGATTATTAATGTTATTACTATTATTGGGTAATTTAGCTTGTACTAGTTTTAGTAAATTAATTTTCCAAGGGTTGAAAGCTTCAGTAGGTACAGAATAATTAATTGCTATTTTGTAAATAAATTTATCTAAATCAGCATTTAAGAAACTAATGATTTTCTTATTATTATTAGTACTAAGTATTCTAAACTTAGTTCCTAAATTCATCAAATCTCGCAGTGCATCATCTTCCACAATATCCATATTGCCTGTTATTACATGACCATGTGTCGTATCTAAATAACTATTGTAAAAGGGCAGATGACAAACACAAGTTAAATTTAATGACTCAGAAAAATGTTTTGAAACCTGATTATAGTTAAATATACGTCTACCCATAGGCAGAGTATATTTAAAGGCACGTTTTATTTTTATTTCTTTTATAGGAAACATATCATGAAGTTTATCAAATATACTATTAAAGTTAATATAATTAAGTTTAAGGTTAGTAAAATTTAGTACACAAAATGTGTTATTATCTGAATTTTGTTTTTTATATAAGTTTATTTTTAAATGTTTTGCCCGTGTTAGTATTAAATCATATACCAGATGCTGATAATGATAATTCTTTAGTTTCGTATTTAAAAATAGTAGATAAAGCTTAATGATATGTTTTTTAACGATAGAAAAAATCCAAGCTTTTAATATTTTATATTTATAATCAATTATAAACCTTTCCTGAAAACTTAATAAGGCAGTTTTATATATGTTACTATCAAAAGTCTTACTTTTATTATAACTTTTACCTCTTTTAGTTCTTTTTGAGGACTGTGTATCTTCAATAAGATTAGGGTAAATAGGTTGAGCTGACACATCAGTAAAATTAAATTTAACTATATTTTTTTGTTTAAACATTTGATTAAGGCCATATGGAAAGAGAGTTTTATGTTTTTGCATATAAATATTTTCATAATATAACCTTTCAGAGGGTGATTTAATTATATCTAGTATGGAGATTACAATATTTTCAAAATTATGTTTTTTGAAGTGATCAAATTCAATGTTAAGTGGATGACTATTTAGCGTATTATATTTTTTTATATTAGAACGGTGTAAATTTATTCTAATATGTAGAGGATTAGAAGTTTGTCCTATATATTCCATATGGCAACAATTACAAGTTAGTTTGTATATACAATTATAAGTTTTGCAGAAATTTTGTTTTTTTGAAATTACTTGTATTTGTGAATTATCTGCAAGGGGACAAGTTTTACATAGCTTATTAGTGCATTTATCAAAAACCAACGCCTTTTGCCTGACATTATAACATGGAGAGGGCACAGAGAAAGAGGATGAAGTTGATTGGTAACTGTATGACGATCCATTGATGCCCCAATAAGTATCAATGTACCGAGCATTGACATCATTAGAATGATATGCCAAATTGCCAGTCGCTAGATATGTTTTATTATAACTGATATTAAGAAAGTATAGGTTCAATTGAACCTACATATTAGCTTAGTAAAAAGCTTAAGAGAATAGAACAATTTATGTAACAACTAAAACTAAACAATAGTAGTATATTTTGATTAATATTATTTTAAACACTAATAATGTTATTAACTATTCTTAGAAAGTTAATTTTTAACATGCTTAAAATAATTAATGATTTTACCTATTTACAGTACACAAATAATATTAACAATTCAATAAAATATTATGATGATTTACATAAGTAAAATAATAATTAAAAATGAATCAATAGAAGATAAAGTGGAAAATTTAATCTCGATTAAATGTTAAACTCATAAACATACCTATTAATTAATATGTAGTTATTCATGAGTAAAATATACATTATCAACCAATAAACAAATCAATAAGATGTCTAATAAACATTATATATTAAATAATTAGTTAAAAAAACAATAGTATATAATGTTGTAAATCTTGAGTAATAAAAATGTTAACACCAATATACATAACTATAGATTATATGTTGAATTATTTTAGAGTATTATAATTCATGTATTAACCATATTACAATACATTAGAAGATAATGTTATATAAGTATTATACATTAAAATGTCAATTATACATATCAATATTTATCAAATTATTATTCTTGATTAAGTAATTTAAATTATACATTACAAATACTATTCAAATCAATAGAATATTAGTTGTAATTTTAAAAATATAATTAATGTATATACCAATACACAATATACTATTAACAAATTACTATTTACAATTCAATAAAAGATCATGATGATTAAAATCTTGAGTAAACTAATTACATAACTAGTTTAAACCAAAGTAAACAAAAGAATCTCCTGTGCCATATAATAGAAAAAGGGCTAACTAAAGTTCAGGCAAAACACATCAGTCCCACAACAAATGCAATAATAAATAGCAAAACCAAATTACTAAAGATAAGGCTAAGATTAATTAAATTATTTAGTTAAACCAAGTGTCATACATCAACAGCATGCCATGTTACAACAAGGCATAAATTAAACCCAGACATCTACCAAATTTTACAATTTTTTATAAATAGTTTTAGACTTTTTACAATTTTTTCATTCATTTTTATATTTTTATAATTTTTTGTACACTTATAATAAAAACTATAGCAGTATTTAAATAAGTGTTAAAATTTTTTTATTATTTTTTATTTATAATTTTTTCTTACAATTTTTAACATAATTAGTTTGCTTATTATTAATGAAAGATTAACAGTTGCTTACAAAGTTAACTAAACTTTTAACACAACATATTATCAATACCACAGCCACAGAGCATAGAAAGAATTACATGAGAATCACTAACATCATAGGAGATATGTAATAATTGAAAATAAAGACACTTAACAGAATAATTAAACTAGTAGTTAAGCTAGCAGAAAGTTGAAAAAACTACTACTTACTTAATTATACTGCGCATAATGCTGCAAGTTATAATAGTAAGTTAAATGAAATTAACAAGGCTTTGAAATTGACCACACGTTAGAATATAGGCTTAAAAGCCAAAACATAGATGAACTTAAAACAATTAGTATTGGACATTATATATATATATATATATATATATATACGTTAATATGGCGGACTCTTTTATTAGATTTTTTTAAAACCATCAATATTATTTTTTTAAATATCTTGTACATATGTGTAATATTAATATGTAATACAATATTTTAATTTTAATACAATATTTTTCCTTTAAACTGGTGTTTTTGTAATTTCTTGGTCCCGATCAGACAAAATTTATATGTATTTGTATGCAAAGTTGTACCCCGACTTACGCGATCTTTCGTTGGTCCCACCTATCACGTAACTTGGGGTATTACTGTACTATTCCTTCAGCGTGAAGCCTGGAGTGATATTCACAGAACTTGGGGTATCTCGAAACTCACTCGCAAGCAAAAGATAAAATGAATGCAGAATGCACAACCGCAAATAACTCCTTATCTCCTTATCTTTTTCCTAGATCTAGAATTTCAGCCCAGCTGGACAGAGAGGGGGAACGTTGAAGGGTAAAGTAGCCATCTTCCCCCCCAAACTCTTGGAGGCGAAGTTTAAGGCAAAAACTCCCGTTTTACAGATGGAAATGCAAAATAACTGCTTAGAATGCTAATTACCTATTAACACAAAAAATGCAAAAAAAATCTTTAAAAAAAGCTTGAAGTTTAAAGATTTGCGTCTTGTTTTCCAAATTTTCAAATTATTATTAGTTATTTTGTTACAGAGCTTTTTAGCAAGCGATGCCTCTCGTTTTGGAATTTTGAAACTTTAACTTAATTTAAAAAATATTTTGAATAATAATAAAAAAGAATTAGCAAAGCCCCGCATTTATTTTGGAAGTCTACTTTCAGATTCCGAAAACAGAATTCAAAAATATTCATTAGGGAACCCGGTATGCAAGGTTTTATTTCGCAATTCATTAACATTGAAACGTACGATCTGCGAGGTCTACTGATGCACCCCCTTAAGGTCTTCTGACGGAATATATTTGTGGAAGGTAACCGGCCCTCTCTTGGTAACACAGGAGTATGTTTTCCAGCAAAAAAAAAATTCTTTTTCGACTGAGGCATACCCTAAATGCTCCGAGAAATTCCACAGATTAACATCTGATGAAAAGGATTGGTTACCAACAGATTAAAAAGTTTATAAATCTAATAAAATATGTAAAATTATTACAGGAAATAACAAAGAATACGTGGCTTATGGGTTTCTTCAGGCATATTTGTGTTAATTGTTGTTTGGTAGCTACAAACATTTTTCACCACACTGTCTCCACATTTTAATCTGTATATTATGTATATAATACATTAGAATTGACAATAATATAAATTCTTCAAATTTCTTTCCGTTCATTTACTGTAGAATAGTGCTTTTATGCGATTCTTAACATAATATGAATTAAACATTTCAAAACAGTTATCTGTGGGCATCTCGTAGTCTATGAGATATACGTTAGGAATACACGGCTGATCAGATCTTTTCCGGACAAACACGTTTTACATATTGTATTACGAGATTATAAACACGTAATAAAAATTCTAAACGAAATAAATCCACAGGGTTACGATGCGATGCCCCTTAAAAATGATTTGTGATAATCTTAAATTTTCACAGAAATATTAATTGAGAACTGCTTAAAGAAGTTTTACTCCTGTTAGTTCTCACGCTATTTACTTTTTTTTTTCTTTTTGTTTTTTGTAGACCTCCGGGTTGTAAATAAAATATGCCGAATGAATGAGGGGAGTGACTTGAATCTCAACCAGTAAAATACTCATTTGATACTACTCAGTATTATTGTGAAGAAACAATTTCACAGCCGTAACAGGAAAAAAATAATTACATATATACACTTCAGTAGAAAATAATTACATTACCTATATTTATAATTAAAATTTTGGCTGAAGCACGATACTCGTACCGATGCATGAAATGTGGCAGTAAAAATTTCATGGCGGTAACCTCAGACTTTAAGGTAACCGTACTCGCTCGTTTCATGACCTGCGGGAGGGTATTTCTTTATGAACAGTAATTTTTCGTACTGAAATGTCATCTTTAACGGTTCGTAATAAATGATTAATAAATTAATAACAATTGTTTTACCGCTTTATTTGTTCATTTCAAAGATCTTTTCCCATTGTAATTTTTTTAAGAATAAAAAACGTTTTCAAGTGGGAGTGCTGGGTGAATTCTCCTGACATCTGGCAAAAGGTACATGACTCTGCTGGTGTTTATATTGAAGGAATGTAATGTAATTTTGTTTGTACGTAAAATAAAAAATGTTTTACGAGTATGTGGCCATTACTTTATTTACAACCCTCGTACATAGTATACAAAACAGTAATACTCAAACAAATTTTTTTAGGGATAAGTAAATTAAAAAACAATGTACAGCCATATAAAATTCCTTACATGATGAAATTTAAACTGTATAATTCTTATACAAACATGGTTATGGTCTTTTTATAAATTACTTCCCATAAACTATTTTTCCTTTCCTGGAAGATGAGAAAACAATCTTCTCCATTTTCTAAACTTTAGTTCAGGTGACGATACTGGCAAAACATTTATTGTCTTTATTACGAGCAAATGTGACAAAATGAAAAAGATATTGCCTGACAAACGAGTTATTATTGCTTTTAAAAAAAATTGTAAAGCAAAAGTCTTTTATATAAATCTCACTAGAGTATAAAATGCTTACAGATTTTTACAGGACACTTCACAATAAGATTGTTGAGCTTATAGCAGAATGCAAAAAATACTAAACATATCTGAAGGGTAGGGTTTGGTTTAGGAGCATTTGGAACTTCTAGAACATAACTAGCCATTTCATGAGGTAGAGACTTACAATCAATAACATTTGTGATTGGATTAGAGAGTACAAGAGGCTGATTATTATCTGCCTCGCTGGAAAAGAAATTATGAGAAGTTCAGCACAAGCCTACTTTAATAACATGTGCCAGAGGATGAGGTGGTACTTTCACATATATAACTTTGCTGGCACATACATTGATATAGTTGTTCATATGTTTTATCAAATATTTTAAAGCAATTTTATTCAAATTTCATTAACTTTATGTAAAACTTCATATTTTCTTTAAAAGATTTTGATGAAAGTCAAGAGTCAGTTTCAGGTTTCTAGAGAAAATAATCACTTAAAGGTAGATAAGGAGATATAAAAGGGGTAAAATGAGGTGCAAGAAAAATGAACATGACACCATAAATATGCCAACGTAAATTTGCCTTAATTAACTTGTGAACACAAATGCATATATACCTATGAATACAAATAACATATTCTCCTCATTTTTAATTACAATGCTCAGGACATGTTAGATTTTCAAGGAGGAATTAGACAAAATTCGGAATTATCTGATTTCCCAAGAAATTATTACTTATGTTTTTTTGTTTTTTTTAACATACTGGAAGCCTCCTGTCAGTAGCAACTCTACATAGAGGCAAAATAGGCAGCACCTAGGGCCTTGTGTTGCTGAAATGAACGAAAGTACGTATTTACATGCATATTTAAGTTATGAGTTTAAATAACATATAAGAGTGAAAGAAAAACCTTTTAAATGCTGACGAATTAAATTTTATTATATGAATTCATCAATTTAGTAGTTGCATGGTATGATACATTGGTAAAATTAACTTTATAAGCTATGGCAAAGAGAAGAAATGGAGCTGCTTTCATCTATAAAACACTTTGAACAATTTATCACTTGGATAGCAGAGTACAGAAACAGAATGGAGGATGGAGCTAAATACCTCCTAAAACTTCACTTATGAAAAGATGATTCGTAACGAAATATGCAATGTGAAAGATACAAAATACCCACAATTTTTCTGCTGAGAATATTTACATGTTTATATCAAGACAACAGATTTTGGCTACTAGTCAGTATTCTCTTTATAAAATTTTAAGTCTATGAAACAGACCCTAACACAAACAAACACTTAATATATGTTTGAAAGGCAGTAGTGTGATAATTTAGAAACTTTCTAGAATGCCTGATAAAAGATAGCCACTCAGGTTTTGAACAAGTTTTGGTTGGAGCCACAGTGCTTGCTACTTATTTAGTAGTCTTTCCAGAATTTCGGGAAAAATGTTTACAAAAATGAAAAAGGATATTCAATTACTAGTATGCGGATGAACCAATAAGTAACTGGAAAGAAATGTTTGAGGTGCAATGTTTTTTAAAAAATCATACAAAGCTAGACAGGCTAGAGAAGTGAATTCCAGATAATTCTACAAAATGAATATCGAAAATATGCTTTGGTCCTAGAAATTACTTTGAGAGATGTAAAAATGATTCAGAATAATGACCAAACGATATCTATAAAATATAGAGACATACATAGCTATATTCTGGTCGAAGAAATTATTAAAATCTATTGTTTCGGGAACCCTATAAAAATTCTTCAATTGCTACAAATAATAACCACTGCATTATAAAAAGCATATATATATATATATATATATACATATCTTTAAGTCTTTAAGGATAATTTTAACCATTCATATAACTATAGAATTGGGAAAACAAAGCATTTTTACATAAAAATGAATTGAAACATACCTGAGGTCAATAATATCGCAGGAGAGACCCAACAGCCTTTCAATACTGTGTATAGAGCAAGTAGAAACTAGGAAATTAAAATTACATCAATTTATAAATGATCTTGCAAATAAAAAATCTAGCAAAATTTGATTGTAAATAATTTTGATCTATGATTAAAATATATGTAGTCTAGCTACTTTCTATATTTCTTTTCTTATAAATGTACATAAAAAAGGAAATATGACCACCTTCCTATTTTTTGTCTTTCATGCTTCACATGAAATGATTTTCATTTATTGTATATTAGAATTTTGGTGGGGTCCACCAAAATGTCTGCAATTGGGCTCCGCAATGACTAAGGTTGGCCCTGAAAAAAGCAAGAATGACAAGAACTCGGATGTGAAATTTTCTGTGCATATTAATTTACTGTTATACTCTGTTACCTTCATATATACGGGTTAAAGGTGGCCTTGTGGTAGCGCACTGGCTTTCGGTGCTGAGGATGCTCAGATTACATCCTGACGTGTGCTATTAAGTACCTCGATGTCTAGGCCCGATATGGGCATGTTAAATCCATAGACTGGAAAGTCAGTCAGTGTGGTAACAGAGGGTGGGAGAGGGTACGATCTCCTAGATGTCACCCCTGGATGTGCGCAGTTAAAAATTGAGGTGGGCACTCGATAGGACAAACACCTACCCTGTTGGTGCTATATAAGTTGGAGACATACACTTCAGCTTGAAGCCTCTACGGACCTGATCTGGAACTTCCAACAACAACCTTCATATAAATTATGTTAAGGTCGAAATTTCAAAATTTTTAAATATTAAAATATAGAAATCACATAAAATCCCCCCCCAAAAAAAAAACTCTTTTCTAAAAGATTTTTTTTAATGTTTAAATCAAAGTTATATGTAACTATCTGTCAACAAAACAGATAGTGAGTAAGAAACTTCAACACGATATACAAAGCTATCAAAAATGACTGCAAATGAAAGAAAATATCTTCTAGTAAATGATCGACTTCTATTCAGAAATTTTTTTCAAACAGTTTCCATAAAAGAATTTATACAGAATGTTTATACAAATTTCCATCATGCAAAATGAAAACTTAGCAGCCTATATTTTCACCTTTGAGCCAAATTTATGTTTTACATAAATGGTTTAATAGAATCCTCTAATGCCTTTTTAAACTTTTTTTTTCAATCCAGAAATATAATTCATTTTATGCATATTTCCTCACAGTATAGCTATACAACATATTTCGGGAGCAGGGAGAAAAATAAGGAACACCAGAATTTTCAAAACTATATATTTGACACTTTTACTACAGTTACTTTCTATTCATTAAAATTTTTTTATCCCTAGTAGTGTATAGGATACATATATCCTAATACAACAAACATCAATTTGGCTAACACTGATCTGAAGGACCGAAACTATTATGTTAAAAAATTACCCGAGACATGAACTGGAAGAATACAGTTATAAATTTTGTCAGTACAAAATAATCTATTGAGTTTAAAGAATATGCAGGTAAGAGAGCAGACAATTGAAAGCTAGCTCTAAACTGACACAAGTATAATTATTACAATAAAAACTTTTGAAAAATCATATCAAGACTGCCTTAAATATCAGTTAAAACAGACTTTGAAAATCTTGAAACGTTTCTAATGAAGAAATCTTTAGAATGCATGGTGCAGAGAAAATTAAATATGTTGATATAAAATATATTAGTAATGGCATAGTTTTAAAGTTTTAAATAATATAGTTCTGCTTTAATGTGAATTTCAATTTTAAATATCAAGTAGTACTATTAAATCATCCTCTTTGAAATACATTGATTTAAAACTTTAAACAAGCATATTATAATGAATGATGTACCTAAAATTATGAATATTAGGAGTATTACATTTAATGCTGTTATCTTTGTTCCAATGAAAGATGAGTATGAATGTTATTTAGTAAATCTTGTCATCAAAAATGTTATCACTCATGAATACAGAAACAAATAACATATGAAAAATGCTTTCAAATGCCATCATAAACACATCTCTAATAGAAGAATGATAGAAGAAAGTTACACCTAAACTAAAGATTACACATGGTGCCAAGCTATAAAAACTTATCAAATTAAGTACCAATTCATAAGTAATGTGGAAAATTTAATAATTTAAATAGTTCTATCTATACGTTTTGCATGAAATTAACAGTGCATATTAATTTCATTGTAATTTTTAAAAATTTAAAGCACAAAAATGATGGTTTGTTAACGTCAATAAGATTGGATGTTTTAACAATTTTAATGTATTTAAAAAATGGGATGAAATAATAAAAAAAAAAAAACACCAAACATATGAATGTTTGGGGGAAGTGCTGAATTTTCCATAGCCTCGAATTTGATGATTATATAAGTGGTTTCTTTATGTTCTGCTACAATTCGGTTGTAATCTATATAATAAATGATTTTAGTATTTAGTTTGATGGCTTAATACTCTTCAATCCTGATCCAGCTAAGCTTCACACTTACATCACCAAAGGTCAATAATTATATCTCAGAAATATCACTTGGTTTTTTTTCAGTTTTAACAAATCAAATCTGAAAGGTGCTTATTTAAATGTGTTTAGTTAATGACATTTGACATTACATTCAGATAACAAATTATAAGTTCAGTGATGAAAAATCCTTTGAATTCTTTTTATAACATTTTTATTTTCTTTCTTTACAAGGAATACAATCAAGAAGATGAGAGCTTAACCCTTGGTTATTCATATCTTAGTTATTACTTTTATAAATTGATTTTTATACTTTGGAAATATTTAAATTTTAATTTTTGTTCTAAAAATTCACCAGCAATACTATTGTCATATTCATATATATTTTTCATTCTTCTATATACGCTGAAGTTATCTTGCTGCTAACTTTTCAATTTTATGAACTTTATATTTTTATGTGTCCATCTTGACATACTTTTAGAAACTGATTGATAAATTTTTACACTCAGGAAATATTTAGGCTGTTTTAATTATTATGCTGTATTCAATATCTTTTCATTCAAATATTCTAATGTTTATCAGCTACTTATTGTTGAATGTTCATACAAAGTGTCAATTGTCAGGCTAAGTTTTAAAAAAATAAGAAATAGTGCTTTCCTAAATGAGAACTCTACTTGGTGGAGTTCGACAACTTCGATAGTTTATCTATTACCGCAACAACTAGCGGTTCAAAAACATTTCTATAACTCATAACAAGGAAAATTGCTAAATACGGTACTGTCTCACTTATATGATTATATATTTATACATTTTGGATAAAATTTGTAAATAAAATTATCAGAGGAATCAGATTGGCAGCTTTTGACAATCTCTGGGAATCGCTGAGCATATATTTTAATAGCACGCCACCATCGACGCAAAAGTAATGATCTACTAATTTGCTGAAAATAACATACCATAGCTGAACATGCAGTGTTTAACGATTTAATACGTATACGAATTGTATTAACATTTAGCTTCATTTAAAAAAAAGAAAAGCGTAAAATGTAGAAATCATATATATCATTTTCAACTTCTTAACAAAACAGTTTTGTCATACAATACAGAAAAAATGACCCGCAAATTAAACTTACTTGAGTACTGTATATTGTTCTAGCACCTAGATCAATGTTATTTCAGTACATGATCCATTCTAAAAGCTGGGAAATATTGTCACCAACGCTTTTTTCTTTTATTTATTTAGATTACAGAGAATTGAAAGAAGCAACATAAAAAACGCGCGAAAGCGACACCGTTGCCACTATTGAGTATAAAAATACTCCTGTATACGCTACCCATGAAGCTACAAGGAGAGCCATTCTCGCTAAAAACCATAAAGTCATACCCCCGAATTCAATGTAACGTTTTAGCTCTTTAGCTAGTTAGCTAGTTAGCTCTTTAGCCGATTCCGTATTCAAATGCCCAAAAAGAGCGAAATATCCGGTCGCCTGTTAGCTAACGCTTGCTAGGTGGTTTCTCTGGTGGCGTTTTTGTTTTGATTAAGGTTTCGACTCGTTTCTACTGTTTTGAAGTTAGTAATTAACTCTTTCTTGTATTTTTGAATATTCCAAATTATATTTATTTAGCAGTTACGCAAAATACGTTATAAATAAGCAAATTATCTTTTGTTAATTAGATTAATCTTTTGTTACGAGCACTTTAAAAAAATTTCATGTTTACCGTTATGTATAATGATTTAGAAATTTGCAGTAGACATTATGGTATTAGTGATTAGTATAATGATTTGAGAATTTTTGTAGCTTTAACCGCTTTCGCTTGTGTTGTAAAATGGACGATTTATATACAGTTCGCACACACAAACGAAATATAGATTTTAACTATCAAACATTTTATCTCTTCTCAGTTTAGATATTCGTAGTGAAAGAGCACAGAAGAATTTTAGAAAATACGTTTAATTAATCATTCTTCGTGCTAAAGAATGAGAATTGTATCAATCACCAGAAACTTAGTAATAACACTACAAAATATTTGTATTTAAGCTGGAAAGCATTTTAAAAATTTATAATCCTCTTCTCAGACAAATTTCAAGCTTCAAGCCCAATACCTGTTCCCTGCAAATAAAATTTTGATGTATATAAAATGGGTTGTTCTTCCTGGCTGTTGCTCTTTTTTAATAAAAACCATAGTGAATAATGATTTTTCCCATTTATTACTCTTTTACATAAAAGGAACAATTTTATCTAGTATGTCTGTGAAGAAACTGCTCTCCCATGTGTGCAATAATTGTTTTATTGTGTTAAATTTTGTCAGTGTGTAATTGAATGCTTACCTAGAAGAAACTTTTTTTTCAATCTAAAAAAAAGTACAGCTATAATATGTCTTTAAGTATGATTTTCATGAGCACAGCATTAATTTCTGTTTGTTTCAATTTTATAAAATGTGGTTAATTCCAGTTTCCAGGACTTTACTTTTTTTCTTCTTTTTTAATATGTAAACAAAATTTAAGTGTTAGAAAAAGTCATGCCTTTTCAAAAGCAGTTACTAATGTTAAATTTTACAATGCACAAGCTGATTCCTGACCTAATATAATGTTCTATTAAAAATTAATCAAACTATAACTAAAAGTAAATTTGGCTTAGCTATGGGTCTTGAAATTTCAGCCAGGACTATGAAATTTGGTACAAACCATGTTTCTGTAACTGTTATATATATAATGTGATTCAATCAACTGCTTGTTGATTGTTCTCTGTGTGTTTCTTCACAAAATTCTAAAATTTTTGTGATATTGTATTTTTTTCTGCATAACTGCAAAATTTAAGGTAACTTGAAATTTTAAATTTTTATCGCCACAAATTGAATAAAATATAGTAACTTAACTATGTAGTACTTCATTACTTTATCTTTTAAATATTCCTTATTTGCACGTAGTATAACGAATGAAATGAATACCTTAAAACTATATATTTGTTGCATAGCTATGAACCAAAATTAATGATAGTCGAGCAAAAAAAAAATACTATCAATTGTATTCCATTGTACTTAATTGTACTAATTGAATTGTGGATTAAATTACTGGAATTCCTCACATAGAAAAAAGATTACTGCAGAAATTAATTACATTTAATTTTGTTTGACTGTTATATTTATAATGTGATTCAATCAACTGCTTCTTGACTGTTCTCTGTGTGCTTCTTAAGCAAATTCTAAAATATTTGTGAAATTGTATTTTTTTCTGCATAACTGCAAAATTTAAGATAACTTGAAATTTTGAATTTTTATCGCCACAAATTGAATAAAATATAGTAACTTAACTATGCATTACTTCGTTAGTTTATCTTTTAAACATTGCTTATTTGCGCCTAGTGTAATAAATGAAATGAATACCTTAAAATTGTATCTTTCAATATGAGTCAAAATCAGTGATAGTCGACAACAAAGTACTATCAATTGAATTCCATTGTAATTGCAGATATGTCACTCTGTAAATTAAATTACTAAACTACAAAACTACAATGCAGCTGAGTATTTTACTGTACTCAGCTGCATTGTAGCTGTACTTTACAAAGTACTATCAATTGTATTCCATTGTAATTGATAGTACTTTACAGATATGTCACTCTGTAAATTAAAAAATTAAACTACAATGCAGCTGAGTATTTTATTGCCCTATTCCTCATAAAGAAAAAGATTAATACAGAAATTAATTATATTTAATTTTGTTTGACTGTTATATTTGTGAAACTGTGTTTTTTTTGCATGACTACATTTAAGATAACTTGAAATTTTAAATTTTTATCGCCACAAATTGAAAAAAGATAGTAACTTAAGTATGCAGTACTTCAAATACTTTATCTTTTAAACATTGCTTATTTGCACCTAGTGTAAGGAATGAAATGAATATCTTAAAATTGTATATTTGCAATGAACCAAAATCGGTGATAGTCGAAAAAAAACAAAGTACTATCAATTGTATTCCCCTTGTACTTCAATTAAACTAGATTTAGCATTTTCTTCATTTACACATGGATATGTTTAAAAGAGTGTAAATCTGTCGATTTTCTTAAAAGGATATTGTATCAACATTTAAAAGATTAAGCTAAATGAATTCTTGTGCAGTGCTGTATTTATACTGAAGCAGTGTCTGTACTTGTAATTTTTTTTGGCTACTATTAATTGTGATGCATAATTTGAATGTTATGAGTTCTAAATCTTAACTGAGAATAATCAGGTGAGTACATCTTGAGTAATACTATTTAATTTAAAGTTTGTCTGTATAATATAATGTGTATATTTGAAAATTTTAAATTCAATACTGTTAGTTTTAAATACCATACTGTTAGTATAAACTTCAGAGATTTGAATGTGTTTTATTTCAGATGGGAAACACATCAATGTGATAACTATTTTAAAAGCTTTTATTAAATGTATTTAATTGAAACAAGGACATCACATAAAGTTCAGTGTATCATTTTATCAGAAACTTTTTTATGTCAAAATGAATAGCTTTTGGAAGTTTAGATTACTGAATACAACGGTATTTTAACATTTAGCTAAACTTTTGTTTTAAATATATTTTACTTCATATCCTCCATATTAGTAATATTTTTCATCATCTGTAATCTCTACTAATTAATTTTAAAAAATGTGGAATTTTGCTAAAAGAAAAAAAAATAAAGCTTCCGGTAATTTAACATAGTGAATTATAAATATTTCAAATAAAGTTGAACATAGAATTATGAAAATATTTGTAAGTATTCTATCCACAAATTTAAAATCATTTGATTCATTTTTCTTTTGTTGCGTATCCAGGCATTATTCGTTTTTATTATATTTATTTTATCAGTTCCGAAGTTTCCATGTTTGTTTACATTTGATGTCGCGCTGGCGATGAATTTGGGCTGTCTGATTGGCTTACTGAGATCATTCGTTTAAAAGCTTCCGAGGTTTGCCGAACATTCTCTCGTCGGAGAGTGGTGCTCGGATCGGAGAGCTAACTGGCCATTTGAATGCCGGTGTGCTAACAGTTAGCAAAATCGAGGTTTGCTAAAGAGCTAACTAGCCAACTAGCTAAAGAGCTAAAACGTTACATTGAATTCGGCCCATATATATGCATACTTAACTCCAACCAGTGGTGTAGCGAGGGGAGGACAAGGGGGTCTATTATGCCCCGGGCGCCATTCGCAGAGGGGCGCCAAATGGAAATTTTCAGAAATTCTATATATAATATTACTATATGTATTTCGGAGGGGAGGGGGGGGGGGGCAAAAAGGTATCGTGCCCCGGGTGCCAGTTATGCTCGGTACGTCACTGCCTCCAACGTCACATTAACATTCTTGAGCGCTGGTTTGATAAATGGCGTATTAATTTAAATCACAGTAAAACAAAAGCTATCTTCTTTTCATACAATAGGATTCCCATCCCCCAGTTAACGTTTATGGTCAGCTCATCCACCCAAATATTTGGGTATCTTCATGGATAGTAAGCTTACTTGGAAGAAATATATTAATAATAATATCTGCAAATTTTTTAAAGCTAGAAAAGATATCGCCCACCTCCTGCACCAGAAGGAAATGAGTATAGAATATAAACTTCTGCCTTGCAAAACAATACTTCCACCTATACTTCTTTATGCAGTACCTGTATGGGGGTCAGCGGCTAGCAGTCATGTCCAGAAATTGCAAGGCACACAAAATAAAACCTTACGTCTAATCACTAAAGCCAATAGATATAAAACTAACTCCTCCTCCTCAAAGATCTAAATATTGAACCCATTCGCCTGGCTATAATTAATCTCACCACTAAATTATGTAATAGTCCTTACTCCACCCCTAATGAAGAAATGTCAATCTTCCTGATTATGACAATAGAAAATTTAATCGTAGACCTAGAGCGACTCTAGTACTTGACACTGGGATTACTCCCAAATCTTCTTTCCCATAATTATTTTTTTTTCTTTATGTCATTCCGTTTACCTTAAATTCAATCTAGACCACTTAATTTTCACTCCCCCTTTTTTTCCTAATTATATGCAGTCACATCCTCTTACGCATTTTTGAAAAAGGAAGTGTGTCGTCTCGTTGGTGTAATATGCCTCTGCGAATCCTCATGGTCACATTGTGAGCCGTCTTCCCTGATAATATCTTCTGCTAAGCTCCTGGATCCTGTTTCGTTTGACATTTCGTTGACATTTTGCTCTCAACCAGTAGTTAATCTCGATCTTTTTTAACCTCTGTAATACAAATTCATCATCTTTCTTCCTTTTTCGGCCTGTTTTCAAGCACGGGTTGCTTGGTAGTTCTTTCCCATCCTGGGTTTGATCCCAGCGATTAAATCTTTGCTGCTCGCGGTCCTCTGTGGCTCGTCTTCGACTTTTGAGAGTTTAATCTTTATATTTTGCTTTTTATCTTATCTTATACTGGAAAATTTTATTTTGACAAGTCTTGCTGATTTAATTTTGTGTTAACTTTAACTTACTAAATTATAATGTTTTCATTTTTTTTTGTAACTTCTTTAATTTATTTTGCAACTTAACTTTTTTTTTACTTGATTCATTTCTTGTACCATGCGTGTAAAGCTTCAGTGCTTCCCATATCCATACCGAGGGTAAAGGGCTTTCTGAGCCCTATTTGGAACCTCACGAAAACTTTCTGTCCATGTCCATGCGTGCTACAAAGAGAGTAAGCTTCAATGGGGACTTCCTCGAAAAATGGACCGATTATGGTCACTCATCTGCAGATGGTGGGACATTTAACAGAGGCGCTCATTTTTCATTTAGTTATGTGGACGCGTGTTTTTGAAAATTGTTTTACAAATTTTTCCATGTTTTTATTAACTCCCTTTCTTTTTTGTTTATTTGTTTGTTTGTTTGTTTGTGCGTTTGTCCAGTACAAATCTTGCAATCGATTTTTAACAAACTTCCCGACTAGCTAGACATTTGAAGCTTTTAGAATAACTCAGAACACGATGACAATGCATTCTTTTGATACTTTTAGCCATCTTTAAGCAGTATTAAATTCATTTTCCGCTAATTTTGTTTAGTAGACTGGTGCAGCCATCTACCGGCCGAACGGGAACGAAAAGTTATAAACGCAAGTATAATTCCAAGTAACTTCATTTTCTTTCAAGTTGATGGGATAATTCCTCAAAAAAATTTTAAAAAAGTATTTATTAATACATAGTATTGTCAAGTTTATATGATTCAATAGAAAATTTAAAAACATGGTATATAAAAAGTTCTTTTTATCTGGTAATTATTAAAATTACAATTGTAATTTTTTCCATATTTTAATTTGAGCACTTTCCACGTGGCTGGAAAAACTCAATCATAGTTCCCATTCTTAAACCTTACAAACCCCACTCCTCACACAGCAGTTACCGGCCCATTTGTCTTCCAAATCCGATCAGCAAAATGGCAGAGAAATTAATCGCCTAACACATTAACGAACAGCTTGAACACAATAACATTCTTATTCCCTGCCAATTTGGATTCAGATAATCTCTCTCAGCCAGGCCCAGATTTCCGCATGGGCAAGTGGGTCACTTGCCCAGGGCCCCCAAATTTATGGGGCCCCCTAATTTAGTATTAAGTTGTACATATTTTTGAAAATTTGGTTTTAGGTTAATTCAGTAAAGGTGTGCAGTGGCGGATACAGAAAAAAATCCTGGGTGGGGCACAGTGCACCCACTATATTCATTTCAAAAGAAAATTTCCTGAATTTATTTATTAACATTAAAAGTAAATTAATTAACACATTATTATTATTATTTTTTCAAATGTTTGACTTTTTGGATCAAATTTTTTTTGAATTTCCGGTCCGAATTTATGGGGGGTGGGGGCCTTGGTGAGTGTCCGACATGTTCATGTGGAAATCTACTCCTGGAGGGGGAGGGCACATGGTCTCCCTCTGGATCTGTCCTTGGAGGGGGCCCCCAAAGTCTGCTTTGCCCAGGGCCCCATTGGGTCAAAGTCGGTCCCTGCTCTCAGCCCCTCATCATGTCTACTGTCTAGCTTAACTGTTGACAGAGTGACAATTAGAAGAGTGTGGCTGGCAGTAAAAAATGACAAAAACAGATATAAAAATGAAACTTCTTTATTTGAAGTTATATACAAACTGAAAATAACTATTTGCACTCAAACATAATAAAACAAAAATGTCTTAGGCACGCAGTCCACGAGACATCTCACTAAAAACAGGCTCTACATCAGCCAGCAAAACAGAGAAAAGGGGCGAGAGCAAACAAACTCGCCACACAGTCGATATAAATACACACAATATTTGCATAAGTTATAAAAAGCACACAACGAGTTGATCCCAACTCCAACTCAATAAACCATGGGGGAAAAACAAAAGAAAAACTCCACTAACATTTGATGAATGCAAATGACGTCATACAACAGAACCTATGGTGATGACGTCATTTGCAAACGAATGTACTATGTTAATACGGTTGATTACCTGATCACTAGGATATTAAAATATCATATTTGGCAATTGCCAAAATCAAAACAATGACGTGAGGGCAATACCAAACTAAGGTAAAACTAATGGTAAGTAAACTAATGGAACTTTCCAGCAAAAATCCGAACAAGTGGCCCGCCTATTGCACTCTCAGCATTTTGAACCAAAAATATCTTAATTTAAGAAAACAGGCTGATTATAGTTAAATGTTTACACAGAACAACAATGACAAAAAAACCTAAAAAAAAAAACACTCGCTCATATTTACAATTGCTTTAGACTTAGGACCTATTCACATAGGAGTCCGTTGCGTTGCGTTAAGGAAAAGATGACGTTGAGACGAAAATAAACCAATCATATACCTCCAAAGAAATTTTTAACGCCTATGATTGGTTTATTTTCGTCTTAACGTCATCTTTTCCTTAACGCAACGCAACGGACTCCTATGTAAACAGGCCCTAAGTATACCACCTTTGAAAACCTGAGACATTTCATCAGTTCTTTGCACTGTATTATTGATCAAAGGAATTTTCTTGCTAATATCAAACGTTGACTTGTGTAGCATACTGCGTATTTTCTCACATATACTAAAAAAATTCATAACACAAAACGATATGACTAATTTTGCTCTGAAGTCTTTAAGGGAAAAATACGAGTAGTAGGTTGCAAATTGAGTTCTTTTTTGTGCCCCAGATGAACATTTTAATTTGAGAGTTTTACAGAGGACTTGATAACTTTGGACAGTTAAGATCTCAAGCCGATTTATTTTACAATCCGTGAACAATAAATATTGAAGAATAGGATCCATCTCTACAACTGGTATTATGAGAGTTGTAGACAGATCAAAATTTTACAGTGAATACACAGGGAGGAAATTGTTTGAAAACTTTTGCCAGTTGAGAAGTATCCCCTCTTACGTCAGTTGATTTTAAAATTTGTTTGAGGTTTGGTAACACTTGTGCAGATAAAAGCACTTTTTTCCGTCATACAACCCATTATGTCCAAGGAAAGAAACAGGATTGCAGATAAACATTTATCTCACCTCAGTGTTTCGTCTTCCGAAATCGAAGTTGATTTTGATGCCTTTCGTGTATCAAGTGTCTTTCCGCAAGTATCTCATTAGTTTTTTTCGAATTTTTGAATGTTAAGATATGCAACCGGATTATATGTTTTGTGCATCTGAAAAAAACTAAGGTCTCCTTCAAAGATTTGATGCCTCAACCAGCAGTCACTTGAAAAGACAGCTCGTTTTTCCAGGAGGGGTAGATAGTGACACAAGTGAGCAGCAACAACATGTCACCTCCTTGCTCTGGCCACTGGGTCAAGTGGCTATCGACACTTGACTCAAAGAAGAGCTATCAAAGCGAGACCAGGAGTCTCTTTCTGCCGATTAGTGATTGTTTAATACAAAAGCAGGGAGACAAATTAAATACGATAGTTGCAACATACGAAATGAGGGGTACTGCCCAAGATTAGCAGAGCTAATAAAAGGATCAAACTATAAAATTACGCCACCGGCCACTTCACAAATTTCATAATACATGATTGAGTGTTTTCCGCCTAGGGTCTTTCCTGTAACCACTGTTTCCAGTGTGTTCCGTATGTTTCAGAATTTTCTCGTCTTGTTTCTTTATGCTACCTAAAAACTCATGGCGTAACAGTCCTTGTGTACCAAGGCCGGTGGTGCCCACCTCCGCTTTCGTGACCGTGGGCTTGGGGTGCTATACACCATATGTCTCGGTCAGGTGGTCAACCTGACGCACGACCTCCAAAGTTAGTACACGAGCATTCTTGGGAACACTTCAGATGCAAGGCTTTTCACCTGTATGGGTGCGAAGATGTCTCTTTAAACGTCCCAGCTGGGAAAATCCTTTCTGGCATATACGAAGACGTCTCGTTAAAGCACACTTTGTAGATTATCTCCTCTTACATTCAACGCACGCAAAACAAGTTTGTACTGTATGGTCACGAGAATGTGCTGTTAAATTGTTCTTCCGAGTAAGCATTTTCTTGCTCACATTTTGGATGAGAACAATTTCTCTTGTGTGGCTCAGTAAAGATGTTTCCGACATGCTTTTAGAGGAAAATTTGATATGACGAAAAAATCTTTTGCTGCACTATGGGTACAGAATATGTGTTTTTAAATCGGTTAACTAAGAAAAACGTCATTGAAATACCTTAGATGTAAGTGCTTTCTTTTGAGTATGAATTTCAAATTGTGCTTTCGGATCATCAATCTCTGTTAATATGTTTCCACGTAGATCATAGAGGTAATCTTATCACAGACGTAATTACGGATCTCCAATAACATATCTTCAGAAACGTATTGTATGTAGGGATCAATTTCATTCGAACCAGCTCTAAGTATAAAACATCCGCCAGTTAAACATGCCAACCATTTTTTAATAGGAAGTCAATATATTAGAAAATAATCATTGGAGAATGTTATTCTTCCCACATATTTAATAGCATTTTAAGGTTTACTCTTTTGGTAGCATAGTGTGTGATGTAAGAGTCAAGGAGGAAATTTATATGAACTGAAGGCACTTTTTTATGAAATTTCTTTTAGCATAAAATTGACTGCAACAGAATGAGAAAATATGTCGCAATCTAAATTTTCACTCAGTCTATATTGAATATGTTTCAAATACTTTTCTTTTGTAAAAATTAAAATATTTCAAAACATACTGAAATATAAACGAAATATCTTTTTTATTCTCATAATTGTAGCAAACTCAGATTTCTTATGGACATGAATGTAAGACATTCGGATGGTTCAATTTTAAAAATTAGCAGTATTAGTTCGGCACAGGATTAAAAAAAAATCCTCTTCAGAACATAGTTTTGACCAGGGATCCCCAAAGTGGTCGATATCGACACCAAGGGGTCGATAAGAGTTCTCTAAGGGGTCGATGAATACACGAGGGTGAGAAGGGGGTCGATTAATACCAAAGAGGAACAATTAAACTGTCTAGGAAAAAAATAGAATATTCTGATAAAAATTCGAAAAATGGATATGGTCAACTACTGACTACCCCAATTATAGCTTGAGTTTTGCCTTAGCCTACGCTGTTTACAGCAGGTGTTACTTTGTTTTCACGCACCTGGCAACGGTACTAGTACTGTAAACATGTTATGAACGCTGGTGGGTCATTATACACAGAGATACGTTGCACTGTTACACTCTAGTAGGGTTATCACTCTAAGCTCTAAGTATTTTATATCTAAATGTAGATATTTTGTCCTTTACAGAGAAAATATCGTAATATATCGAAAATCATTAAATTTAGATACATTTTTATTAACTTTTTCCTATCTAATGGTACTGAATAGATAAAATTTAGATATAATTATAATTCTTTCCAATTCTAAACATCTATTGTTAGCAAAATATGGCAATGCTGCACTCTGAGAGAAACTATGAATTTATGTTATATTTTAAACGGTAATTATATATTTTACGCAATATGACACGTACGGTTTAAGAACTGTAGGCAAATTTCCATCTATTCATAATTTTGCTGTTATTTTTGTAAGATTATAATAACAGGGGAGAATATCTCCCTTTTCTGTTAATGTTATTGGGTGCATTTTATAAGATATGAGAACTATCAATCCTTTCGTTGGGTTGCTATGCAGGTCTCCTTATTGCTTAACATAAGAAATGCAAAATGATTTAATGTTTATTTTAAATACTTATTCTGGGGGTCGATTAGACGGCAAATATTTAATGAAGGGTTCGACGGGATAAAAAGTTTGCTGCGAAAGTGTTGTCTAAACCAGGGGTTTAGACAACCCCTGGTTTAGACAACACTTTCGCACACAAGCAAATCGATACCAAGATAATCTTCACCTCAGTTTGGTAAAGAACAGGTGTTGTAGATCAAGCTGTAATGCATAGAAGAATGCAACAAACCTATCAAGATTTGACTGAAGTACATTATCCTCTCCTTTGTAGAATGAGAGGTACTTTATTCCAGATTTTATTATGTCAAATATTGTGAACATGTAAAAGGAAGGTAGGTGTCTCCTTAGTGACACTGACTGTGAACAGAAACTCTTGTCTAAAAAAATAAACCAATATACTTCCATACTAGGACTCATCTTTACAGAGAATAGCTTCTAATAAAGCAAAAAACTTTATATCAGCCAAATTCCAGATCACATACTTGACAGAAATTATGAGTGATACACATTTATATTGAATTCCTGCAACAGAAAAAAAAAGAATGAGATATTTGTATCTTACCATGCTCAAATTACAGAAGGTCGTTTGCACTTTATGGAAACGATTTTGACAGTTTAGTTTTATGTATAAATTCCATATTTTTTGCAGCGATTTGCTTCTATCTGATAGCAATGGTTCTTGATAATAGCTCTAGCTCGAATTTTCCATGCAAGTAAACTTTTTCTTCGTACTGTCATGTCAATTTTATTCCATTCCACTTGGACCGTTTTCCAAAGTCCTTTCAGTGTTCTTGGATGCCGTTTTCCTAAGACTCGTTTTACTAAACCGAAAGCGCAAAAGTCCTTTGGAGAAGCATCAGGTGATTTTACAGGTATTTCATCAAAGGGTATACAATTTATTCCTGTTTCTGATTCTTTCTTTGCTAAATAAGCAGCAGTTGATTTATACGTGTATCTAGAGGCTTTTGCCATATGAAGCACAAATTTATCAATGTCCTTTACATATAAGGCTGGAATTTCTTCTTCAAATATTGGTTCTAAAACATTCTGCTGGTAGTTAAGTGAGTTAATTTTAGCTTTACTTGAAACTTTCATTTTTAATTTGCCGTTGTAACAAAATCCTGCAACTATCATGAATCCCTTTGGGAACTTTTCTGTACATCGAAGAAGCCATTTAGTACGGTCATTCCCATCAGTTGAGCAATAGAAAATCGATCTTACTTTACTACAGACACTTAAATACACCCGTGTCTCATCGAGTGTTACCATAAATTTCTATTTTTCAGCAGCTAGCTGTTTTCATATAATTTTCTACAGTTTGTTTTTGTTTCAGCAATATACTTTCGCAAAAGCAGATGAACTTTAAACATCTGTTTTAACTTCAAATCTTTATGAATGATTTTAGTTACAGTGCCAGAAGACATTCCTAGTTTCGATGCAATGGATCTTCGAGTCCGCGGATTTCCTTTTAGGATCAGAGACTTCACTTTCTTGATATTTTCCTGCGTTCGAACAGTCTAAGGATGAGGTTTCGCGGTCATGTTTTCATTTTTAATTTCATTTAGATGTTTATTTTCTTTATATATATATATATATATATATATATATATATATATATATATATATATATATATATATATATATATATATATATATATATATATATATATATATATATAATTTTCAGCCAAGTTCAGTGATTCACATTCTGTGCTCTCACCTGAGGCATCATGAATGAATGTGATATTTTGATTTAAAATGCTAAAATTTAATATTCTTCCACCCTTTGTTTTTTTTTAATTTTCCATCAGTCATTCGGAATTTAGATTCAATTTTGTTTAATATCTCTCTTGTTAATCATGAAGGTCAATATTTTTTCAATCAAGGTGGTTCTTTTTTTAAAGTGAGGTTATTTTACTACTCAATATTAAGTCTGAGACATATTTTCCTTCACTTTACAAGGTGTGAAGCACTCTGAGATCGAGCATGTACACATTGCCAAGTTTTGAATTGAGGCCCCTTGATTTTTAATATTTGTGAAATCATGTAATCACATTTGTAGAAATGTATCATATTTGTAGAATGCAAGCAGGCCACGTACGTTCTCCTCGGTGCCTCCAGACACGGATACGTCCATCATGATGCTGGACGCAGAACCGGAACTTAACTGAAAAGACGACGTTGTGCCACTCCTGTATCCAGTTTTGTCGTTGGGCGCACCTCTGTCGCCGCGCGTCTCTATGCTGCAGTGTCAAGGAAAGCCGCAACAATGGTCCCCGTGCAGACAGTCCGTGTTGCTCCAAAAGCCGTCGCACAGTCCACGCGGATACTTGTCGTGCTGTAAACAAGCCTATGTTCTGATTCAAAATCCGTGATGTGGCTGCACGATCCTTGAAGGCCGACCTCACAACAAGTCTGTCCTCTTGGGCGTTAGAGGCGGAAGGCCGTTGAAATCCTGCATGGCGTTTAGTATGACCCTCCTAATCCCATCGATTCCATATTCATATGACAGTCGTTGGATTCCGACCAATGCAAGTAGCAATATCATGGAACGATAAACCGCACTCTCGATAGGCCACGGCACTGCCGCTATTGAATTCCGACACGTGCGGGCAGCCGTTTCTCCTTATACGAGGCATAACACGATCTTCTCACAAACAACTAGCACTCAAATGCGATTTCCGAATGAGAAATCCGCTGCGTAACTGTCCTCTTATGCAAAGTTTGAGATGCCGTTTCTCCCTCCTGCGTCGTCCGATTGCGCTTAAATGATAATCATATCCCAGTATCTCCTTCCTTTCATGTGAATTTGTCGTTTGTATCATCCCTTCTTCACGGTGTTGTAATTTTAATGGCCAGCAGTGTATATATATACATATATATATATCTTGCCGACCACCCCTATTCGACGGCCAAATTTTATTAACCATGACTGGCCGCCATAGAGAAGTTTCACTATACATATCAGGTAGGCAGTGTATAGAATTCCTAAGAAATCTATAGAATGCCAAAAATGGGACGTGAAAGAATGAAACGTTTAGAATTTCACACATTTCCTACCTAAAGACAAAAGACATCCAGGTAAAATATTAAAAACTCACGCCAATGGCGTTTTTATTGTCATGTGTTTCGATGCTCGCCTCAACCGGAGACCATTGATACAACACCTAGAAAACAATACAACTAAAAGAAACAGATCACCGTATGCAGGAGAGATAGCCTGTTGCGCAAAACACGGACGAGATTCCAGTCTTCTAGGTAAGGAACAAAAGTGATGCGGAAGACATGCTTACTGAAGAGGCTTCCATTTTTGCTACTTCTTGTGTCAGTTTAAAGAAAACCAGTGGTGCCCATACATGCAGAAACTGCCGCCGAGACTATGAAATATTTAGGCATGCCAGTAAAGACGATGGGTATGAGAAAATGGAAGGTAATGTGGTTGATATTTTGTGCAATTTTCGCATCAATATTCAGAATGCGGTTGAAAGTAAAATTGGGTCTAAGTTAAATCTTGAACTACATGTTAAAAAAAAAAAAATCCTACTGCCTCTTTGGGGGCTAGGGGACTTCCGATGTCAGGAATAGGAATGTGACTTCCTATTCCCGACTTCGATAAGGGACAGGGTTGCTCGAGCAGTCTGTTGCCAGTTGTTATGTGAGTGGAAGAAAACGGTTTTTACAAACTTCGGGCTTTTCAAATAATTTTGAACCAACATTATGCCAGATCACAATTCACTTTATGTCGAAAGGACTTACTCAGAGTTGAAGATTTTGATGACAACGTAATACCTTTTCTATCAGTTGCTATCATCTCCTGTCTGTCTGTTGCTATCGGTCTTCGATCAGTTTCCATTGGTCCCCTAGAAGCGGCCAACCGTGAGGTGTATTTGCAAGACCAAATGCCAAAATAGGTAGCGCTATTGTGCGAAAAAGGGAAAAAAGAGCAATTCAAAATGACTGTCTAGTCTTCCTTGTTGCAACAAGTAGAATAGTACAGGTCTTTTTCTCTTACTTTTTCAGCAAGGAAGTCCTGTAATTTATTATATAATTATTCTTTAATTTTCTTATACATATTTTCAATAAAAACCTTTTCGTGACTCTCTTTTCATACTTTGCTTAAATAGCCTACGATCTGTATAATGCCTAAGTATTTTACACAATGCCTAGGAAAGATATAAATAATAATAAAATAACAGATATTTTATGCTTTGGTTAAAAATGTTACTCATTCTGTAGATTTCCTAGGCATTCTATACAATACCTGCTTTTCACACATTGCCGGTAACTGACTAACCAACCAACCAACCAACCAACCAACCAAATAACTAACTAACTAACTAACACACACACACACACACTCTTAAGCTATGTCCACACTTTTGCGCTTTCGAGTTCCATTTCGCTTTCGACTTGCGGTTCGTCTTTCCTTTCAACTTACTTTTAATACATGCTTCCCGGCATGCCTCTAGACGCATTCGATTTGTTGTCCACATTTGTTCGACAGTTCATGCCTCACGAGATGGAAGAGTCGGACGGTTACTGCTGCGTCGTTTCTTGTGATTTCGCGGAGTTTATAAGGTGATCACTATTTTTACGTAAAGCAACAAGAAATGTGCAACAAGAATAGACTACAATTTTGGTACGGTGCTCTGTATATAAATATGTAAAATCCCTCTACTTGCATATTTATCATTCATATATATATTATATATATATATACAGTCGGACCTCTATTTAACGAAGTCGCTAAATTCCCAAAAAAAGTTCGTTATATGGAAAATTCGTTAAATAGAGATTTACCTTTTAAAATACACAAAACAGATTTTAAATTCATAAACACTAAATACTATTAAAAAAAGTAATTGATCACACCTTTATTTTGTAAATTAATGTCTATTTGTTTTATATGTCTTACCCATCAAACAGAAATGTGAAAGGAAAACAAGAATAAAACAAAACATTTTCCGGGAATACCCTGTATTTTCAACTAAAAAAAATTATATTAAAATTAATGAATTTTAATGACATTATCGCATTCAATAAAACAAGTAATTTTATGCATACATTACCACATGCGTCCTTAAATTTAATTACTGATAAAGTCTGTTAATTTTGTCTGAGTTTTTTGTTTGAAAAAGCGTTTTCTCTCATAATACTTCACTCATCTTTGAAATGCACCAAACACCCTGTTCCTGTATTTTCATTTATGTTCATGGAGTATGTTCCTGTATTTTCATTTATTCATTTGTTTAATATGTTATGATTATTTGTCCGCTAGATGGCAGCACGATACCGCTGTCTTTATGTTTTGTAAACGTTCTAAGATACTTTCGCTGTGGAGTTAGTAGCGTTGTGTCCTGGCTCTGTGCTGTTTGTGCGAAGTTCTTTGTGATGTGTTAATAAAGTTCATATAGCCGACCCGTTTGTGCGTCTGGGCTCGAATTTAATTTTAGTGGAAAGAAGACACCCCTTCAGGTGTATTTTCTTCAAACTGTAATCCGCGTCGGAATGTGCTAAAAGAAAGTGAATGTGTTAAAAGAAGGAATAAGTTTGAAATGCTCAGAAATATTTTGAGAAATATGGAGAAAAAAACATTGGATCACAAGAAAAAGTTCGTTAAATAGAGAATGCACTTCGCTATTTGGAGGTTATTTTACGAAGAAATTCGCAAAATGTTCTTGGTTCCAAGGAAAAGTTCGCAAAATAGAGGTTCGCTAAATAGAGGTCCGACTGTATATAGTATATAGTATATATATATGTGTGTGTGTGTGTGTGTGTGTGTGCACGTGCAGGGGAAAATGATCTAAATGAAAAGACTAAAAAATAAATTTAAACAATATTCTTTATGTAATACCTCATTAATCGATTAGAGATGGTTTTTCTTATACACATAGGTTCTACATCAATGTAGTTTGATAGAGAAATTAATAACTGGTGATACGGAATATAGAAAAGACCTGTTTTTTTATATGCCAAGTTATTAGAAATAGAACTACAATTTATAGCTTTGTTTATGAAGTAATAAAACCAAGCAAATACTAAGAATAGAAAACGGTAGAATATTGCTCGTTATCAAGATTTTATCTCTTAAATATATAGTGTAAAATTACACTGGTATATTAATTTATTTTTGAATAAAAGGAACATTTATATTACTTTTGAAGTATACAGAATATTCAAGAAAAATCGTTAACTATATAGAGAATCTATGCTCACTTCTACCCAGACTTGGGTGTATATAATTTGAAGTGGCACTCTATATGAATTATATACAAACACAGTTTATACATGAAACAATGTTTATTGAATTCGTTGCACATATAATTGGCTTTTACAGCAATAAGCATGCGTACTACTTGTACGGAATGTATAAACACAGCTTTCAAGAACAATATATTTTTATACTCACGAACAGTAAGTCAAACCAGCAGTACTGCCACGTAAACTTCTGGCCCGCTAAGCACTAGCGCAGGATAACACCTTTTCAACCTTAACAACCTCCCCCTTTCATTAATGACGCTGCGTGGTATTTATACTAAGCGCGTATGCCGAAATTAGCATATCTAAAGCAGCTTCTTTAATTCACTCAAAAGTTCGAGTCTTGTGAATCGAATCTTGTGTATACCTTACAACTAATCATACTATATATATATATATATATATATATATATATATATATATATATATATATAGAGAGAGAGAGAGAGAGAGTAAGAGTAAGTAACCTCTTTAATATAAAGTATAGAATTAAACCGACACATTTACTTCTTTTCTGAGCAAAGCGGGCCATGAAGAATTACTTTTGAATTTTCATATAAAATAAAAAAAGAATTTCTACATATGTAAGAAGTTAAGAAGTATATTTTGTTATTAATGAAAATCGTTCAATTTTCTTTAACATGGGGTTAAATGAAGAACACGACGAGAAAACCATGACGGACTAAAAAATGCCTACATTTAAAATGTGTCGATGATATTTAGCTTCAAATGAAAATGATATATGCAGAATCATACGCATTTGGATGCAAGCAATGCATGACATGGGGGGAAAAATTACGTCACGCAAAACGCGAATTCAGGTTGTAACCTGCTTTTATAATACTAAAACATCTATTTTTTTTTCAAAGTGGGTTTTTAATTCCTATGATAAGCTATGGGGAATTTTTTATTCAGTATTTTTATAATAACAAATTAGCTGATGCATATTTTTGAAATCTTCTCCCTGTATTTCAAAAAGAAAATTTCAATGATATAGTACAAGTTTTCAATTTTTTTTTCAATTTGCTTTGTTTAAAAATACATTTAGTTTTTATTTTAAAACAATACACATTAATTATTATTAAATAATTATTTTAAATGTATTAAAGGCATTAATAATTTTATTTGTGTATGCGGAGTGGTTGACATCCCACAATGCCGGCAAATTTTTGTAATCATCAATAAAATTTAAAATTTCTTCCGAAGACTGCGACATTCTGAACACTGGCTTGAAAACTGCCTTGGATAATAGAAAAACGCATGGAATTCAGCATGAAAATCCACTCGGGTTGGATACAATTGCGATATCGCATGCTCTATCGCGGCGCATGCGCTGTCCTGGAATTTGCAGGTGGTGAAGCATCGCTCTGAGCGTGCTTGACATTTCTTTCTCCGTGCGACATGTCGAAAGCGAAATCGAACCCGAAAGCGCAAAAGTGTGGACATAGCTTAAGGCAGGCCTCACACCGGGAAAGCAAATGTGTCAGAGAGTCGCTCGCTGTTTCCTCCACAAGCGACAACAATGCGAAACGTCAGTCAAATGTCGAAAGTATCCGCATATAGGAGAAACGTACTGTTTTACACACGCATGCACCGTACAAGGTAAACAAACGCGCTAGCGCAAGCATATGGTAGCGCCATATTCAACTGTAGAGAACACGATGTCTGGATGGCCTGAGCTCAAAGATTCGTCTTCGGATGAAGACATCGAATTAATACTGATCTATCACTTGAATAAAAATAAAAAACGAAAAAGACAGCGAATACATTGGGTGCATCCATTAAATTTTCAGCAGCCTTCTCGAGGAACTTTTGCTACAACGAAAGATCTGAAAGGCGATCCTTCGAAGTTTCAATCTTTCTACCGCATGTTTCCGGATACTTTCAAAAAATTGACAGAACTTATAGAACATAAAATAAGGAAAAAAGACACAAATTACAGGCTCTCAGTACCTGTAGAAGAGAGACTATAAATTACTCTTCGGTAAGTTGTACGTTAATTTTCTATTTTGTGGTTTTATTTAGAGATGATTTGTTAATCTTTTTGCAAGATCTGTAATGATCAATTACTTTGCATGTATAAATTATGCTGATTATTTTCATTTACACACATCAATTATCTGCATATAGATGTCAGAAATTTCTACCATAATACTAATTGAAATTCCCTAACTGTACTTATCAGGGTGTATAAAAAAATCACTTTTTTTTAATTTAAAAAAAATTGAATTTTTAAATTTAAATCATATTTTTATTATTTTAATCACGATTTTTTTAAATTTATATTTTATGTGATATAAACTATTATATATACCATAGATTTAAAATTATATACTATACTAGCTAAAAACCCGCACTTCGCTACGGAGTACATTCAAATTTGCATTAATTTGGCATTAATTGCATACAACGGTCAATGTATGCAATTAATGCCAAAAAATATAAATCTATACTTATATATAAAGAGAGAACGATTTTGTACGTGGAGTGTAATCTCCAGAACCACGGCACCTATTTGAAAATTTCTTTCACTGTTTGAAAGGTACATTATTCCAGATGGACATAGGCTATATATTATGTATATCTGATCATCTATACTTATATATAAAGAGAGAGCGATTTTGTACGTGGAGTGTAATCTCCAGAACCACGGCACCTATTTGAAAAATTCTATCACTATTTGAAAGGTACATTATTCCAGATGGACATAGGCTATATATTATGTATATCTGATCATCTATACTTATATATAAAGAGAGAGCGATTTTGTACGTGGAGGGTAATCTCCAGAACCACGGCACCTATTTGAAAAATTCTTTCACTGTTTGAAAGGTACATTATTCCAGATGGACATAGGCTAAATATTATGTATATCTGATCATCTATACTTATATATAAAGAGAGAGCGATTTTGTACGTGGAGGGTAATCTCCAGAACCACGGCACCTATTTGAAAAATTCTTTCACTGTTTGAAAGGTACATTATTCCAGATGGACATAGGCTAAATATTATGTATATCTGATCATCTATACTTATATATAAAGAGAGAGCGATTTTGTACGTGGAGGGTAATCTCCAGAACCACGGCACCTATTTGAAAAATTCTTTCACTGTTTGAAAGGTACATTATTCCAGATGGACATAGGCTAAATATTATGTATATCTGATCATCTATACTTATATATAAAGAGAGAGCGATTTTGTACGTGGAGGGTAATCTCCAGAACCACGGCACCTATTTGAAAAATTCTTTCACTGTTTGAAAGGTACATTATTCCAGATGGACATAGGCTATATATTATGTATATCTGATCATCTATACTTATATATAAAGAGAGAGCGATTTTGTACGTGGAGGGTAATCTCCAGAACCACGGCACCTATTTGAAAAATTCTTTCACTGTTTGAAAGGTACATTATTCCAGATGGACATAGGCTATATATTATGTATATCTGATCATCTATACTTATATATAAAGAGAGAGCGATTTTGTACGTGGAGTGTAATCTCCAGAACCACGGCACCTATTTGAAAAATTCTATCACTATTTGAAAGGTACATTATTCCAGATGGACATAGGCTATATATTATGTATATCTGATCATCTATACTTATATATAAAGAGAGAGCGATTTTGTACGTGGAGGGTAATCTCCAGAACCACGGCACCTATTTGAAAAATTCTTTCACTGTTTGAAAGGTACATTATTCCAGATGGACATAGGCTATATATTATGTATATCTGATCATCTATACTTATATATAAAGAGAGAGCGATTTTGTACGTGGAGGGTAATCTCCAGAACCACGGCACCTATTTGAAAAATTCTATCACTATTTGAAAGGTACATTATTCCAGATGGACATAGGCTATATATTATGTATATCTGATCATCTATACTTATATATAAAGAGAGAGCGATTTTGTACGTGGAGGGTAATCTCCAGAACCACGGCACCTATTTGAAAAATTCTTTCACTGTTTGAAAGGTACATTATTCCAGATGGACATAGGCTAAATATTATGTATATCTGATCATCTATACTTATATATAAAGAGAGAGCGATTTTGTACGTGGAGGGTAATCTCCAGAACCATTGCACCTATTTGAAAAATTCTTTCACTGTTTGAAAGGTGCATTATTCCAGATGGACATAGGCTATATATTATGTATATCTGATCAGTAGAAATAAAGTTAGGGGCTTAATCTTAACAATCTCAATTGTTACCGCTACTGTCCTCTACCCCTTTTTGTGCCGAAGTCTTCAACGATCCTTAACGTGGTGCTATCGCGGTGGGCTTTTGTTCTGACGTTAGCGATTCGAATCTGGCCGTTCTCCGGCACGCCTTTTTCTTTTAAAAAATTAACTTTAATTATTAACTAACGTAATATTAATTTAAGGTATTATTAAGGTTATTTTTAAGGTAAAAAAAGATTTACAATTTATTGGCTATCAACTGGATATTTATTGGTATAATATTTTGTTCAACCCGGACAAAGTCGGGACGGGCCGCTAGTATATATATATTTATAATAAATACGACGATGTATACAATTGATGTAAAAAAAAAAAACTTATTTATAAAAAAATCGTAAGGGATATTTTTATAGACAAAATAATGTCCAATCGTCTGCCGCATTAGCAAGAAAAAAATATTTTTTTGTCTATTTAGTTTTTATGCACGTGACGATAAGTTTATTTAAAACACCAGAAAAAGAAATCACGTGATCAGCATTTAATAAATTGAATTCTAAAAATTAATCTTTAAAAATTCACTAAAAATCAGAAAATGGAGGTAAATATTCGAAAAAGATCTCATTTTGCAGGATTTCTTATGACCTTTCTCGTGATATAAATTTCATAACCCTCAAATTATTATTTTAAATGCAAACTTAAAAAAAGTTACAAAAACAGCTTACAAATTTAATTTTAAAAAATATAAGAAGAATTTTTCAAAAATCTCTCTTAGTGCACCCCTACACTATAAGAAGAATCGCCATGCAAAATTTCAGCTCTTTAGGTTCAGCGGTTTGGTCTGTGCGTTGTATGTCAGTCAGTGAATGAGTCAGTTACGGAACTGTTTTACATATATAGACTAGCTGAAAACCCGCGCTTCACGACGGAGTACATTCAAATTAAATACAACGGTCAACGTATGCAATTTATGCCAAAAAATAAATATATATATTTATAATAAATGCGATGATCAATGTATACAATTGATGTAAAATATATATCTATCTATATATATATATATTTATAAAAAAATCGTAAGGGATATGCATTTTTTTGGATAATATCCAATCGTCTGCTGCATTAGAAAGAGAAAAAAAATATTTTTTTTGTCTATTTAGTTGTTACGCACGTGACGATAAATTTATTGAAAGTACCAGAAAAAGAAATCACGTGATCAGCATTTAATAAATTAAATTCTAAAAATTAATCTTTAAAAATTTACCAAAAATCAGGAAATGGAGGTAAAAATTCGAAAAAAATTTCATTTTGAAGGAATTTTTATGCTCTTTCTCGTGATATAAATTTTATAACCCTCAATGTATTATTTTAAATGCAAACGTAAAAAAAGCTTAAAAAACAGCTTAAAAATTTAATTTAAAAAAATCTAAGAAGAATTTTTGAAAAATCTTTCTTAGTGCACCCCTACACTATTAGAAGAATCGCCATGCAAAATGTCAGCCCTTTAGGTCCAGCGGTTTGGTCTGTGCGTTGTATGTCAGTCAGTCAGTGAATGAATGAATGAATGAGTCAGTTACGGAACTGTTTTATATATATAGACTACTGTATAACTAATGCATAAATAGGAAAAAACATTTTCAAATTCAAACATTGCTGTTCATTGTCAATAAAATAATTTTTAATAATTTAAAAACAAAAAATAAAACATTCTTATATTCCAGGTTTCTGGCTACAGGTGCTAGCTTTCGAGCCATGTCTTTCGACTTTCTTCGTGGAGAGACAACGATTAGAAAAATAGTTTGCGACGCATTATGGCAAGAACTCCAAGCAATTTATATGCCATCCCCTAGGAAAGAAGACTGGGAAACAATAGCCCAAAATTACAAAGACATGTGGCAGATGCCTAACTGCATAGGCAGTATTGATGGAAAACACATTAGAATTTGCCGTCCCCAAAACAGTGGTTCAGCATTCATTAATTACAACAGTTATTTTTCTGTAGTATTGCTTGCTGTAGCGGCTGCTGACTCACTGTTTACAGTTGTAAGTGTTGGGGATTATGGAAGAAATAGTGATGGTGGGGTGTTAAGAAACTCGTTATTTTGGGCCAACTTCTCCAAAGCAGCCAATTAAACATTCCACCTCCTTCTCCATTACCAGGAGAAACAGTTCCATTCCCCCACTATTTTGTGGCTGACGAAGCATTTCCTCTGCAGGATAATATTATGAGACCTTATCCTGCTAGAGGACTAAATAACGGAAAAAGAATATTCAATTATCGCCTCTCAAGAGCACGAGAATCTGTTGAGTGTGCTTTTGGGAGACGTGCTTCAAAATTTAGGTTTCAAATGCTATTGACGGACAAAATAGATTTTGTACATAGATAAACACAGTAGTTTTTTTTATATGTATAAATAAATGCAATAGTTTTTTTTAAACATTAATTTTGTTGATTAAACCAAGTATTACATACATTGCACATTCAATAAACAATATTTGCTACTGGGACATTCCATGAGTAACGGAATGACATTTGGACAAGCATTCACAACATATATCGCAGATTCTACTAACTTAAATATCAAAATAAAAAATAAAATTTGAATGATGAAGAAATTGCTGAACTTTGGAAGAGTTTACCTTCTGATAGTGAAGATTTTTCGATAAAAACAGTAAAAAAAAAATTCATAAAGAATTTTTTAAATTTTGTCTAGGCCAAAATATGTGTGAGAAAAAAAAATGTAGTTGTAAAAGAAAAAATCGTGCAGCGTAAGGTTAATCACTTAAAACGAAAAATGCAGATAATATAAAATTATATATTATCTATATTTAAAAAATAACTTTTTTTTGTGGTAACGGAATGACATATTTTGGACATAACGAATAAAAACATTCAATACCAAATAAAAATTCAGCCGACTGTTGCAGTAACAGAACAAACAAATGTCAGCAGCAATGTCAGCTTTTGCTTAATTTGAGTTTTTGTGATCCAATGCTTGTCTTCTCCGTAAGGAAATGCATAAATTATTCCTAGAGTGTCCTGTTTACGCATACAGAGAACTTCGATATAATCATCTTCAATAACGAGTACTTGGGCAACATATGTGCGAACAGTTTTCTTTCCTAACCAGTCAATTAAAATGTAGTCTCCTACTATTTTGTTTTGTCTTCAATGGCAAAACAATATAGTTTTGTCTTCAATGACAAAACAATATAAAGCCGTCAATTTGATATCCTCCATGCATAACTCAAAATTTACAGAGAACTTCGATATAATCATCTTCAATAACGAGTACTTGGGCAACATATGTGCGAACAGTTTTCTTTCCTAACCAGTCAATTAAAATGTAGTCTCCTACTATTTTGTTTTGTCTTCAATGGCAAAACAATATAGTTTTGTCTTCAATGACAAAACAATATAAAGCCGTCAATTTGATATCCTCCATGCATAACTCAAAATTTACAGAGAACTTCGATATAATCATCTTCAATAACGAGTACTTGGGCAACATATGTGCGAACAGTTTTCTTTCCTAACCAGTCAATTAAAATGTAGTCTCCTACTATTTTGTTTTGTCTTCAATGACAAAACAATATAGTTTTGTCTTCAATGACAAAACAATATAAAGCCGTCAATTTGATATCCTCCATGCATAACTCAAAATTTACAGAGAACTTCGATATAATCATCTTCAATAACGAGTACTTGGGCAACATATGTGCGAACAGTTTTCTTTCCTAACCAGTCAATTAAAATGTAGTCTCCTACTATTTTGTTTTGTCTTCAATGACAAAACAATATAGTTTTGTCTTCAATGACAAAACAATATAAAGCCGTCAATTTGATATCCTTCATGCATAACTCAAAATTTACAGAGAACTTCGATATAATCATCTTCAATAACGAGTACTTGGGCAACATATGTGCGAACAGTTTTCTTTCCTAACCAGTCAATTAAAATGTAGTCTCCTACTATTTTGTTTTGTCTTCAATGACAAAACAATATAGTTTTGTCTTCAATGACAAAACAATATAAAGCCGTCAATTTGATATCCTCCATGCATAACTCAAAATTTACAGAGAACTTCGATATAATCATCTTCAATAACGAGTACTTGGGCAACATATGTGCGAACAGTTTTCTTTCCTAACCAGTCAATTAAAATGTAGTCTCCTACTATTTTGTTTTGTCTTCAATGACAAAACAATATAGTTTTGTCTTCAATGACAAAACAATATAAAGCCGTCAATTTGATATCCTCCATGCATAACTCAAAATTTACAGAGAACTTCGATATAATCATCTTCAATAACGAGTACTTGGGCAACATATGTGCGAACAGTTTTCTTTCCTAACCAGTCAATTAAAATGTAGTCTCCTACTATTTTGTTTTGTCTTCAATGACAAAACAATATAGTTTTGTCTTCAATGACAAAACAATATAAAGCCGTCAATTTGATATCCTCCATGCATAACTCAAAATTTACAGAGAACTTCGATATAATCATCTTCAATAACGAGTACTTGGGCAACATATGTGCGAACAGTTTTCTTTCCTAACCAGTCAATTAAAATGTAGTCTCCTACTATTTTGTTTTGTCTTCAATGACAAAACAATATAGTTTTGTCTTCAATGACAAAACAATATAAAGCCGTCAATTTGATATCCTTCATGCATAACTCAAAATTTACAGAGAACTTCGATATAATCATCTTCAATAACGAGTACTTGGGCAACATATGTGCGAACAGTTTTCTTTCCTAACCAGTCAATTAAAATGTAGTCTCCTACTATTTTGTTTTGTCTTCAATGACAAAACAATATAGTTTTGTCTTCAATGACAAAACAATATAAAGCCGTCAATTTGATATCCTCCATGCATAACTCAAAATTTACAGAGAACTTCGATATAATCATCTTCAATAACGAGTACTTGGGCAACATATGTGCGAACAGTTTTCTTTCCTAACCAGTCAATTAAAATGTAGTCTCCTACTATTTTGTTTTGTCTTCAATGACAAAACAATATAGTTTTGTCTTCAATGACAAAACAATATAAAGCCGTCAATTTGATATCCTCCATGCATAACTCAAAATTTACAGAGAACTTCGATATAATCATCTTCAATAACGAGTACTTGGGCAACATATGTGCGAACAGTTTTCTTTCCTAACCAGTCAATTAAAATGTAGTCTCCTACTATTTTGTTTTGTCTTCAATGACAAAACAATATAGTTTTGTCTTCAATGACAAAACAATATAAAGCCGTCAATTTGATATCCTCCATGCATAACTCAAAATTTACAGAGAACTTCGATATAATCATCTTCAATAACGAGTACTTGGGCAACATATGTGCGAACAGTTTTCTTTCCTAACCAGTCAATTAAAATGTAGTCTCCTACTATTTTGTTTTGTCTTCAATGACAAAACAATATAGTTTTGTCTTCAATGACAAAACAATATAAAGCCGTCAATTTGATATCCTCCATGCATAACTCAAAATTTACAGAGAACTTCGATATAATCATCTTCAATAACGAGTACTTGGGCAACATATGTGCGAACAGTTTTCTTTCCTAACCAGTCAATTAAAATGTAGTCTCCTACTATTTTGTTTTGTCTTCAATGACAAAACAATATAGTTTTGTCTTCAATGACAAAACAATATAAAGCCGTCAATTTGATATCCTCCATGCATAACTCAAAATTTACAGAGAACTTCGATATAATCATCTTCAATAACGAGTACTTGGGCAACATATGTGCGAACAGTTTTCTTTCCTAACCAGTCAATTAAAATGTAGTCTCCTACTATTTTGTTTTGTCTTCAATGACAAAACAATATAGTTTTGTCTTCAATGACAAAACAATATAAAGCCGTCAATTTGATATCCTCCATGCATAACTCAAAATTTACAGAGAACTTCGATATAATCATCTTCAATAACGAGTACTTGGGCAACATATGTGCGAACAGTTTTCTTTCCTAACCAGTCAATTAAAATGTAGTCTCCTACTATTTTGTTTTGTCTTCAATGACAAAACAATATAGTTTTGTCTTCAATGGCAAAACAATATAAAGCCGTCAATTTGATATCCTCCATGCATAACTCAAAATTTACAGAGAACTTCGATATAATCATCTTCAATAACGAGTACTTGGGCAACATATGTGCGAACAGTTTTCTTTCCTAACCAGTCAATTAAAATGTAGTCTCCTACTATTTTGTTTTGTCTTCAATGACAAAACAATATAGTTTTGTCTTCAATGACAAAACAATATAAAGCCGTCAATTTGATATCCTCCATGCATAACTCAAAATTTACAGAGAACTTCGATATAATCATCTTCAATAACGAGTACTTGGGCAACATATGTGCGAACAGTTTTCTTTCCTAACCAGTCAATTAAAATGTAGTCTCCTACTATTTTGTTTTGTCTTCAATGACAAAACAATATAGTTTTGTCTTCAATGACAAAACAATATAAAGCCGTCAATTTGATATCCTCCATGCATAACTCAAAATTTACAGAGAACTTCGATATAATCATCTTCAATAACGAGTACTTGGGCAACATATGTGCGAACAGTTTTCTTTCCTAACCAGTCAATTAAAATGTAGTCTCCTACTATTTTGTTTTGTCTTCAATGACAAAACAATATAGTTTTGTCTTCAATGACAAAACAATATAAAGCCGTCAATTTGATATCCTCCATGCATAACTCAAAATTTACAGAGAACTTCGATATAATCATCTTCAATAACGAGTACTTGGGCAACATATGTGCGAACAGTTTTCTTTCCTAACCAGTCAATTAAAATGTAGTCTCCTACTATTTTGTTTTGTCTTCAATGACAAAACAATATAGTTTTGTCTTCAATGACAAAACAATATAAAGCCGTCAATTTGATATCCTCCATGCATAACTCAAAATTTACAGAGAACTTCGATATAATCATCTTCAATAACGAGTACTTGGGCAACATATGTGCGAACAGTTTTCTTTCCTAACCAGTCAATTAAAATGTAGTCTCCTACTATTTTGTTTTGTCTTCAATGACAAAACAATATAGTTTTGTCTTCAATGACAAAACAATATAAAGCCGTCAATTTGATATCCTCCATGCATAACTCAAAATTTACAGAGAACTTCGATATAATCATCTTCAATAACGAGTACTTGGGCAACATATGTGCGAACAGTTTTCTTTCCTAACCAGTCAATTAAAATGTAGTCTCCTACTATTTTGTTTTGTCTTCAATGACAAAACAATATAGTTTTGTCTTCAATGACAAAACAATATAAAGCCGTCAATTTGATATCCTCCATGCATAACTCAAAATTTACAGAGAACTTCGATATAATCATCTTCAATAACGAGTACTTGGGCAACATATGTGCGAACAGTTTTCTTTCCTAACCAGTCAATTAAAATGTAGTCTCCTACTATTTTGTTTTGTCTTCAATGACAAAACAATATAGTTTTGTCTTCAATGACAAAACAATATAAAGCCGTCAATTTGATATCCTCCATGCATAACTCAAAATTTACAGAGAACTTCGATATAATCATCTTCAATAACGAGTACTTGGGCAACATATGTGCGAACAGTTTTCTTTCCTAACCAGTCAATTAAAATGTAGTCTCCTACTATTTTGTTTTGTCTTCAATGACAAAACAATATAGTTTTGTCTTCAATGACAAAACAATATAAAGCCGTCAATTTGATATCCTCCATGCATAACTCAAAATTTACAGAGAACTTCGATATAATCATCTTCAATAACGAGTACTTGGGCAACATATGTGCGAACAGTTTTCTTTCCTAACCAGTCAATTAAAATGTAGTCTCCTACTATTTTGTTTTGTCTTCAATGACAAAACAATATAGTTTTGTCTTCAATGACAAAACAATATAAAGCCGTCAATTTGATATCCTCCATGCATAACTCAAAATTTACAGAGAACTTCGATATAATCATCTTCAATAACGAGTACTTGGGCAACATATGTGCGAACAGTTTTCTTTCCTAACCAGTCAATTAAAATGTAGTCTCCTACTATTTTGTTTTGTCTTCAATGACAAAACAATATAGTTTTGTCTTCAATGACAAAACAATATAAAGCCGTCAATTTGATATCCTCCATGCATAACTCAAAATTTACAGAGAACTTCGATATAATCATCTTCAATAACGAGTACTTGGGCAACATATGTGCGAACAGTTTTCTTTCCTAACCAGTCAATTAAAATGTAGTCTCCTACTATTTTGTTTTGTCTTCAATGACAAAACAATATAGTTTTGTCTTCAATGACAAAACAATATAAAGCCGTCAATTTGATATCCTCCATGCATAACTCAAAATTTACAGAGAACTTCGATATAATCATCTTCAATAACGAGTACTTGGGCAACATATGTGCGAACAGTTTTCTTTCCTAACCAGTCAATTAAAATGTAGTCTCCTACTATTTTGTTTTGTCTTCAATGACAAAACAATATAGTTTTGTCTTCAATGACAAAACAATATAAAGCCGTCAATTTGATATCCTCCATGCATAACTCAAAATTTACAGAGAACTTCGATATAATCATCTTCAATAACGAGTACTTGGGCAACATATGTGCGAACAGTTTTCTTTCCTAACCAGTCAATTAAAATGTAGTCTCCTACTATTTTGTTTTGTCTTCAATGACAAAACAATATAGTTTTGTCTTCAATGACAAAACAATATAAAGCCGTCAATTTGATATCCTCCATGCATAACTCAAAATTTACAGACCAATCCAGTAATAAACCAGAAATAATAAGTTTTTACAATTCAACAAAATCAGGAGTGGATAATTTAGACAAAATTATCGCCAACTATTCACCGAATAGAAGGTCGAGACGGTGACCCCTGACAATATTTTACAATATGATAGCGGTTAGTCTTGTAAATTTTGGCATTATCTATGCCATCTATGATGAGACGCCTGTAATGACACGTTTTGACTTTATAAATTCATTAGCAAACAGTTTGTTAGAAAAACAAGTGCAACGTCAGTTGTCCATCCCAAACCTTCCGGATGACCTAAAAATATAGCACGACATTCTTGGAGAACCTGAAGAAACGCATAACACCTCTCAAATTTCTGATAAGCTTCCCACGAGAAAAACGAAAAATTTGAATAATCTCCCAAAAAAGTATTTGTTTTTTGGTAACGGAATGATGTTCTCATATCATATAATTAATTACCCCCTGAAATAAAAAAATAAATAAATAGCAAAGATTTTGATGTTGCATTTATAAGAAAAAGGGTGAGATCATAAACAAATAATTGTTAGATTTTTTAAACATAAAATAAGCACCACAATGAGTATGCAAAAAATGGGTTTTTATATCAATAAATGGTCAAAGCAAAAAGAGTATTTTCTATTGTATTTTAAGGCATGTTTCCTGTGAGAAATGGTATTATTCTTATCAAATTACAAAAATTCAGTTATTTCTGAAAATAATGATATATAATACTTGCAGAAAAAAACATTTTAAAATTTTTCATCTGATGTCCACTTATTCATGGAATTTCTCTACTTACCTTTTTTTAAATATATATGAGCTCCATAATATGGAATAGTTAAATGCATAACAAATAACAAGTTCAATGAATTTTTTTTTTTTTTTTACTCGGGCAAAAAATAAAAGAAGAGTAAACTCAATAAATTTTTATTTGTTTTCCACATTTTCATCTGATACACTTTCCACTGCCTCCAAGACTTTTTTTTTTTAAATGCTAAATTTTGTTTTGCATTGAATTGATTAAGATTTGGCAGCAAAGATCTAAAAAAATAACATATAATTATTTTCAGCATCATTTTCTTTTTTGAGCTGATCTTTATCAAGCTTCGCCTGCAAATATCTTTATGCCATATCCTCAAAATTATCTTTTTTTTTCTTTTTTTAGTGGGAGGTTCACTCTCTTCAGAATGCCTTTTTTCATGTTGAAATCTATACTAATAAAGGGACAAGTGGATGTCGGATCACGTGACCGTAACTCATCCGGGCGGGCCACTCCTCGAAAAAAAATGGCCGACAAATATACAGGAAAATCGGTGTAATTTTTTTCTCATGAAAGTACATAAATGTTACATATTTGGAAAGAGCTTCGAAGACTGATAATTTTTTCTGTGTACACTTATTCTGTTAATTCAATAGTTTTAGAGATATTTTCATTCTAAAATCACTCACTGCTGAGAAAACCAAATCATTTGGTGCAGTGGTGCTGCCATCTGTCGGCAGCGACGGGAATGAAAATTGAAACGAATTTGTTCACTTGAATTTAATACATTTGTAGGCTTTTTTTTTCTTTTGTGGGGCCCGAAGTACATAAATATGTTACACGGATGGCTTGAGCGTAGCTAGGCGAAGCCCGGCTAGTTCAACATAAATGTATTTTTCTCCCACGGTAGATTCACATTGAGAAGTCAGACTGGAATCTAAAATGTTCTCACCAGCCTGTCTGATACTCTGTTCACTATCCATAGTACATGGGATGGTAATTTGTTCATCATCCTCAATGAATGAGCTGGTATTCTGTTGACTGTCATCAGTACAGGCCCCATGTTCATCGAGGTTGCTTGTTGGTCTAAAATAAAATTTGCAAAAAAAAAAATAAATATAGCTTTCATATTAATTAATGATTCTACACAGCATCAAGTCTAGAATTCGGTCAGAATTGTATTACGATAAACTTGATAAATAAACTTATAAGTTAACTAAATTTTTTGATTCTCATTTTTAATCTGATATAGAGTATGTGTTTATGTATAAGTGGAGGTAGTTAGCTTTCACAACATGAATGCAAAAATTAATGTACTGGTTAAATAAGCACCACTTAAAATGATGTCTTCGTTGATAAAAATTTAGAAAAAACAAGTAATATATAAAAAAAAATTTTAAAGTCAATTCCTACTTAGGTCAACAAAGAAAAAATTGAGTGTGAACTAATAGTAGGAATTGAAAAAAAAAGGATTGCCTGCCAGAACATTGCCTACTGTGCGAGATTAGGACGGGGGGAAAGAGAGAGAAAAAGTTTGTCAGGTTGGGGATTCGATCTCGCAACCTACAGGACGGGAGAAGCCCGCGATACCGCAGTGCTACCGTTTACACAGTAACAAGAGGGAAATTACTATTCAAGAGCAAGAGACGCTCTAGGTCTAAAACTAAAATTGATTAATTAAATTTAATTAATGAATTAATATTTGATAAAACTGTATTAACATCAAGTGTCATCCACTACAAGTTTAAAAAAATGTATTTGAACTTGAGTGGATGAATAAAAAGTACTTTTATTAACGATTGAAAATTTGAACAAGATATATATAGAGAGAGTGTGAACTAATAGTAGGAATTGAAAAATACGAGTAAAAGTTAATACATATATAGTACACTCTAGTATTCATGAAACAGAAAGGAAAAGTCTAAGTGAATATGAAATACTAAATTATCATTATCACTATTTTTAATTTAACAAACAAACAAACAAACAAAATTTACAATGAAATACGCGTAAGCAACTTACTTCCTTGACTTTGTAAACGGAACCAAAAACCCTAAATACGACTGCAAATAGTACGGTTTTCTTAACATTGCAGCCCCAGATCCACTGCGGGGCTTATTTCTGAGATGCCGGAGGAAGCTATTCCTTATATGCTTCCACCGAGTCTTGCACTGTTCAACTAAACAAATATAAAGTTGAATTAATAAAAAATAAAAAGTTGCTTCTAAATATTAAAATATACATTCCTAAATTATGATTGAAACAGAGATTTTCATACCTGATGCACTTTTATCCATTATTAAATTTTAAATTTTATAAATTTTATAAACCATAGCTTTAATTTTAAATTCTATTCATATTACACACTTTATTAACTAAATATCAAGAACAGTACCATAAAAGTTTGATCTCCTTAATGTTTAATTACTTTATCAAAATAATACTTAGATAAAAGAAAACCTTTGGTTTATCTCCTCTCCTGTAAATGCCTGAAATAAACCTTAAATATGATGAAATTTACAGAGAGTAAATAAAAGTTTTCTAAATTTTCAATTACTTTTCAACCATATCATAAAAATTGTAAAATATATTTCAATTAACTGGTGCATCATTATCTGCTAAAATTAACAACGATATTTATAGTTGTTAAAATTTATTATTTTTAAAATAGAAATATTTTTATCAAGAAACAATTGTACTATACTCAGTGAATTCATTAACAGAGAATGTAGAATTCATTCACTTAGTTTATTAATGTATTCAGTACCTAATGTGTATTCAGTACCTAATGTATTCAGTACCTAATGTGTTCAGAAAATAATTGTATACCGCTGGGTATTTTTCAATAACTGAAAGAAAGCGCACATTCAAATCAAAACTCTCAGGAATTATATCCGCCATGATACGACTGAAGAAACACTCGACAAATATACTGCACGTGCTATCTCTGCGACCTTGATTCGACTGTGACCAGATGGCGCTATAGTGTTGCATGTTTGATTGGTATGAGTACTCGGCGCAAAAATAACTGGTTTTTCAACGCAGTTTATGTCAGATATGCACTATCGTGTCGCATGTCTGACATAAACTGCGTTGAAAAACCAGTTATTCCTGCTCCGAGTACTCACACCGATCAGACATGCAACACGATAGCTCAATCTGGTCGCAGTCTAATCAAGAGATAGCACGTGCAGTATATTTGTCGCGAGTTTTGTTCTGTCGCATCATGGCGGATCTAATTCCCGAGAGTTTTGATTTTAATCTTCGCTTTCTTCGAGAATATTTCAACAGACATAGCGTAAAGAAAGCATGGCATGAGATTTCTTCTCAGCTTAATTGATCGGGTAAGTAACAATTTTGAGATTTTTAATTGAACATTTAGTTTTTGTAAAGTGTATTTAAGCTGAGTCTGTATAAATTGATATAAAATGATTAACTGCTTGTTGTTTGTTGTAAACTGTAAATATGTTGCAATATGTCCCTTATTTTATGAAGGTAAATACCCATAGCATCTCAAAAATCAGTAGGTACTGAATATATTAGTAAACTAAGTGAATAAATTCTACATTCTCAATTTTATGATTTAAATATTAATGAATTCACCGAGTATAGTACAATTGTTTCTTGATAAAAAAATTTCTATTTTAAAAATAATAAATTTTAACAACTATAAATATCGTTGATAATTTTAACAGATAATGTTGCACCAGTTAATTGAAATATATTTTTCAATTTTTATGATATGGTATATACTCTGGTCAGTTTGCTGAAAAATTGTTATATTGAAAATTGGTGAATATAAAGCAATTTTTGCAGTATGAAAGTCTTAAAAAATAGTTGAAAGTTTAGAAAACTTTTATTTACTCTCTGTATATTTGATCATATTTAAGGTTTAACACAGTACATTTACAGGAGATGTATAACCAAATATTTTCTTTTATCTAAGTATCATTTTGATCAAAGTAATTAAACATGAAGGAGATAAATCTTTTATGGTACTGTTCTTGAGATTTAGTCAATAAAGTGTGAAATATGAATAGAATTTAAAATTAAAACCATGGTTTATAAAATTTAGGATAATTTAAAATTTAATAATGAATAAAAGTGCATCAGATTTTGTAAATCTGTGTTTCAATCATAATTTAGGAATGCATACTTTAATATTTAGAAACAACTTTATATTTAGAAACAATTTTATTAACTCAACTTTATATTTGTTTAGTTGAACAGTTTAAGACTCAGTGGAGGCATATGTTACTTACTTGTTAAATAGTGATAATGATAATTTAGTGTTTCATATTCACTTAGAATTTTCCTTTCTGTTTCATAAATACTAGAGTATAACCAAGGTGCTATACATCTATTACCTATTACTTGTATTTTTTTTTCTAAATTTTCATCAACAAAGACATGTTTGATCATTTTAAGTGGTGCTTGTTAAACCAGTATATTAATCATACTTTTAGCATTCATGTTTTGAAATCTAACTACCTCCACTTATACATAAAGACTTACTCTATGTCAGAGAAAGATGATAATCAAAGAATTTAGTTAACTTTAGTTTTAGTTTTATAACTTTTAAACTCATTTATCAAGTTTATCATAATACAATTCTGAACGAATTCTAGACTTGATGCTGTGTAGAATCATTAATTAATATGAAAGCTATATTTATTTTTTGCAAATTTTATTTTAGACAAACAAGCAACTTCGATGAACATGTGTCATTTATTGAGGATAATCAACCGAATACCAGATCATTCATTGAGGATGATCAACCGATTTCCATCCCTTATATTAAGGATAATCAACGGAATACCAGATCATTCATTGAGGATGATCAACCGATTTCCATCCCTTATATTAAGGATAATCAACCGAATACCAGATCATTCATTGAGGATGATCAATCGATTTCCATCCCTTATATTAAGGATAATCAACCGAATACCAGATCATTCATTGAGGATGATCAACCGATTTCCATCCCTTATATTAAGGATAATCAACCGAATACCAGATCATTCATTGAGGATGATCAATCGATTTCCATCCCTTATATTAAGGATAATCAACGGAATACCAGATCATTCATTGAGGATGATCAACCGATTTCCATCCCTTATATTAAGGATAATCAACCGAATACCAGATCATTCATTGAGGATGATCAATCGATTTCCATCCCTTATATTAAGGATAATCAACGGAATACCAGCCAGGCTGGTGAAAACAATTTGGATTCCAGTTTGACTTTTCAATATGAATATAACTCAGAAAAAACACACACATATTTCAACACAATAAAAGACCCTCTGAGGAGAGTGAACCTCAGACTAAAAAAAGAAAAATAGAACATTCAGGATGTGGCGACAAAATATTTCCAGTCAAAGCTCAAAAATGATCAGCTCAATAAAGAAAATTATGATTCGGAAAATCCCTGTATGTATTTTTTTCTATATTTACTACCAAATCTGAATCAATTCAACATGAAACAAAGTTTTCAATTTAAAAAAAAAAGTCTTGGAGCTATAAGAAAGTGCATTAAATGAAAATGTGAAAAATAAATAAAAATTTATTGAGTTTACTCTTTTTATTTTTTGCCCGAGTAAAAAAAATTGCATTGAACTTGTTAGTTATTATGTAATTAACTATTCCTAAAAAAAAGGTTTTTCCATATTATGGAGCTTATGAAATAATTTAAAATTAGAAGCAAATATTGTTTATTGAATGTGCAATGTATATAATATTTGGTTTAATTAACAAAATTAATGTGTTTTAAGTCATGCATTTTTAGATCTTTGCTGCCAAATCTTAATAAGTTTAATGCAAAACAAAATTTATCATTATAAAAAAAGTCTTGGAGGCAGTGGAAGTTGTAACAGATGAAAATGTTGAAAACAAATAAAAAATTTTTGAGTATACTCTTCTTTTTATTTTTTGCCCGAGTAAAACAAAAAAAATCATTGAACTTGTTATTTGTTATGCATTTAACTATTCCATATTATGGAGCTCATATATATTTAATAAAAGGTAAGTAGAGAAATTCCATGGACGTCAGATGAAAAATTTTAAAATGTTTTATTCTGCAAGTGTTATATATCATTATTTTCAGAAATAACTGAATTTTTGTAATTTGATAAGAATAATACCATTTCTCACAGGAAACATGCCTTAAAATACAATAGAAAATGCTTTTTTTCGCATTGACCATTTATTGATATTAAAACCCATTTTTTGCATATCATTGCGGTGCTAATTTTATGTTTACAGAGCCTAACATTTATTTGTTTATGATCTCTCACCCTTTTTATAAATGCAGCATAAAAATCGTTGCTATTTATTTATTTTTTTATTTGAGGGGGTAATTAATTATGATATGAGAATGTCATTCTGTTACCAATAAACAAATACTTTTTTGGGTGATTATTTAATTATTTTCATTTTCTTGTGGGAAGCTTATCAGAAATTTGAGAAGTGTTATGCGTTTCTTCAGATTCTCCAAGAATATTGTGCTATTTTTGTTGAATCGTTTTGTTATCGTGCTATTTTTGTTTTGTATAATATCAAATACATTAGTGTATGTTTTTATTTCTTGAAGTGTATGCACTACCCATCAAAATATAAAATTGCTGATTGAAAATACTAAACTTGATGCACTAACTCAGAGGTGGCCAACCTTTTTGGGAAGAGTGCCACTATCTGAAGAAAAAATAATATGCGTGTCACTTCCAACTTTTCCAACATACTAAAAATTATAAAAAGGTAAAAAATGTTATTTATAGGTTGATTATGGGATTTTTACGCAAATAGCATTTTTTTTTTCATATAAGGCTGAGTAGTGGAGAATTAAAAAATAATAATAAATAAATCAAATAAATAAACGAACTTATATAAGAATTTTTAATAATCATTAATAAGCATTTTTAAAGGTTCAAACAGTTAGGTTATGTACAAAATAAAAATGGATAATTTGAAACATTTAATTTTAAATAACTATTAAACAGGCAGTACTTAATTAATGTGGCTTTTGAGTCATATATATTAGGATTAGTTCTTGAAGATGCTAACAAAATTAGGTGTTTTAGGAGCATATCAGTTAATCTTGAACAAAATTTTGATTTTATTATGTTCATAATAGAAAACATATGTTGATCAAAACCTACAACAATATGGCGCTACCATATGCTTGCGATAGCGCGTTTGTTTACCTTGTACGGCGCATGCGTGTGTAAAACAGTACGTTTCTCCAGTGTGCGGATACTTTCGACATTTATCTCATGTGTCGCATTGCTGACGCTTGTGGAGGTAGCAGCGAGCAACTCTCTGAAACATTTGCTTTTTCGGTGTGACGCCTGACTTATACTTCATTTTGGAAGTGAACCGTTACTTCCAAAGTTTTCCTCTGATCACCGGTGCAACTCTCAGAGTGACAGCAGATGATCACCTTTCCTGTCTAAGTACGAGGGTGATTTCAGAAGTAATGCACACGAAATTAGTTTTTTTTATATAGCTATTTGATTTCTGACAATTTCTCTCAACAGCCCTTCTACAGAGGCTGTTCACACATTTTTTAGACGATTGTATATTGTATTCACAAAACTAAATTACATAAAATTCTTGTGTTTTAAATGTTCTATTTGACATCCCTTATTCTGAACTATCTTTCGACACCGCAATTTCCAGGATAATAATGCCTTTTGAAGTGTCAGAAGGGGTATTCTATCCCATGCCTCCTGAACAGCTTTCCAGAGTCCTGTAAGGGTTTTGGGACGACGTTTGGATAATGCAGATTTTAAAAGTCCGAAAGCACAAAAATCCATAGGTGATACATCGGGAGATTTAGTAGGGATATCAGTGAAGGGTATGGCCTTGATACCAGTTTTTTGTTCCATTTTTTTTAGGAAATTTACAGTGGATTTTGATGTGTGACTGCTAGCTTTGTCCTGGTGGAGTTTTACAGATTGATGCCACTGTGGGTAAAGCGATGGTATTTCATTCAGAAAAATTGGCGATAAAATATGTTCCTGATAGTAATTGGAGTTAATCTTGACATTTTTTCCACTCTCTTTATTTTAACTTGCCATTATAAGAAAAACCAGCAACAATCATGAATCCCTTAGAAAAACTTTCTTTCGATTCTTTGAACCATGTACTTAAATTTTTTTCTCCCCTTTTATGATAATAAATGGCTGTTTTTTTGTTACACAAAAATCATTTAAATACACCCATAATTCATCTAATGTGACAATTGTTTTCCATTTTTCTTTGGATAAGTGTTTCTCATATAGAATTCTGCAGCGTGTATATATATATATATATATATATATATATATATATATGTATATATATGTATATATATATATATATATATATACACACACACACATATATATATATATATATATATATATATATATATATATATATATATATATATATATATATATATATATACAGTGGCGTACCTACACCATTTGGGGCCCGGGGCGGATTTATTTTTGGGCCCCCCCCCCAAAAAAATGGTAATTTTTAACTTTTTCTAATGACAGCTAGCCTTTCTTTGCCTTAATCAGACAGTCTCCTCAGACTATTGACCTGTGCAGACAGTGGCGTGCTCAGGATTTTGTTCTGGAGGGGGGGTGGGTGGTCAAGGCCTCCATGTGCGAGGGACCATCCATTTCCCTGACGCCCTATTATCAGGGTGAAATAGAAGGGGGTGTCTGGGGGTATGGAATACCCCCAGCCAAAGGGGGGGTCCGGGGGTCCTCCCCCGGAAAATTTTGAAAATTAGGTGTTAAATAGTGCCATTTTAGGCTATCTAGAGTACCAGATGCCACTTCTTAAAAATCATATATCTATGAATTCGGATAAAATATTTAAAGCGACGTCCCCGTCATTATTGGAATGAAAATCTACCAAGAAGTGCTTTTTAAAGCACATACGCGACGAAACAGTGCGTGCGTGCCCTGTTGAAAAAAAGACGCCTTCAGTACTGTGATAGGCAAGGGTTCGGTTCACTCTCGCGGTTCGCGGATAGTAATGTAGAAGTGTATTAACAGCGCTCGGCACTTGGCTTTAGAAATACTGTTTCTGGCAATGTATAGCGCTAAAATTGTAACAATAAAGATCGCTAAAAATGTAAGTGCAATAAAGATCGTAATGGTAAAGAATAAATAGCACAATTACTATTAGGCCTATACGAAATATTTTTGCATTATCTTGTAAATTTTAAAAATTTATTTTAGCTCTGTGGGGGGCGGGGATCCTGTCCCGCTTCCCCCCCCCCCCCGTCGGCACGCCCCTGTTTGCAGAGAAAAAATTGACAGAATAAGGGAGCGAACTCGTGCAGTTCGAGGTGAGCAATGATCATTACTGTTTAAGCGTTAAATTAATGAAAAAAAAGTCTTATGTCAAGGCCTGGGTTCGAGCAATCGAACCAATGACGTACCGCACGGCACAGCTCCGAGACCAACGTTCTAACCGCCTGAGCCATGAGCTCGCTAACTTACTGTTCGGTACAAGGTTAAAATCAATTGTACGGCGCTGGTTTTCGTGGTATGAATTTTTCGTCAGGCCAAGGTGAATGGTAAAAGGCTTGGCCGTTTGATTAATAAAAGCGATAATAGTTAAAGACAAAATTCATATTAAAAAGAAAAGGAGCCATTTTGGCGCCAATACTTACTTATAATATTCAGGTAGCTTCAAGGAAAACCAAAGAAATACCTCACTTTGATCTACGTTAACTTTATTGGTAATTCAACTTTAAAAATTTTTACTTTTCACAAGGCAATACACATTCACAGTATCAGTATGAAAAAAATAGAATGAGAATACATCACCTAGAAAATTCCATATAAGCAAGTTAAATTAAGAATTCTGTATTAATTTCAAATAGGTAAAAGCCTCCTTTTAAAATTGTCTTTTTCTAACTTTTGCATCAGAAAGTTGTGTAATTGTCTCATGAAAGTTTATTTTCATAGCCAACTTGTTCTCGATGGATAACATTGCTAGGCCATTTAGTCTGATTTGGCTCATTGTTGAGCGCAAATAGTTTTTGATGACTTTCAATTTCGAAAAACTTCTTTCACAAGTTGCGACTGAAATGCAAATCGTCAAAAACAACTTTAGTGCTAAACACAAGTTTGGTACTGACTCTTGAAATTCCATACCAACAATAAACTGCAAAACTTGAAGAGCTGACCAATTTTTGACTTCGTCTGTATTAATATTTGAAGGTTATCATTATGGAATGGAATAATATATCTCCTAATGAAACATTCAAACTGGTTCAATCTATGCAGAAACGATTGATGGAGGTCCTTAGACGTAAGAGCTATCCGACCAGTTACGTCTTAGTCTTTTTATTTCTGGCAAAACCTCGTCCTTAGAAAATTCATCGTAACTTTCAGTTAGACGAGAAATAAGTTCTGGCAATTTCTCATCTGGAGCTTTGATCAAATTAACCGACTGCAAGACTTCAAATTTGTTATGAATGTTCTCCATGGATTTTGTTCTTGTTTGGAGTTCCAAATACAACCTATCTACACATTGGAACATGGATCTCCTTAGTTCTTCTTGTAAAGATAAACCCTCCTCTTTAGCTTTTTCACTCGGCATCATCTTTTTCGATCTTTTTCTGCCTCTCTTTTCAATAGCAATCCCCATTTCTTCACATTTCTGGGAAGCGAAGTCCAAAGCATCACTAACTAAAGATTCTCTGCTTTCCTTAATAAAAAGTTCCAATGCTCTTAGTTTATTTAAAGCCTTGTCCAAGGAAATCCCCTGAATTTGCAGGTAGTGTTGAGTGTGGTTGATTTCCTCCGAAATGTCTGACCAAGGGCGTAGAAACGCTATAAATTTAAAATCCGCAAACATTTGCCATTATAATCTGAGCTGATCCTCTTGTATCTAGGTTTTCAGACTCGTCGCACACAGCTTCTCCACTGCATCGATCAATTTTCCAAATTTTCCAAAACACACAACATTATTCAAATTTTTACGCCAAAGCCAGAATCTGACACAAAGAATCGTCTTACCTGTAATTTCCAGGCTCATCGTCGCCATCCGTCAGTCTTTCCTCAACCTAATGCTTAAATCAGGACTTCTGACACCAGTAAACTAACCAGTCTATAACAGGGCCAGATTTAGAAAATTCTTTACTTTAGGCACAACTCGGGATGGGGCGATGGGGGCCCCCTAACAGTGATGTGGGCGTAAAATTTCCAAAATTGACACACACAAAAAATAATCATGAATCATTGTGAAAGTATCATTTTACCGAGAATTTGCTATTTGAAGCGTAGAAGCTTAGAGCATTATCAAATAACAAAAAGCAATAAAACATATTAACTTCTTCATTAAATTAAAACACCAATACAATGCAACCAGAAAAACTTAGTAATCCCATATATACACTATAATATACATATGAACTGTACATATAACTATACATATGATTAACCAATCAATCAAATTTGAAAGGATATATATAAAAAAAATTGATGTTGAAAAAGGTAAAATAATAAAAAAAAAATGAATTGGAAATTTTCTTTTTTTTCTTCTTTTAAAATAAAAGTTTTGGGGTCCCCGAACATTCAGGGGCCCCTAGGCCCGTGCCTGCCGGGCCTAATGGAAAATCAGGGCCTGATCTATAATGACTTTGCCTAAAATAAAGACTATCAGCCTATTTAATGATTTCCATGCGTTTATTGCACTTCTAGGATAAATACGGTTACGTACAAAATTTTAAAATACATCAAGAAAAGTTCGTGGGTTCTGGAATACGACGAAGAATGTCGGGCGATTCTCAGCAACTTAGCGTCAGCTCTATGGCATCTCTCAGCAAAATAGGCGTAGCGTGCTTCTAACTTTTTTTTTTTTTGGAGGAGGGGGCACGAATTGAATTCAGTTAGGGCCCTCCTCAGCGCTTTGACTACCGGACGGTCCTTAAAATATGAAATACTGGGATTTTTTTAAATTGAATAAAAATAGAATTTATGTTTGAGTAGTTAGTTATACAATGAGAAAAATAAATATAATATTAATAAAATCAGAAAAAAATATAGCATCGAATTTATGCTATGGATCATATCATTGTTAAAATATATGTTAAGGCTAAAGACATAATCGGAATCTTCAGTTTCACAGTTTGAAAAGGCGGCAAAAACCCAGCTTTCTTAAAAGTTTTGTACAATTTTATGGTTTTAAAGTGAACTTCTATTAACGTTTTAATTTATTTCAAGTTAAGTTGGGGAGGGGGGGGGGACACGTGAAATGTTGGAAGTCGCTAAAATATGCAAGTGTAATATTTTATAAAAACAATAACGTTCTTGTTTGATTTTTAAAAAAATTAAAAATGTAATTTTTTGTAGCAAAGTTGTCATTGAATTTTAAAAAAGGCCCCTGTTGTGGGGCCCGGGGCGGACCGCCCCCCCCCCTGGTCCGCCACTGTATATACACATATATACATACATACATATATATATATATATATATATATTAGGACTGGGCTTTATATCGATGAAACGCAAATATCGATTTAGTACTCATATCGACGATGCGATTTAGAGCTAACATCGTTTGCGAAAGATCGAAATTCCGATGTAACGCACTAAATCGATATAGCACCGACATCCGCGACCGCAATATTCCGGAATTCCGATGCAAAAACGAAAGACAAATGCCCCGCGCCAACATCGATTTAAGCTGCGCATGCGCCCTGCTTGTTAAATCGCCACCCCGATTTAAGGAAAACGATCCACGCTCCAGAATTCGATGTAAGCTGCGCATGCGCCCTGCTTGCTAAATCGCCACCCCGATTTAAGGAAGATGATCCACGCTCCAGAATTCGATTTTAGCTGTGCATGGGCACTGCTTGCTAAATCGCCACCCCGATTTAAGGAAGACGATTTAAGCTGAGCATAGGCACTACTTGCTAAATCGCCACCCCGATTTAAGGAAGACGATCCACGCTCCAGAATTCGATGTAAGCTGCGCATGCGCCCTGCTTGCTAAATCGCCACCCCGATTTAAGGAAGACGATTTAAGCTGAGCATAGGCACTACTTGCTAAATCGCCATCCCGATTTCAGGAAGACGATCCACGCGCCAGAATTCGATTTAAGCTGCGCATAGGCAGTAATAATTGTAATTTTATTAATTATGTATAGGAGAGATGTCAAATAGAATTTATCAAAGTACCAAAATTAAAGCACTAAATTGAAAATATGTATGTTTGTAATAAATGATAAACAAATTAAAGAGATAGAGTACAATATTAAATATATAAGTGTCAATAAATAGTTAAATATTTTAATAGTACTTACTTATATTTGAAGAAAACTATTATGATTTGTTACAGTTTACTTAAGTTTTTTATTTCATGTTACTTTCAAGATCTTTGCTATCAGGTTGGTATGTTGTTGATTTCAAGGTATTAATTATAATCAACTATTCTGTATTAAACAGCTCTTTAAAATTATCCCTGTTCCACCTATTTAAAATGAGGCTTATTTCTTCCAGGCAATTCACACTTTTCTTTGACCTTGAGCATATCAAGCAAAGCAACTTATTTATTTTTATTGTAATTTCAATTTTTTTTCTGACATGTAGAACCTTGGCAAGAAATTTGCCAATGTGCAACAAATTTGCCATTACTGATGCATAAGTATGTAGATGAATAATTATATTAAAATTATTTCATTCAATGAATAGTTTAATTCAGAGAAAGTAATTTTTCTAATCTTTATTATATTTCAAATGAAATTTCCCCAACTAAGTTTAATTAATAAAATTAATTTATTTATATTGCCTTTGTTATAAAAGATGGCTAACATCTTCAGCTTAAAAACATATACGTGCGGGGGGGGGGGGGTCAAGATAGGGACATATTCTACAGCGGAGTTAAATCGATTTATCACTAAATCGCGATGTTAGAATGCTGATAAATCGATTTAAGACATCTCTAAATCGCCCAGTCCATATATATATATATATATATATATATATATATATATATATATATATATATATATATATATATATATATATATATATATATATACATACATATATATACATATACAGTTGGCTCTCTGTTTAACGACGCTCTACTTAACGACGATCTCTATTTAAAGACGATATTTCCCGGCCTCTCCGACGTTATGGGAAATGTTATTATTTCACAAATTCTGTTTAAGGGCGATCTCAACTTAAGGACGATTTTTTACGGTCTCTTGAAAGTCGTTAAACAGAGAGCCAGCTGTATATATACACATATATACATATTGTTAGCTCTTCTTTTGCTAACAAGGCAAGCTTCTGGTTACTGGGGAGCGGAATATCATGACATTATACTTTCTTAAAACAATAACAAAAGTTTTATTTGAAACATATAGAACACTTAGCGGCTCGCCGTCAACACGTGCGACGCCATTCATTACACATCTCTCTGTCTGTCCTACAGTATCGCAGTGCACATGCGTTAACATTCTTTTTGCGGTCTGTCACATGCTGCCATCTATTGACAAAGAAAATTGCTTACGTTCGGGCATCCTGACTGAGAATTGCCCTCAATTCGTACTTATAACACTACTAAAAATACAACTTAAACATTTAGAAATAAAAACAATGAGCAAGGAAACAAAATAATATATAGTATTCAAAGTCTTTTGGATAATGTCCTAAGTGAGTCCTTCTTAGAGTTTAAGAGTTCTTAGGTAAAACTTAAAAAAGAAAAAAAAAACCTATATTACCTGATCTTCGGAGGTTGTTACCTGGTGATGATTTGGACTAAGTTAAGGTGGTTCTGGAGGTTCTGCACTGGGATCCTCGTTGTCTGAATGAGGTTTAGGCCATGGCTTGAGTTGACTGACGTGAGCTGTGGTGGTGTAAAATCGTCATTTCTGCTTTTCCTCCAGCTGAGTAACTCTGTATGTGTCATTCGGCAGTGTTTCTGTAATTATCAATGGTCCTCTATATTTCGCTTGCGTCTTCGTAGGTTCTCCTGTTGGTTTTGGTAGTCGTCTGACAACTACTATTTCTCCTGGTTCGTATGTCATAGTTCGACACCTTTTCTTGTCATAATCTTCTTTCATTTTTTGTTGCTTCTTTTCAATCTCTTTACGCGTTTTCTCTTGAATTTCTTTCGGGTCTTCCCATTTTTCTGCGTCTGCGTCTGCAACTTTCCTGAGGATACCATCATTGAATCTGGGCAAGTAGCCATGTAGCATCTCGAAGGGAGTTTTATCTGTGGTTTTGTTAGCTACGTTGTTTAAATTTCTTTCAGTTTCTTTAATTCGTAAGTCCCAGTCTTTATGACGTTGGTCCTTCACTGATGTCGTTATTGTTGATAAGATGGTTCTATTAACTCGCTCTACCATACAATTTCCTTGTGGATGTTGCGTAGAATTTAAGGTATAATGAATTCCGTTATCTTGGCAGTATTGTTCGAAACGACGAGAGGTGAAGCAAGAGCCTCTGTCGCTGACAATTCTATCTGGTAATCCAAATTCTTCAACAAAATTTTTGAGAGCTTTTAAGACATGTAGCGATGAAGTATTCTTGACTGGAAAAAGTCGTGTGAATCTGGTGTTATCAATTATTACTAGCAAGTCTTGATTTCTTCGAGAACTTTTCACAAATGGACCCAGATGATCCATGTGTATAAGTGAGAAAGGTCGCTTTCCTGGCTGAATGGGGTACAAATAGCCTTGTTGTTTTCCTCCTGGTACTTTGTTCATCAAGCACTCAAAGCACATAGATATATGTCTTTGTAAGTAACGCTTCATATAAGGCAACCAATATAATTCTTTAATTTTTTTGGCAGTTCTGTCGACTGAAAAGTGTCCCATCAGATCATGGAACTTCACTGCGGTACTTTTCCTCATGCTTTTGGGGATTACGTAAAGTAGCTTTTCTTTTCCCTTCTCTTTAACTTTTATATACAGCTTATTTCCTTTAAAAACATAATTGCATATTTTCTGCTTGTCGTCTGTTGTCCTTTCATACTCATCTTTTTGAAAAATGTCTATTAATTTTCTTAACTCTGGGTCTGCATGTTGGATTATTAAAACTTGATCTTCTTCACTAAGTGTAAGACAAAATTCTAAATTTCGTTCTATTATGCTCGTCATAGTATCTTCTGCTTCTAAAACTAGAGCTCTGCTCATCGCATCGACGTGACTCATCTTTGTACCCGGTCTATGCTTTACCTCCATATCAAATTCCTGAATCAGATCATACCATCGAGCTATCTGGGGATTCGTCGTTTTCTTCGAATTCATGTAGATCAATGCTTGGCAGTCAGTAACAATTGTAAACTTAATTCCAAGGAGATACTGTCTTAATCTGTCAAGTGCCCATACAATGACCATTAATTCTAGCTTACTTGAGTGGTAATTCTTTTCTACATCAGTTGTCTTCTTACTTACACAATACACCAAATGCCATTTTCCATCGTCTCCACGTTGAAGTAGCATTCCGCTTAATCCATCTGAACTCGCATCTGTGTGTACTTCCGTCTCTAATGTGGGGTTATAGTGAGCTAAAACTGGTTGATTACTAAAAATTTCTTTCAAAGCTTTAAAAGCATTCTTCTGTTCTTCTTTCCACTCAAAATCTTTATTTTTCTTAGTTAATCTACTCAATGGTTCGGCCTTCTCCGCATACTTAGAAATAAAACGCCTAAAAAAACCTGTAAGTCCTAGAAATCTTTTTACTTCATAAATATTCTTAGGTTCAACGTATTCTTCAATAGCTTTTATTTTCCTTAGACCTGGCTTTAAACCATCGGCATTTATTACAAAACCTAAAAATTGTACTTCCTTTTTACCAAATTCGCACTTAGGAAGTTTAAGAGTAAGTTTCGCTAATCGTAGACGTTCCAAAACTAATACTAATCTTTCAAGCATGTCCTACAAAGAGAAAGCAGGTATGAGGATATCATCTAAGTAACAAACAGCTTTAGTAAGAAATAACGGTCCTAGTACTTGATATATTAATCTTTGAAACTCTGAGGGAGCATTAACCAATCCAAAAATCATTCGGTCGAATTGTCCGGTTTCGTCAGGTGTAATAAAGGCTGTTTTTTCTTCGCTTCCGACAATAGAATCTGCAAGTAACCGTGAGCTAAATCCAAGGTGGTAAATAATTTAGCACCGCTCAAACTTTTCAATAAATCATCTATTTTTGACAGGGGGAATTTATCCTTTACTGTTTGATTATTAAGACGGCGAAAATCAATAACTAATCTGTGTTCACCTGTTTTCTTTTTTACTAACAAAACTGGACTTGCGTATGGTGATCGTGTTTCCGAAACAATCTTGCTATCTTTCCATTCTTTTACTATCTGTTTGATAATATTACGCTCAGAAGCATTCGTTTTGTACGGTCGGGAGCATACTGGCTTGCTACCATCTATCTCTTTAATATCCATGAAAGTTAAATCTGTACAGCCTAATTCATTTAAATTAAATGCAAAGCAGTCTCTATATTCATTCAACAAACAAACTATATCTTGCTTTTGGTCTTCAAGTAACGTCTCGTCAAATTTAATTTGTTCTAAAGTTATAGGTTCTCGTTCTACGTTAGTACTCATGTCTAGAGGTTCTAATGATTGTGCTTCATTAACAAAACTCATATTGTCCTTATACGACTTTAAACTAACATCGTCCACTAATTCCGCTTTACCAACATTTTGATGTCTATTCAATATAATATTCCTATCTCTGGTATTAATAACTGGTACAACTGTTTCCCATTCCTTGGATTCTAATAATGAGTCTAAATTTTCACCTTCTCCCCTAATCATAATTAAACCATCATTTAAATCTTCAGTCTTCGCTTTGACAAAATTTATACTATTATTCACAATTTGTACTGTTTCAGTTACTTTCAATTTAATCGTCGGGTTTTCCTCAATAAATTCTAAATTAACGAATGGGTAATCTTTCGCATATCCGATATGTAAGTTTTCTCCAACCCTAGCATATGCTATGTACGGTAAATCGAGCAATGTTCTTCCAACTAATAAATCAACTGATTGTGTATTGTCTGACACGATCAAAATAGTAACGTCCTTAGCCTAAACATCGGCTATCTCTACATCCGTAATTGCCACACCTAGACTTTGCGAAACTGGGTTGATTTGGTTTCCAAACGAATAAAGATCCTTTTTACATGGAGTAATATTTAATCCTAACTTTTTAGCAACTGACATTTTCATCAGACAACTGTTACTTCCCGTGTCAAGTAAAATACCAATGCTTTGATTCTTTATCTTTGCCTGGCATAGATATTTGTCTGGCGCCGTCATTTCACGATTCCCATAAACATTCAGATTTTCGCTCCGCGCCCAGGGGCGTAGCTACCGTGGAGCAGTTGGAGCGAACTGCTCCAGGCGCACGAATCATGAGGGACGCAAAATTTGAAAGAGTGAAATAAAAATTTGTGAAAACTTTTGTATAAATAATTTCGATTTGTCAGATTTTCTATAAAATGTACAAAAAATAAATGAAATATTTTTAAGTAAATAAAACTGATAGTACCTAAATATATTAGAATGTACTTGATTTACCATAATTTTTAATTTCAGAAAATTTTCACTTTAAATTTAACGCTTTATATACCTCTAATAAACCTATAAAAATGTATGATGATTGCTAAGAATGCTTAAAAGCACTGGTATAGGCACTTTCTATACATATTATACGTTGTGTTTTACTGCAAAGAAGTTACATGTATCCGGTGATTCCCACGAGCGCCAAATATAAACATTTTTATATCTGGTTCTATTAGTGTGAGGGATAACATAAGATCACTCTGTGCATTATGTTAGGGTGATTCTGCGTTTGCCTGGGTAAATAACTCATCCGACTAAAATCGGAAATAGAATTCAAAATATCTGCAATATTGCCCCAAAGTTTACTGCAATCATCTGAGCAATTCCTTGAAGATTTGAGGTTTTCTGAGCTTATTTCTTTTAAAATGAATTTCTCGTTAATAGAAGTGAGGAAGAGAAGAAATATTTCGTTGAAAACGCATTTCAGCACTGCTTTTCCATTTGTCAAAATACCTGGAGTATACATGCATTTAACATTTTTGTTGGAAAAACTCCCCGTATTTCGGAACAGTTGGCACATTTGAATCCTTTCAATTACATCTATTGAATGATAAATGTAAGCAGAATGTAACACGCTATTTAGGAAAGAAATCAACTTAATATTAAAACTAGTATTGGGTATGACAGATTAAAGTACTTCCGGTTTCACTATTCTGCGTTTAAACGGAGGAGTAATGTTATAAATAATGTTTCTAGAGAAAGCAGTGTTCAGTAATATGAATAATTAGTTAAACTTTACTTAAGTTAACCGAAAAAGACTGAAAAGTACAAAAACATATGAGCAAATGTAAAATTTGTTATTGATTTTCAATCACTTGCAATATTAGTGCAAATCAGATGCAGTAATATTGCTTGGTTTCGAGCACTACGGTCAATTTTTCCTACACGAGGGCGTATTAGACCGGGACTACTGCTTAAAACACATCCACGCCAAGAGTGGGATTCGAACCCACAGACTTTGGTACCGTATGCCAGCGCCCTAGCCATTCCGCCATCGCCCGGTGTAGTAACATTGCAAATGAACAGAAATGAACAGATGTAATTATTTTTTGTGTTGTTATTAGCATAACTATCATAATTCATTGAATTTGAATCCCGTTAACACCACCGAAATCAATTACGTGTTTAATCGGGGGCAACGTGCACCCAAATTCCAAAATGTAATCATAATAAATAGAAATTAAACTAAATTGTAGTAACAGTTTTCAGTTTTACCTAAAACTTTTCTACTTTTGTCGATAAAATAAGTTTTAGTTAGGAAAACGATTGAAAAAAAATAGTTGCATTCGGGCAAAAATAGAAGCAATTATATAATTTTATTAGTAGTAAAATTATGGTTCAATATTAAGTTAATTGTAAAAACTCAGAACAGGTTTACGTTTAGTCAAAACATTCGAAATTAAAGAGAAGTTAAGATTTTATGACCGACTAAGTCTAAATGGAAATATTGTCTATCAGTTTATAAATATTTTGAAAAATTCTCATATAAATAGTATCACTAATCATTTCTAAAACTTTCTTTCAAGTTCATCTTAAATTGTAATAAAAATTAAGAACGGATCAATGACTTCTAAACTCGAATTTCCTGAACTACTTTTAATTCACACCGCAGCCTGAAGTAGCTTCTCTGACATTATTACAGCATGCATGATTTTTTTAACTTTACCGGTGATGACAGCGACATCAGAACGAAGTTTTTCAAAGCTGAAATTAATCAAAGCATATTTAAGAAGCAATATGTCACAACACCGTCTTAGCTCTTTGGCCGCGATATCAATTGAAGAGCAATAGCTTGTCAACTTGATCTGGAGAAAATGATTGACCGACTTGCAAACGAGAAAGTGAGAAAACAACAATTTTGAAGGTTTTTTTATGTGCAAACTAAACATGCTCAAGTCAATTTTGTCAACAGAGTTTATAAAATACGTAGTAAATATTAGTGGGTACTCCGTACTTAAAGAATTATAATTTGTTTTATTACTATATTCATATTTATTAAATTGAATTTCTTACTGTTACAATGTCTTGAATTTCAAATAAATTGTTATTAAGTAAGGTTTTAAATCGAAATAAAAGTAGATAGAAAATAAATTTAGCCAGAACTCTTCCAAGAAACAAGTGGGCGCACCCATTTTACTTGCTACAGGGCGCTGAATATGCAGCTACGCCACTGTCCGCGCCTCATTCGTTTTTCTGCAAAACTTGGCAATGTAGTTTCGCCCTCCACAAGCAAAACATACTCTGTCATCGCATATCGAAGAACTAAGTACTTTATGAGTTGCAGTTTCTTTTTCATTTATTTTACTTCTGCTGACGTTCGCGTTGTTCTCAAACTTGGTCGAATCGAACCTATTCGTATTACGATTACTCATCCTGTAATTTGAATGCGGGTAGTATTTAAAATCATCACGATAGTTAGTATGCTTCGTATTTCTGCTTTCGCTATTAGTTTTAATTCCTGATCGAACTATTTCATAATAGTCCAGCATTTGGGCTACATCATTCGCTTTAACAAACTTTGGCCAAGAATCAATGAAATGTTCACGCATAGTATTTGGGACTCGCTTTTTTAATTGATCTGTAATCATAAGTTCTTTTAGGGATTTAAAGTCATTTATATTTAATCCTGTTAACCACTCATTAAAATAGGTGCGCAATTCGAAAACAAAATCAGTCGACGTGCCGTTTACATCTTTAACACGATTGACAAATTTTTGTCTAAAACTTTCGGGACCTAGTTTATATCTCTTTAACAATAAATTCTTAACAAATATATATTCATTAGTTTCCTGTTCTGATTCTCTCGCAATTAACTGAGTAATTTCAAGAGACAATAGCCCTAATAAGTGTGTTACATAGTCATTCTCCATAAGTCCTACTCGTTTAGCTTGCCTTTCAAATAATACCAAAAATGAAGCTATATCTCCGTCTTTTAAGTCAAATTTTTGCATTAAATTCCTCAAATCTATAGTGTTTTCTTTACTTCTGGTACACTAATATTACTTTCAGCCTGAGAAATTATCTTATTCTGATTCTGGATTTTTAATTTTTCCAATTCAAAAGCATTTTATTGTTCAATTTTAGGGAATTCCTGTTCATCTATCTTATTCTGATTTTCAACTTTTAATTTCTCTAATTGCAAAGCTCGTTCAAATTCAAATTTTTGCGTTTCCTGTTTCACTCTTTCGTCAACTAATCCTGCTAACACTTCTTTAACAAACGGTTCATCAGTTTTTACTTTTGGTTATAATATCCTTCAAAATAAATATCGTACTATCGGCAGGGACCCTCTCGCCCAACTACCCGCTAACTGAATAAGATCACACTTTTTATATCTACCTAAGTACGCCATTTTTGAGTAAAACAAAAATTCAAGATTACCTTGTTCGTTCACGTTGTCGGGGAGTTCATTAATCCGACTTCTGATAATTGTTAGCTCTTCTTTTGCTAACATGGCAAGCTTCTGGTTACTGGAGAGGGGAATATCATGACATTATACTTTCTTAAAAAATAACAAAAGTTTTATTTGAAACATATAGAACACTTAGCGGCTCGCCGTCAAAACGTGCGACGCCATTCATTACATATCTCTCTCTCTGTCTTACAGTATCGCAGTGCACATGCGTTAACATTCTTTATGCGGTCTGTCACATGCTGCCATCTATTGACAAAGAAAATTGCTTACAATATATATATATATATATATATATATATATATATATATATATATATATATATATATATATATATATATATATATACATATATATATATACACATATATACATATATATATATATATATATATATATATATATATATGTATATATATACATATATATATATACACATATATACATACATATATATATATATACACACATATATATGCATACATATATATATGTGTGTACATATTGTACCAAATTCGTGGTACGGAAAGTTATTTTTACAAGTGAATTCAAGAAATGAAATAAATATGCCAGTTACCACAATTGAAAAACAGAGATTTTTATAGACAGCAAAACGAACATACAATCTTCTTTTAACAAGATACAGCAGTAGACTGCTAATCTTCGCTGGACTTCAACACTTTCCAGCTCCTAGATATTTTTCTTGACAATTTTGAATTTAAAGTTTTCTTATATAAATTATATATAACACTTATTATACAATAGCATACAACCTTAAAACAGCAAGGTCCAACGGAAACTTCACTAAGATCCACCGTCTATTCTGGGACGATAAAATACCTACAAAAACACAAACGCCTTTCTCTTCAAGGATCAAGCTTGAACTGAATTGCGATTTTAAAATCCTATTTATCTTGAAAAACAAAACCCGTGATGCCACACCGCTCAACTAAACCATTTTCCAACAATTAACTCAAAATCTGCAATTATAATTTCTCCACGGTAGACGTGCTTAAACCATGTTTTTTAATTCACGAGAACTCCTGAACAATGCGCGCTAGCGATAACACGCCAAATTGGCCCCTAACACGTAACAATATGTATATATACAATATATATATACATATATATATATATATATATATATATAAGCATATATTACATTATACAAATCGTTCAAATTTCTAGATATAGATATCAGCATCATAGATCTTACGTATTAGATGTTGGTCAAAGCCAAAGGTAGCCAATAGCAAGTACGCTTTTGTAAAGACCATCGTATATTGCAAGACCCAGTAAAGAGGCCACTATTCAATCGACGAGACTTGGTGCAATTTATAAATATTTTTCAAGAGTTCCAAATTAAAATTATAAATATCATGAATAAAAATTTGAGACGATATCTAATAAAAAATTATAATTAGATGCTCCATACCTTAAATATTACTTTGGCTGTAGATTGCAAAAAATACCTCCTATTAAAAGTTAAATTACTTTAATATAATTAAAAGAGAGACAAAAACCAAAATAAATTCAGACTCGATATGAAGCCATAAAATATTTATTATATGTGATTATACATATTTATTTCCCTTTTACAGAACACAGGAGATGTAGAAAAAAAGCATTAAAATCTCAAAAATTATAATTTCATATTAGGTAAAAACAAAAAACAGTATTGCATAACTGACATTTCACGACATCGTTTCCTACAGTGTAAACAGGTATGACAAGTTTTATTTACTCCAATCCTTTGCTTGAGTCAAGTATCCCATCAAGGATCGTGGGTCATGGCTAATAGGGCATTGATAGATTTAAAAAAAATTCAAAAGAAAAATATCATAAAACACTAAATTAATTTCAAAATATAATTACGTGACTTATCTGCTTTAAATAAACACCGTGAAACCCGAGTGTGAATTCGACTTTCAAGGATATTTTCCCCATGGTGCGACAAAAATTCAATTTCATACGATAGTAGAAAGTGGGTTACATCCCTAAAAGGGTAGGGAGATTCGTTTTAAAGCACACTGGAAAGAAATCGTTTCTCTCACACACTGAAGATGAAAGATTTATCTTCCGCGTGGGTACATTTTTTTACATGATCGAGTTTAGAAAAACTTTTCTCACATTAAGTGCAGACCAAAAGTCCTTCCTTCTTGGATAAGATGCGTTTTCAAATTTCCCCTGAAAGAAAACTGTTCCCACGTACATTGCATTCGAAATGTTTCTCTGCTGTGTGGGTGCGGAAATGTTTATCTAAATTACCCTGTTGAGAGAATTTTTTCTTACATATACTGCAGGCGAAAGGTTTTTCTCCTGTATGGGTGCGGAGATGTGTATCTAAATTACACTGTAGAGAAAAATTTTTCTGGCATACAGTGCAGGCGAAAGGTTTCTCTCCTGTGTGGGTGCGGAGATGTATTTTTAAACTACTCCGTAGAGAAAACTTTTTCTCACATACAGAGCAGGCGAAAGGTTTAGCTCCTGTGTGGGTGCGGTGATGTGTATCTAAACTACCCTGATGAGAAAATCTTTTTTCACATACAGTGCAGGCAAATGGTTTCTCACCTGTGTGGGTGCGGAGATGTGTATATAAATTACCCTGTTGAGAAAATTTTTCCTGACATACTGTGCAGGCGAAAGGTTTCTCTCCTGTGTAGGTGCGGAGATGTATTTTTAAACTACCCTGTTGAGAAGACATTTTACCAGTGCATACGAAAGGTTTCTCTCCCGTGTGGGCGCAGAGATGTTTTTAAATAACCCCGATGAGAAAATCTTTTCTCACATAGAGTGCAGGCAAACGGTTTCTTTCCTGTGTGAATGTGCAGATGTCTTTTCAAATTATCCTTAGAAATTCTTTTCTCACATACAGTGCATGCGAAAAGGTTCCCCGAGTGGGTAGAGAGAGTACTATCAGTAATGTGGTAGGAATGTTGCGTATCTAAGGCGGCCAACTGTGAAAGTCTTCCGTCACATAAATTACATTCGAAAATTTCTTCGGTGCGAGGGGAAATCTGCACTGGAACTTTTTATATTTGGACTAATTCTACATGTCTTATGGAGTGAATTCATCTTCGACTGTAGCAAGGTTCTGCTCGCTGAAATGGCTTTCATTCGAAGGTCCATTTACACTGGAAATACAAGACGTTTCCTTTTCTGGCATGCCGACGTTTCTGTACACGATGATCAGAAAACCAACTGTCTGCAATATATTGGACTTCTAAATTTGTGGACTTTAGATTCTAGTATTGAATCTTAGAATCTGTACCAAGTACCTGTAAAGACAGGAGAAAGGAATTGAATGAGATGTATTATTTTACACGCCAATGTTCCATAAATGGAACATCAACTTTCAAAATTCAGTGAAAAGAATTTTATTCGTAGTGCTGTTTAAAAATCAGTATGTAGATTTAAAGTATGGATTTTCTTTGCATAGAGATTACGTTAATTAAATAGCGTCTAGAGGGAAATCGTAATTTCGGCGTTTTACTAACTTTTCGCCGAAGAAAGTTCAAAAATTCATATAACATTGAAAATTTAACAAATGCTTTTATAATTAAGTGAGAGCAATTAAAAATGATCTTTTTGTTGGTAGAACAAGTTGTGACAAAAAGATTGAATGTTGTTGTTACTATATGTAAAAAATTGCATGTTCCAGAAGATAATCATTGGCGTGTAAAGGTCAGTTTTTCAACATGATAAAGTTCTTACAGTGCAAAGTATTATTGATAAAAAATTTTCATGAGAGCGTTTAGTAAGTTTCGACGACAGATGTTTATGACTTTGATCTATTTTCGATTTCCCTGCTCCCTCCCCCTCTCTCACACGTACGTTCTAAGACAAATCAGAAGAAAATACTCAAAACTGCGCCTGATAAACGTGTATGTGGAATCTCGATCTATCGTTTTCGAAAGGACTGACTGAAGTAAACGATGGATGCGGGAACATACAAAAAAGTATTAACACCTTAAAGCAGTGCTCCGCAACCGTCGTGCCGTGGCACACTAGTGTGCCGCGAGGTGATCTTGACTGTGCCGCGGGGATTTTATCTATTATAATAATAAAAAAAATTAACCACCGCGTCAGTTAAAAATTTTTCTAAGAAAAATATTCCTCTAACTTTTTGTTAATATTTCTCTGGGTCGAAATTATACACAAAACAAAAACATGTTACCTTACATTGCGTGTATGATCGAGCGTCATATTTCTGGATTTTAGTTAAGAAAGAATATCCACAAATTTATGACAAGGCCATTGCAATTTTGCTCCCTTTTTCTACGACATACTTATGCCAACAAAGTTTTTCGACACTGGTTCTAATTAAAAATGACAAACGATCATATTTAAAGGGTCTTGACTATGAATTTCGAGTAGTTCTTCTAATATAGAGCCAAATATTAAACGTATACATGTTCATCAAAACAAGCTCAAATATATCATTAAAAAATAAGTTATGTTTAAATTAACTTTGATTTATTAGGTTTAAGAAAAAGACAAAAAAAATTTAATATAAAAATTTAAAGAGAAAAATTTTGTCTTGTAAACTATAACTTTATACTTTTGTTCTTGTGCTGGTGCACAATTCAAAATGATTTATATAAAACTTAAATGCTTATAATTATCTTGATACATAGAGCTATTTTATTGTGTTTTTTTACCTAATAAAAACATACGCATTTATTGTAATTTATGTATTTGCAATCTTTTTCTTGTGGTGTGCCACGGAGTTATCGAAAAAACGTTGCTGTGACGTGGAAGATAAAAGGTTTCGGAGCCCTGCCTTAAAGTTTGATATCCCTAAAATTATATTTACTGACATACATAAATGCATACATACCTATTGTGTAACTGAACATAAAATTACAAAGTTGTACTGAAATCCAAGATAATAATAATAAAAAGAAATACACGTAGACACACAGGAATTTTGATTCAAATAAAAGTACTTAATCTTCGTTTGCTTTTTGGCGGTTTTCTCTCCACAAGTAAACAATATTTTTTCTTTGTTGCAAATTGCATTCTTTTCGGTAACGGTTGTTGCGTGACAGTATAAAGAAGCGGCAGCCGTGAGTCGTTCGTAACTAGAACCATTCCATTGCACTGGATGGGGTCCGACATAAGAAAACCAGGAAGTTTTTCTTCCGGGTGAAACCCTCATCGACCAGTGTAGAACTACAGCAATCAGAAACTTCTCACACCCCAGACCAAACACCAGGACGCCTCCATCCCAAGGACAACAGAAAAGCCAGAGAGCAGCAGGAACCGCTCATGTCGGCTAACTGTGAGCCATTGCTGATAAGAACAGAAATGTTGAATAGTCGGAGAATTTGGAATGAGTTATCGAAAATAAGATAGTTCCAGGGGCTAAAGAATTAAGGAACACCAACGACGAACAAATAATGGGAATGGCACAATAACGGGAAACTAGGCCAAACAGGAGAGAACAAAAATACGAGAGCGTGAATCTCAAATGTTCTGCTCATTGTTTAATTAGAGCGTCATTCTAGCTCAATCCAGAGATTTTTATTTCAGGTTCAGTTATGAAAAAACGACCAATCCGATAAATTAATATAAAGCTGCGATATTCTGAAAGAATATTGCGGGAAAACGATGGATCGAGGAACGATCCATGCGGTCTGTTTTTGCTTGTTTTCTATGGAATTTATTCGGGACTCGGTGAAATAAATGATACATACGGGAAAACGATCGTTCGGGGAACGATCGATCGAGATCCCACTGTATTTGTTGATAGACGTTGTTTATGACTCAACTGGAGAGACATTTATTGGAAAATAACGTTATAAGGAGTTATTATTCTTTTCCTTTAATCTGCGAATTTCTTCCGTTAGTAAGGATAGGTCACACTGATCAGATGTCTCATTCAAATCCATTTCGGACTGTAGAAGAGGCACTTGATTATTTTTACTCATTATCGAATGATTTTGAAAAAGAAAGTTTTGATATTTGTCAACTGCCTCCAGAAGAAAGTGGATGTTTAACAGATTAGGAAGATATAAATGAGGATATTTTGGGGCCTCTTCTGCCAGCAGATGCTTGTGGTCAAGTCGAAATATATACAAAAACTAGCTGAAAACCCGCACTTCGCTACGGAGTACATTCAAATTAAATACAACGGTCAATGTATGCAATTAATGCCAAAAAATATATATATATATTTATAATCAATGCGACGATCAATATATACAATTGATGTAGAAAAAAATATATATATTTATAAAAAAATCGTAAGGGATATTTTTCAACAATAATGTCCTATTCATTAATTAATCTTTAAAAATTCACCAAAAATCAGAAAATAGAGGCAAAGATTCGAAAAAGATTTCATTTTAAAGGAATTTTTATGATCTTTCTTGTGATTTAAATTTTATAACCCTCAAATTATTATTTTAAATGCAAACTTAAAAAATTACTAAAACAGCTTAAAAATTAAATTTAAAAAAATCTAAGAAGAATTTGTCAAAAATCCATCTTAGTGCATCCCTACACTATAAAAAGAATCGCCATGCAAAATTTCAGCCCTTTAGGTCCAGCAGTTTGGCCTGTGCGTTGTATGTCAGTCAGTCAGCGAGTCAGTTACGGAACTGTTTTATATATATAGATAGATGGTAAAGAAATATTCAAAGACGGATTTGATCCTGAAGAACCTTCAACTTTAAAGGGAAGATCGAATTTGAAGCGAAAACAAAAGCCAAAAGAGAAAAACACCCAACATCGCTGGGAAAAAATGCGTTTTAAAAAAATCCCAAAAATTGATAGTATTGAGAATATTTCTGAAATGTTTCCCGAGTTGGTTACCTTATCTCCAGTTGAAATATTTCATAAGTTTATAAAAATAGAATATATATTGCATTTAGCAAATATTTTCGATATTCTTGGATCTAGAGTTGTTTGAGGGCTTCTATCCAGAGTTGAAAATCCAGTAAAGCATGAAATTGTCTTTGACAACTCTTTCTCATCACATAAACTGTTTACTGAGTTAACTGAAGATGGTTTCAAAGCAACTGGCACGATTCGGGAGTTTCGGACAGGAAGATGCCCGCTCAGATCACCAAATAAAGCCTTAAAATGGCAAAGAGGAAATTTTTTGTATTAAAGTGACGGCCAGTATTACATTTGCGCTGGAAAAACAGTACTGTTGTAACTATAGCCCCCAATTATTCGACACATTAGTCTATCAGTAAAACGAAGCGATTTCGTCGAGCACAAAAAAAGAGAACTGATGTTTCTGTCACATCTGATAAAATTGTATTGTGAGGAATGGGAGGTGTGAATTTTCTAGACAGACTTCTTGGATCATATTGACATGTTTAGAAGCAAAAAAAAAAATTGATATTGGAATCTATTTAGCAATGCTCTAAACATGGCTGTCGCTGTTGGATGGATTTTGCATTTACATTTGCACAAAGGTACAACAGCAGAACTATTATATTAATTTTCGGAGAGAAGTAACTTTGTGTTTGCTTCGCATGAAACCGAAAATGCACTCTGCTACTTTTTGAAAAAAAAACTTACAAATAATTCTTGTTTGATTTTAATGGGATTTTTATCAATAAATAGTTTGTGTTATCGTTCGATCATAGGGCGACGTGTAAAAGGTTAACACTGTACCAGCACGCTCTTTTCGTATTTTTCACGTGAAATCAATAGCAATATATAAAAGTTTGTACTAAGAAATGATATATCTATAACTAAAATGTCACAAATTATGTTCTGGATTAAATAAACTATTGAGCATTTTAAAGTTATTGCAATTAGGGCACTAGGTTCCTTAGCCATCGTTATTATTTTTGCCCTGGTAGATCATAATGAAATGCTGAGATTTGATGTTTCGGTTTTGTAGGAATCTCCACATAACTAATGCAATTGGCCCGATCAATATTGGATAAGCAATATTAATATTTCCCCCTTTATATTAATTTTAGTTGCCCGGAAGTCATAATAATTTCATCGTTATTAAGTTTAAAGGAGTGCATCAGTACGCTTGGGCGATGTATCGATACATCGCGAAAAACCAGTCTGAAGCCGACATCGTCAAACCGGTTTAATAATTTTCAAAACATCGTAACAACACGATTTCCCGGTGTCACAAACCTAGATGATGACGCATACGCGCGATTTCGCGATGTCACACAAACGGTTCCGATGTTTCTGTGTGCGCATGCGCGATGTTACGATGTCGCATCGCTTGGTCGACGATTTCCCGGTGTACGATGTTTGTACGCAAGCGCGGTTTTACGATATCACATCGCTTAGCTTGAAAGGACGATTTTCCGGTTTCACACCGTGAATACTTAGACTGACGACTTAAGGGGACTCACGGCCCTTAAGTCGAGGAAATAAGGCACATTTTCATACTTTTTTGACTCATTGTATCTATTTCAATTTACTCCCAATTTTTCCAAATCTTATGTATACTATAAATTGACATATACTATTAATTGACATAAGAGTCTGCAAGAAGAGGAAAAGGGAAATACGATTTTTTCTCTTAGTACATAGCAGCCTTAAGTCGAGGAAATAAAGCATATTTTCATACTTTATGACTCTTTGTAACTATTTTAATTTACTTTAATTTTTTCAAATTTTATGTATATGATAAATTGATATATTTATTTTAATAAACAAATTTTCAACTCTCAAAATAATTAAAATTTTTTTTTTAAATGCTTTAGATATATCTTGTTTTTTAAGTCTTTTTATTTTATACTGGCTTGCGCGCAGAACTATGAAATTAATTTTACACTTAAATGTATAATTCCTGTTTTATATTCAAAACAAAAAAATTCAAAATACAATTGAACATAAAACATTCAACATTAAAACATTTTTTCATTTTTTTTTTTTAACTGCTCAGAATATACTTAAAATTTCCTTAAATTTTTGCATTAATATACCCCTGAAAAAATAACAAAATGTGCAGTGATTGGCAATAATTCTGGTTCAGACGCAATAAAATAACATGATTATACAATGATAAAAATTTCATGGAATTATGTTTCATAGTTTTTGAGATATCAGTTGCGGAATGATGCAAAATTACATTTTGAGAAAAATGAGTTTAAAATTTTTCTTACCATAAACTTGATCAGCAATTAAATATTTAGAATATCAATATCTCCGGAACTAATCGGAATACTTTCATGCGGTTAACTTTATTTTGTTCAGAAATGATCAGGCTTTAACATATATTTTTTTTTTAAAAATCGAATGTTTTAAAGATTTAAGAGTAGTGAATCCCCTTAAAGTACTTGCTAGAAAATATTTGGCAATTCAAGGTTCAAGTGTACCTTCAGAGATAGCATTCAGCACAGATTACAAGACAAAGAGCTGCATTGCTTCCAAAAAATGCAGAAATGAAGATATTCTTGGACCAAAATCAAAGATACTTGAATGTTTGATTAGTTTAGTCTGTTGCAGGACAACCTGGTCTCATTTTTATGTATGAATCTATGTTACTTTTTATAGGGAGGAACGCTACCATCTGCTGGCTACGTTCGTGGTTAACATCGCGATTGTAGACTAATGATGCATCGCGATGTCAAAAATGTAACATCGCCCAGGCCTATGCACCAGTAGACCTAGAAAATCATACGATTCAATTTTACTGAACGGCGAAATAACATTTCGCATACCCAGTTTCTTAAAGAATATTTTTAAATTCTGTTTTCGGAATCTGAAAGTAGACTTCTAAAGAAATGCGCGGCTTAAAAAAAGGTTATAATTTCAAAATTCCGAAACGCGAGACACCGCTTCCTAAAAAGCTCTGTAACAAAATAAGTAAAAATAATTTAAGAATTTGAAAAACTAGTCCCAAATCTTTGAACTTGGGAGCTTTTTTTTTTAAAGGATTTTATTTGCTTTTCTGTGTTAATAGGTAATTGGTATTCCAAGTAATATTTCTGTCTTTCAAACTGTAAAACATGAATTTTCGCCTCAAACTCCTCCCCTTAAGAGTACTGGGGCAAGCTGGCCACCTTCGTCCTCGGTGTCCAGCCGGGCAGAAGTTCTAGATCTGAAGCAGCGAAGGAGAATTATTTGCGGTTGTACATATTCATTTTATCTTGTGCTTGCTAGTGAGTTTCAAGATCCACTGGAAAGAATAGTAATACTATTTCTCTCGTTCTCTAAGTGTTTGCTTCCATAAATAAGATTAATGCTCATTTAACATAAATATCACATCTTCCTGCTTTCCCTACAAAGAGTTCTCAAATTTCACTTCACTTGTTAATCTATATTTATTTCAATCGTATACGTAAAATTTAGAATGAATCAGCGAAACTGAACCGATGATCGACATCAAAGAACATCTGTTAAATCAAAAAGAAACAGAGGTGAAAATCTGGAGAAATAAGTAAGTTTTCAGTTTTGCTCCATAAGAATGCAATACAACTTTTATGCAAGTAATTTTAAATATTGGATGTATAGAACACATAGTAAATATCTATCTGAGAAAAAAATCTTTAACGTTATTTTTCCTAACATTTTATATCCTGAATATTTTGGATGATCCTTTCTCCTCATAGAATGTATGAAAGGGTGAGGAATTTCTTATGTTTTAAATAATTATTAATATTTATCATACTTTCTCTTTAGCAAAGCAAAAGTCAAATACCTTCTCGCGTATTTCAAAATTCTCCAAGATATCAATAGATATCTATATTATTTCATATCATTTCTCCTGATTGGATTGATCTATTTTCATATATCTTTTAGCAAATTTAGAGGAGCGCCGCAAAAGATTAACTGCTGCTAATTTGAGCTACGTATGCAATAAGCTGCCGCTTACGGAAGCTTCGTAAAAAAATACTATATAGTAACTTTGACACAAGTTATTATTGAGCAATTATCCGGAAACAGCAAAAGTCAAATACCTTCTCGCGTATTTCAAAATTCTCCAAGATATCAATAGATATCTATATTATTTCATATTATTTCTCCTGATTGGATTGATCTATTTTCATATATCTTTTAGCAAATTTAGAGGAGCGCCGCAAAAGATTAACTGCTGCTAATTTGAGCTACGTATGCAATAAGCTGCCGCTTACGGAAGCTTCGTAAAAAAATACTATATAGTAACTTTGACACAAGTTATTATTGAGCAATTATCCGGAAACAGCAAAAGTCAAATACCTTCTCGCGTATTTCAAAATTCTCCAAGATATCAATAGATATCTATATTATTTCATATTATTTCTCCTGATTGGATTGATCTATTTTCATATATCTTTTAGCAAATTTAGAGGAGCGCCGCAAAAGATTAACTGCTGCTAATTTGAGCTACGTATGCAATAAGCTGCCGCTTACGGAAGCTTCGTAAAAAAATACTATATAGTAACTTTGACACAAGTTATTATTGAGCAATTATCCGGAAACAGTTTAAATTTGTGTTATGAAAACATAGCAATATTTTAAACTTTAAATATCGGAGAGAAAAGTTCTTGAAAAAAAAATCTGTGTGAATCATCCCAGAAATTTTACTACCTATTTGGAGATGAGGGGCTGCCTCACTCTGTTTCAAAACTTTTCAAGAGTAGTAATCTTGCTTTGAAATAACTCATACTACCCCAATCCACGACTCGTCCATGTCTCGTTCTAATTATCTCTTCCCCCTGTAGCGTTCCAACTACCTCTATTGCTAAGTTCTGCACAATAGTTCTTTCACAATCTAACATGAGCTGACATCCATCACGTTCGACCCGTGGTCAGGGATAGTTCTTAAGGTCTTCTGATTGGAAGAATATTCGTGGAAGGTAACCGACCCTCTCTTAGTAACACAGGAGTATGTTTTCCCAGCAAAAAAAAAAAATAAAAATAAAAATTTCGCCTGAGGTACCCGGTAAATGCTCCGAGAAATTCCAGAGATTAACATCTGATAATGTGAATCAAACAATCCAAAACAGTTATCTGTGGACATCTCGTAGTCTGAGATATACGTCAGGAATACACGCGGATAAGGTCTGTCCCAGACCAGCACCTTTTCATATTGTATTACGAGATTATAAACACGTAATAAAAATACTAAACGAAATAAATCCATACGGTTACGATGCGATGTCCCTTAAAAATTACTTTTGATAATTTCAAATTTTCACAGAAATATTAATTCAAAACTGTTTGAAGGGACAGTGGACTTTCAAAATTGTGAAATTTGTTCAAAAATTCGAATTTTTTTTTTTATTTTTTTTTATTGAATTGTGAAACTACGGACGAGTAGGAATGTGTTGCAAAAAGAATTTTTAATTTCTGTGATTACTTTCCTAGTTATAGGCATTTGTATTTAATTTAGATATTATGTGGTTACTAATAGCAATAACATTAAATGTGTTTTTCTCAAAATAAAAATTTTCATGTCATACGAATATTCAAACTGCTCCAGGCGCATTTCTAATTATCATATTGCTTTGAAATTTAAGTTTTATATACTTAACTGTATATCAAATAAATTTTATTGAAAAAAATTATGCTTCGTAGCTCAGAATTTCTAAATTTTGTACTTGAAAAGACGATTTATAGGTATTTTGCGTAATAAAATGAGTGTTTTCACTATTATTTTTTCTCTTTATATTTTTAATGAATGCTTAAAATAAGCAATAAGTTTCATTGTTAGTTCTATAAGGTATCATGTAAATAAAAATTACCGTATTATATGCAAAAGAAATGCGCATGGAACATTTTTAATTAGGCCAATTTTTGATATAATTAATAATTCATAATTCATAAATTATTAATATTTCATCTTTAAATTTTAACCACTTTTACATATCTATGGTACTAATCACGTATTCAAATTTCAAGCAAGTCCATCCAAAACAAAAAAAGTTAGGTTTGAAGGTCCACTGTCCCCTTAAAGAAGTTTTACCCCTGTTAGTTCTCACGCAATTTACGTTTTTTTCTTTTGTTTTTTGTAGACTCTCCGGGTTGTAAATAAAATATGCCGAATGAATGCGGGGTGTGACTTGAATCGCAACCAGTAACATACTCATTTGACACTACTCAGTATTATTGTGAAGAAACAATTTCACAGCCGCAACAGGAAAAAAATAATTACATATATACACTTCAGTAGAAAATAATTACATTACATATATTTATAATTAAAATTTTGGCTCAAGTACGATACTCATACGGATGCATGAAATGTGGAAATAAAAATTTCATCGCAGTAACCTCAGACTTTAAGATAACCGTACTCGCTCGTTTCATGACGTGAGGGAGGGTGTTTCTTTATGAACGGTAATTTTTCGCACTGAAATGTCGTTACCGCTTCGTAATAAATGATTAATGAATTGATAACAATTATTTTACCGCTATATTTGTTTACTTCAAAGATCTTTTCTCATTATAATTTTTTTAAGAATAAAAAAAGTATTCAAGTGGGAGTGCTGGGTGATTTCTGCTAGGTATTTTTTTATAATATTTCTATATTTAAAAAATATTTATTATTATAATTTGCTCATATTTTTCATTTTATATAACAGAACATTTTTTTTTTTTTTTTTTTTTTTTTTTTTGGGGGGGGGGGGGGTTACAGTTATGTAAAGTTTTTAACTAAAGTTCAATTTTCTAAAAAATTATACTTTTGGATTTTTGGATTTTTGCATTACTAGAAAACTTTGCAAACAATTTTATATATCCTGATTCCGGCACGTCTTTCTCATTTGTCCTTAATTTTTAAAACTTTATTTTGCGGGATGGATATTCAACGATTACATAAGCTTCTAAATTAAAAGTTTATTCTTTTTTATAAATGTTCCTTTATGCATTTCCATGAATAAAAGTCTTTATTTTCTATTGTATTCGCAGTGGATGTTGGGCCAATGAGCCCTTAACAAAATCTATGACTAAAGAGTTAAGCTAGCGATTTCTGACATTCTTTAAGATTGGGTGATTAGAACTGTAAACATTTTTCCAATTCTTATTTTCATACATCCACTAAAAGACCCTTGTAAGCACAGAGGCGGACTACTACATAATAAATGTACTAGAAATAAATGATCTATTACTATAAAAATGCAAAACAAAAATGGTTTGGGATCAAAAATGTGAATTCACTTATATTATCTTTTAAATACTCTTCAAACTTGTTGATAATAATAAAAAAGTTTTGATATAAATCTAGAAAAGCTAAGAGTTCAAATTAAAAATTAACCATAATTCAAATAACATTGATTGTCTTGAATTACCTTCTTACTGGATAATAAAAAAAATAAAACAATTGTCTAATTCAGAGAATACTGGAAAACCATTTTTTTTCTTAAAGGATAAGGTAACCTCTTAACAGTTTTCATTTTGTGTATCAAATCAAATGATTTCAAGATTGCCAAATAGAGTCTGCAATACAGATCAGTACCACAGGAAATCAGGTGAAGATTAATCTTTACTTATTATAACACTTCTTGGTTAGAGAAAATCACACCATCCTCCTCATAAACAATGAGATTTTTTAAAAACATATCAATTTAAATCGTTTTTCATGATAGAGTATGAAATATTTTATTCTTCAGTCATAAATTGTGCACCGAGAGAAACTGCAAAAGTTTAATACCATATCTAACAAAGCAGTGACTAAAGAAACATATATACATAGTATACAGAACAGTAATACTCTTACAATTTTTTTTTAGGGATAGGTAAATTAAAAAACAATGTACAGTCATATAAAATTCCCTACATGATGAAATTTAAACTGCATAGTTCATATACAAACATGGTTATGGTCTTTTTATAAATTACTTCCCATAAACTATATTTCTTTTCCTAGGAGATGAAAAAACAATCTTCTCCATTTTCTACGCTTAAGTTCAGGTGACGACACTGGCAAAACATTTATTGTCTTTATTACGAGCTAATGTGACAAAATGAAAAAGATGTTACCTAACAAACGAGTTGTTACTTTCAAAATAAATTGTAAAGCAAAAGCCTTTTATACAAATATCATTAGATTATAAAATGTTTACAGACTATTACAGGGCGGTTAACAATAAAAGATTGTTGAGCTTATAGCAGAATGCAAAAAAAAAATACTAAAGATATCTGAAGGGTAGGGTTTGGTTTAGGAGCATTTGGAACTTCTAGAACATAACTAGCCATTTCTTGAGGTAGAGAGTTACAATCAATAACATTTGTGATTGGATTAGAGAGTACAAGAGCCTGATTATTATCTCCCTCGCTGGAAGAGAAATTATGAGAAGTTCAGCACAAGCCTACTTTAATAACACTTGCCAGAGGAGGAGGTAGTGCTTTGACATAAATTTGCTGGCACCTGGCACATACATTCATATAGTCGGTCATATGTTTTATCAAATATTTTAAAGCAATTTTATTCAAATTTCATTAACCTTATGTAAAACTTCATATTTTCTTTAAAAGATGTTGATAAAATTAAGAGCCAGTTTCAGGTTTCTAGACAAAATAATCACTTAAAGGTAGATCAGGAGATATAAAAGGGGTAAAATGAGGTGCAACATGACACCATGAATATGCCAACGTAAATTTGCCTTAATTAACTTGTGAACACAAATGTATATATACCTATGAATATAAATAACATATTCTCACCATTTTTAATTACAATGCTCAGGACATGTTAGATTTTCAAGGAGGAACTAGACAAAATTCGGCATTACCTGATTTTCCAAGAAATTGTCACTTTTTTTTTCTTTCTTTTAACATACTGGAAGCCTCCTGTCAGTGGCGACCCAACATAGAGGCAAAATAGGCAGCACCTAGGGTCTTGTGTGGCTGAAACAAACGAAAGTATGTATTTACATGCATATTTTTGTTAGGAGTTTAAATGACATATAAGAGTGAAAGAAAAACATTTTAAATGCTGATGAATTAAATTTTATTATATGAATTCATTCATTTAGCAGTTGCACGGTATGATACGTTTGTAAATTAACTTTATAAGCTATGGGATGAGAAGAAATGGAGCTGCTTTCAGCTATAAAACACTTTGAACAATTTATCACTTGGATAGCAGAGTACAGAAACAGCGGAATGGTATCAGCAATAATCACTGAAAATGAAATTGCTGAAGAATTTAATGTCTTAAAATAATTTAAGGAAATTCAGAGGAGGAAGAAATAAAACATTTTTTCAGTATGAAATGACAGGAGTGAAAATCCAGAAGACATGTTCAAAACAGAGTATTTTGAGATGATTATTGATATAAATTCAGGGCTGAAATTCAAGGTTTTCAAAGGACAAAGAATAAGAGTAAAATTTTGGGTCTATTCATTACATAAATCGGTTAAAGGAATAACCTAATGAAGAAATTCTCCATAGTTGCCAGCAACTTCAGGAAGTTCGCACTGTGCTAAATGAGAGAAAATTATACTCTGATACACTAGCAGAAAAACTTAACCTAAAGCCTTAAAAGTTAGTAATGCTCTAAAGTTCATGATTGAGAACAGTATTGATCGTGGATATGTTAATTATTTACTATTCAAGTATTTGAAGAATCATTCATGCTGAATGATCATTCTTAAAGTTAAAGTTAAATGTATTGAAATATTTATTTCATAAAAAAATTATACTACAATAAATATTCTATTGTATAATTATTATCCATTGTATGCATTATTCTAGAATAATTTTCTCTTAGTCACAGGTATATATTTTTTTAATGTCCTATAATATCAATAACATTTCCCAAAAATAGTGACAACTTGTTTATCATGTGTACTTTTAATTGCAATAATAACATCTTAATATTTCATTTCAGTAATATTTTAATATTTAGTCAAAAGTTTCCTTTCTTGAGTCATATATTCCTGATTGTGTTCCAGTAAATAATACAAAATTTTTATGTTCCAAATAATATTATTATTTAAAAAATATTTGTCAAGGAAATATTACAACAAATCTCTTGTTATGTTAAAAACACACTAATATGAACATTTGCAAAAATCTAAAAATAGAAATTGACTAAAAACCTAAAATAATTGAGCGCTTTCCCTGCCCCCGCATTCTCACTGCCATGCATATAAAGCATTATGCATGCCTGCAATATAAAGCTTCTGTACGGAACAAACTGAAGAATCGAAGGGAGAAACATGTCAAAATGGGCATTTTAGAGTGAAATCTCACTACAATAGTACAAATATTGTACTTCAGTCATATTTTCTAACAATAGACTTGGTGAATCAAAAATCATTGTATTCAGATTACAAAGAAATGTAGTCACCAGGTCATAAAGTTTTTACAGGCTAAAAAATCATTGCTTATTCTTGAGCAAATAAAGAAGAATTAAAACTAGAAGCTGAAATAGGAGATCTACCACAGAATCTCTTGTGAAAAGGGGCATGCAAAAATTTGGAATTTTCTGACAATTCCTTTAAATAGCTGAATGGTTTAATAAAGCTAAATACCTACTAAAACTTCACTTATGAAAAGATGATTCGATGAGAAAACATGCAATGTGAAAGATACAAAATACCCACAATTTTTCTGCTGAGAAGATTTACATGTCTATATCAATATAACAGATTTTGGCTATTAGTCAGTATTCTCTTTATAAAATTTTAAGTCTGTGAAACAGAGCCTAACACAAACAAACACTTAATATATGTTTGAAAGGAAGTACTGTGATCATTTAGAAACTTTCTAGAATGCCTGATAAAAGATAGCCACTTAGGGTTCGAACAAGTTTTGGTTGGAGGCACAGTGCTTGCTACTTATTTAGTAGTCTTTCCAGAATTTCGAGAAAAATGTTTGCAAAAATGACAAAGAATATTCAATTACTAGTATGCGGATGAACCAAAAAGTTACTGGAAAGAAATGTTTGAGGTGCAATGTTTTTTAAAAATATCATACAAAGCTAGACAGGCTAGAGAAGTAAATTCCAGATAATTCTACAGAACGAACATTGAAAATATGCTTTGGTCCTTGAAATTGCTTTGACAGATGTAAAAATGATTCAGAATAATGACCAAATGATGTCTATAAAAGATGGAGACATAGATAGCTATATTCTGGTCAAAGAAATATTATTAAAATCTATTGTTTCAGGGAACACTATAAAAATTCTACCATTGCTACAAATAACAGCCACTGGCTTATAAAATGCATATATATATATATATATATATATATATATATATATATATATATATATATCTTTAAGGATAATTTTAACCATTCATATAACTATAGAATTGGGAAAACAAAGCATTTTTACATAAAAATCAATTAAAAAATACCTGAGGTCAACAATATCGCAGGAGAGACTCAACAGCCTTTCAATACTGTCTATAGAGCAAGTAGAAACTAGGAAATTAAAATTGCATGAATTTATACATGATCTTTCAGATAAAAAATCTAGCAAAATTTGATTGTAAATAATTTTTATCTGTGATTAAAATATATGTAGTCTAGCTACTTTTTAGATTTCTTTTCTTATAAATATACATAAAAAAGGACATATGACCACCTTCCTAATTTTTGTCTTTCATACTTCAAATGAAATGATTATCATTTATTGTATATTAGAATTTTAATGGACCCCACTAAAATGTCTGCAATTGGGCCCCGCAATGACTAAGGTTGGCCCTGATCAAAAGTAAGAATGACAAGTACTCGGATGTGTAATTTTTCAGTGCATATTAATTTACTGTTATACTCTGTTACCTTCTTATATACGGGTTAAAGGTGGCCTTGTGGTAGTGCATTGGCTTTCGGTGCTAAGGATGCTCAGATCACATCCTGACGTGCGCCATTAAATACCTCGATGTCTAAGCCCAATATGGGCATGTTAAATCCATAGACTGGAAAGTCAGATTGTGAGGTCACAGAAGGTGGGAGAGGGTATGATCTCCTAGATGTCACCCCTGGATGTGCGCAGTTAAAAATTGAGGTTGGCACTAGATAGGACAAACACCTACCCCTGTGATGCTATAGAAGTCGGAGACGTACACTTCAGCCTGAAGCCTATATGGACCTGATCTGGAACTTCCAACAACAACCGTCATATAAAGTATGTTAATGTCGAAATTTTCAAATTTTTAAATATTAAAATGTAGAAATCACATTTTAATATTTAATATTAAAAAAACTTTTCTAAAAGATTTCTTTAAATGTTTAAGAAGTCATAGGTAACTATCTGTCAACAAAACAGATAGTGAGAAAGAAACTTCAACATGATATGCAAAGCTATAAAAAATGACTGCAAATGAAAGAAAATATCTTCTAGTAAACGATCAACTTCTATTCAGAAATTTTTTTCAAACAGTTTCTATAAAAGGACTTAATGTTTATACAAATTTCCATCATGCAAAATGAAAACTTACCAGCCTATATTTTCACCCTTGGGCCAAAATTTATATTTTATATAAATGGTTTAATACAATCCTCTAATGCCTTTTTAAACTTTTTTTTTCCATCCAGAAATACAATTCATTTTATGCATATTTCCTCACTGCATAGCTACACAACATATTTCTAGAGCAGTGAGAAAAATAAGGAACACCAGAATTTTCAAAACTATATATTTGACACTTTTACTACAGTTACTTTCTATTCATTAAAAATTTTTTATCCCTAGGAGGGTATAGGATACATATATCCTAATACAACAAACATCAATTTGGCTAACACTGATCTGAAGGACCAAAACTATTTTATTAAAAAATTATCCGAGACATGAACTGGAATAATACAGTTTTAAATTTTGCCAGTATAAAATAATCTATTTTGTTTAAAGAATATGCAGGTAAGAGAGCAGACATTTGCAATCTAGCTCTAAACTGACACAAGTATAATTATTACAATAAAAATTTTTGAAAAACCATATCAAGTCTGTCTTAAATATCAGTTAAAACAGACTTTGAAAATCTTGAAATGTTTCTAATGAAGAAATCTTTAGAATGCATGGTGCAGAGAAAATTAAACATTTTGATATAAAATATATTAGTAATGGCATAGTTTTAAAGTGTTAAATAATATAGTTCTCCTTTAATGAGAATTTCAATTTGAAATATCAAGTAGTACTTTTAAATCATCCTTTTTGAAATACATTGATTTAAAACTTTAAACAAGCATATTATAATGAATGATGTACCTAAAATATGAATATTTAGGAGTATGACATTTAATGCTGTTATCTTTGTTCCAATGAAAGATGAGTATGAATGTTATTTATTAAATCTTGTCATCAAAAATGTTATCACTCATGAATACAGAAACAAATAACATATGAAAAATGCTTTCAAATGCCATCGTAAAAACATCTCTAATAGAAGAATTATACAAGAAAGTTACACCTGAACTAAAGATTACTGCACATGGTGCCAAGCTATAAAAACTCATCAAATTAAGTACCAATTCATAATTAATGTGGAAAATTTAATAATTTAAATAGTTCTATCTATACGTTTTACATGAAATTAACAGTGCATATCAATTTCATTGTAATTTTAAAAAATTTAAAGCACAAAAATGATTGTTTGTTAACGTCAATAAGATTGGATGTTTTAACAATTTTAATGTATTTAAAAAATGGGATGAAATATAAAAAAAAAACACCAAACATATGAATGTTTGGGGGAAATGCTGAATTTTCCATAGCCTCAAATTTGGTGATTATATAAGTGGTTTCTTTATGTTCTGCTACAATTCGGTTGTAATCTATAAAATAAATGATTTTATCATTCAGTTTGATGGCTTAATACTCTGCAATCCTGATCCAGCTAAGCTTCACACTTATATCACCAAAGGTCAATAATTATATCTCAGAAATATCAGTTGGTTTTTTTCAGTTTTAACTAATCAAATCTGAATGGTGATCATTTAAATTTGTTAAGCCAATGACAATTGAAATTACACTCAGATAACAAATTATAAGTTCAGTGATGAAAAATCCTTCGAATTCTTTTTATAACATTTTATTTTCTTTCTTTTCAAGGAATACAATCAAGAAGATGAGAGCTTACCCTTGTTATTTATATCTTAGTAATTACTTTTATAAATTGATTTTTATACTTTGGAAATATTTAAATTTGAATTTTTGTTCTAAACATTCACCTGCAATACTATTGTCATATATATTTTTTTCATTCTTCTATACACGCTGAAGTTATCTTGCTGCTAACTTTTAAATTTTATGTACTTTCTTTTTTTACAGTGTTTATATTTTTATGTGTCCATCTTGACATACATTTAGAAACCGATTGATAAATTTTGGACACTCTGTTATCTATTACTGCAATTATTAACAGTTCAAAAACATTTATATAACTCATAACAAGGAAAATTGTTAAACACGGTGTGTCTCACTTGTATGCACTTGTCAGATGAACCAGGGCAGGGGGTAAAATAATACAGCGGGCTCCCTCCCCACTCAATATTTGAACATTGTATACATTTTTTTAGTTAACTCATATTTTAACCGGGACCCCCAGAAGCCTGGGCCTCGGTTATTTTGTTTCCCCTGCCGGCGGGCCTGCTTGTATGATGATATATTTATACAAAAACATTTTTGTAACTCAAAACAATTACCAAAATGGCTAAACACGGCACTGTCTCATTGTATTATTAGAAATATTTATACATTTTGGGTAAAAATTGTAAATAAAATTATTAGAGAAATCAGATTGGCAACTTTTGGCAATCTCTGGAAATCGCTGAGCGTATATTTTAATAACACGCCACCATAGACCAAAAAGTAATGATCTACTAATTTGCTGAATAAAACATACCATAGCTGAACATGCAGTGTTTAACGATTTAATAGGTATACGTACGCATGGTATTAACATTTAGTTTCACTCAAGAAGGAAAAACAAAAGCGTAAAATGTGAAATCATATATATTATATTTAACTTCCATGTATTAATCCATCCTATTATATTTAATTCTTAACAAAACAGTTCTGTCATACAATACAGAAAAAAATGACCCGTTAATTAAACTTACTTGAGTACTGTTTATTTTTCTAGCACCTAGATTAATGTTATTTCTTTACACTATCCATTCTAAAAGCTGGGATATTTTGTCGCCGACAGTTTTTCTCCTTTAATTATTTAGATTGCAGAGAATTGAAAGAAACAACATAAACAACGCATGTAACCGATACCGTTGCCACTGGTGAGTATAAATATACTCCTGTATACACTACCCATGAAGCTACAAGGAGAATAAGCTTCAAAGGGGAATTCCTCGAAAATGGACTGATTTTCGTCGGTCATCGGAAAATGGTGGGACATTTAACGGAGGCGCCGATTTTTCATTTAGTTATGTGGACGCGTGTTTTTAAAATTGTTTTACAAATTTCTCCATGTTTTTACTAACTCGCTTTCTTGTTTGTTTGTTTGTGCGTTTGTTTGTGCGTTTGTCCAGTACAAATCTTGCAATCGATTTTTAACAAACTTCCCGATTAGCTAGACATTTGAAACTTTTAGAATAGCCCAGAACACGATGACAATGCATTATTTTGATACTTTTAGCCATCTTTAAGCATTGAATTCATTTTCAGTTAATTTTGTTTAGTAGAATGGTGCAGCCATCTATCAGCCGGGATGGGAACGAAAAGTTAAATGCAAGTTAACTTCCAATTAACTTCATTTTCTTTCAAGTTGATGGAATAATTCATCAAAAATTTTTTAAAAAAGTATTTATAAATACATAGAATTTTCAAGTTTATATGATTCAACAGAAACTTTAAAAACATGGTATATAAAAAGTTCTTTTTATCTTGTAATTATTAAATTTATTCTGTGCACAGATATGACAACATGTTTTGCACCTGGTTGTACTAGTGGCTATCGATCAGCCATAAAAAGAAACAAAGAAAGTGGACAGAGATATCCTAGTTTGTGTACTGCTCCTAATGTAAGAACATTGTTATTGTCTTGTTTTGATATAAGATGTATAAAAGTGAGAGAAAAATACTTTGTTTTTAAAAGTCATTAATATTCTAGAAGCAAAACACTAAATTTTAATAAACTAATTAATAAATTAATTTTTCAAATTATAAAATAAATTTATACTGGACCTCCTATGCCAGTAATAGGTTGCAATGAGCGACATAACTTTCATTTTATTCAAAATGTTATTCACTTTTTCCTCATTACGCGCATGCATTTTATATGCAAACAAGAAAATAAAAATTCTCGACTCTGCGCTAATGTTAAAAAATTAAGAAAACTCTCAAAATTATAAAACACATTATTTATTATTAAATTTAAGCTTCTATTTTATATTACTTTTGAACCGAATTATTCTACTCATTTAATAATTTAACTGAATAATATATTTTATTATACCATTAAAATTAACTATGATATTAAATCTAACTGTATTTCCATTCAATTTGAAAAGTTATTCCTTTGACATTGATAACCTTCCACCTCAGGGCCTGACGTAAACTGTCTCTCTCAAAAAGATAAGGAAGTTCTTCAAGGTCTTATCGAACACACCATACCATCCTGCACCCATGATAGCATTGAGAAAGTTCACCCGATGTCTTATGATTCTTATGATTTCTTCCGGATTGGTAAGCATGAGAACCAGATTGGCGAGTTCTATATTCAAATTACTAACAAGCCTAACCTTTCAATTATTACTAATCCGAAGGTAAAGACTAAGATAGATATTAACACTGACCATCTAGCTCTCTCAACCCTAGAAGCCAAGTCAGCGGCTAAAGCCATTGACTTCCTAACACAACAGCCAGGTTAACGGCAAAGCGCCAATCAATTTGGCCTATATCCTTCAAATGTAACCAGTGCTTCAAATGTCAGCATTTCCATCAGCACAGTAAGCACTGTTATATGAATACCAGATGCGTGAAATGCGCTGGCGATGAATACACAAATGAATGTCCAAAACGCAAATTAGCCGTAACCATCAAATGCTTTAATTCGCAGGATAATCAACCAGCTAAATACGGGGGACGGCCGACTTTTCCCCATAATATCATTGGTAAAAAACAAGCCGAAAAAGAGACTAAAGAGCAAGAAGCTAAAAAGCAAAACTAGTTTCTGCAAATATATCCTACGCTCATATAGCCACAGCCAACTTAAATAATACTGCGAACACTCACACCTCAGAATTAAATTCGGATGTACCCCCTCCCCCCCTCCTCCAACCAAACTCCCAAAATTTTGTAAAATCCCCCAACAACAGTATTACATCAGTAAAACAATTTTAGGAAGCCGCTAGAATAATGAAACAAATAATAGAAGAACTAGGTGTTTAGATTTCACTGACACCCTAGAAAACCTCAGATCAGTCAAAGCTAACATTACAAAGTCGGCGACCGCAGAAGATAAAGCTTGCAGCTTCTTCTACGGTCTTCGCAAGTCGTTCCCGGCATCAGGGTGATGGCTCCCTCGTCTCTTTCTGTTTTGGCATGGAATTGCAATGGTATCAGCACTAGGATCCGTGAGTTCAAAGTCTTTCTACATGAGCATTGTCCCGGCTTAATTCTAAGGCAAGAAACACATTTCAGACCAGCGGATAAACTAAAAGTTTTCAATTATACAACTTATAGGAGCGATTATACAAACTCACTCCATCCCAAGAGAGGTACCGCCATATTAATTAAAAACTCCCTTCCCCACCTTGGAATTATTCTCCCCTCTCTTAAAAACATCAGTGCTCCTGCTGTAAACGTTAAACTTCCCAACCTCTCCCATTATACTATTGTGTCTGTATATATCCCGCCAGGTCAAAAAGCTGTAGATATTAAAAGCGATTTAAATACTCTTAGCACCTTAAACATAAATACTCTAATCTTCGGGGATCTAAATGCACAACATAATCTTTGGAATTGCACCACTCATAACTACTATAGTAATACAATCTAAGACTTCGCGATTAACACTAACTTTTGACATAATTACACTCTTTTCTCCCACACACTTTAATAATCGTAGCAGGAACGTTATTGACTTTGCCCTTTTAAAAGGTTTTCCCCGGTGATCTCACTATATACGCACCTTTTGTGATTATCATCTGACCATAACCCTGTAGAAATTAAAATCCCACTTGATCGCAATCCCTTAATTATTAATTACACAAAACACATCAACTGCAAAAAGTTTACAAACGAATTTGACAATATCCTATACATTCCCCCTATAGTAAATCATGCAAACGAACTTGAAGATCTTGTAACCAGTGTTACTACTGATATAAATAACAGCTTAAATAACATCACCAAACTAATCCCCCCACCCGTTAATACTCGCCAATACCAACATCTTAAAATCCTTATAAACAATAAAAATAGAGCGCGTAAAAATATCAATAGAACTTCTGAAAACAAAACTAATATGAACAATGCCCAGGAAGGTCTAAAACACTACCTCCGTGACCTTCCAAACAAAAACTTGGAAAATTATCTCGAATCGTTAGACACCACTGACAACTCCATTTGGTAAGCCGCTACACGGTTTAAAACTAGAACCGTTCCATCCCCCCTCTAAAAGACCTCGAACAAAATTCCCACGGCTTGACAGAGGTAGATAAGATTAACATCATAGGGAAAAACTTTGCTAACAACTTTTCTCCTAATTCCGTATTCCATAATAGCACTGAAAATATAGCCAAAAATATTTTAAACCTTTTTCTTACCACCCCACATGAAAGCCCTAACATTAACAACACCATGCTCAAGCATAAAATTACAGTTGTAATTATTTCCATATTTAAATTTGAGCACTTTCCATGTAGCTGGGAAAACTCAATCATACATTCTTAAACCTAAGAAACCCCACTCCTCACTAGGGTGGGCCGAAAAAACTTTTTTTTTTAGGAAACGGCTAGTTGAAAAAAGTTGTTACACTTATAGATAAGAAAAACTGTAAAAAAATTTTGTGAAAAAAAATCTTCCGTTCGCGCATTCACTTTGAAATATTGAAAAAAAAAAGAAAAGAAAATTTTTTCAGCAGTTTTTGAAAAGCTCTGATATAATGCATTTCAAATGCAATAGTTCGCAATGTATATGTCAGACTCTCGTCTCCCATTCCTAAGTGGAATTGATGAACGTGTGTAATAGCGTCTTCAATAAGCACCAAAAGAAACGCAAACAGGTGTCGAGAGCCATACACCTTTGGAAACCCTCGAGAATAGGAGGTAGTCAGCTCATTTAGAATGATTACGGAAACACAGCGGCGCACGTCATCTAAGGTAGGAACGGTGGACAATGAAATCCACAATAGGTGGTCTGCGTAGCACGGATAAAAAAGGCCGATTGTCGTTCGGAAAGAGAGGAGAAGGAGGCATAAAAGACAGACGCGAGTAACGGACGAGGAGAATAGATTTGGACTGTTGAAAGGGTCAACACGCTTACGGAGGGACGGGGAGCTCGTCGGACATTGAATAATGAGCCCTACTCCCAGGGTGGATTTTACGTTCGTCAAAACGAACCGTTGTAAATGAATTATCTAATCGAGAGTTTAATATGTTAATAAACCAGATGTAAATAAGAGTTGATTCTACAATTATAATTCCTTCTACATGATAATGATTTGTCGGATCACGACTATAAAGGTTAACATTGGCGTAGTCGAAAAAAAGAACGTGGGAGGACCCCAGCGATACGGAAGGTATCAGAAAAAGATGATCTAGAGTACTAGAGTAGTGATACATCTTTAAGGAGACGCAGTTTCAAGAGAAGTTGGATTCCGAACGAGTCTACTGGGCACGACTTCAGCGACAGATATTTACTCGGTAACTGGTCAAGAAACGGGAGCAGAAACCTGGGCCAGGAGAAATTCAAGGTCGGAGTGAGGTGTGCATCAGAGAATTCGACTAGACACGACTTCAGCGATAGAAATTTACTCAGGAACTGGTCAGGAAACGGGAAGAGACACCTGTATCAGGAGAAATTCAACAGCGGAGTGAAGTGTGCAGCAACGACGTGGTTGTATAGTGAACTCTCTTGAACTGTGATCAAAGTGCAGCAGCGAAGAAAGATCAGAGTGGCAGTTTTTCATCGAGGTGAAAAAAGGGTAAGTGATTCTATCTTTTCTCCCTGTGTATGAGATAACGGTAGTAATTAGTTGAGGGAATTGAATTTATTTTGATAAGTGTTGAAGTGTTGATTCATGTGTATAATGATGGAAGTAATTTGTTGAGTTATTGAATTTTTGGTAAATGGAATAATATTATTGTAAAAGTGAAAAAGTGTTATTTTGTATAACGGGAAAAATGTACAAGTGTTCGTACTAGTTATTAGTGGAAGTGATTTATAATTGTAGTAGTTAAATGCTCGTAGAATTATCATAATTGTTGAAGTAAATAGTTCAAGATCAGTATAGTTGATTATATTTTGTTATAGTGGTAAAAGTGAATTTGTACTTGTTTGCTGCATTTGTGATTAAGTGATATAAGCTAAAAATGGCATTCATAGGGAAGGGGCGGAAAGCCGATTTAATTTTGTTAGCTGCAGAGTTAACAGGGATTTGTCCGTCTTCTGAGAACAGGACATACACTGATCTTAAGGAAATGATATTAGGAAGTGAGAAATATGAGGAAGAGTCCGCTAAGGAACGGTTATTTGCCATAATTAATGAGAGATTAGAACGAGAGCAAAGAGAAATAGCAATACAGGAGAGAGATAGACAGGAAACATATAAACAAAGAGAAATGATGTTAAAATCGAAAGAATTGGAAGTTGAAGAATTGAGGATGACGGCAGCTAAAAGACTTTCAAGTTTAAGGGTCAGAGAAAGTATTGGAATGGTTAATAATAATTTCGAAGGAGTTTTGAAAGAGGAAAAAAGGGTTATTCTTGAACCACTAGTTAACACAGATAAGGTATTTGGCAAAATTGACCAGAAAAAGGAGGATAAAAGATGTTCTGTCTGTAATAGTAAAGACTATTTGAAATATCAGTGCCCCAAAAGAGTTCAAAATCTCAGAAATAGAGGGAATCAGAGGGGAGATAAATTTGAGATGGAATTTAACAGAGGCGAAATTATTCAACCTGAGAATAAAATTGAAATCCAACAGGAAAGGGAAGTGAGGGATGTAATTACTCAAGGAAAGGAGGTCCTTGAAGGGGTAGCATGTTCCCAAAGGCATTTGAGTAACAGTACAGATCAGATATTAGAGGAGGAGTTGATTATTCCTCCTAATATGTTCGAAATTGTAAGGGATACAGAGGAGGAGATGGCTATTCCCCCGAATAGATTTGAAAGCACAAGAGACACAGGTGAGGAGATGTACTATAAGGGAGGAGGTAGTGAATTATGTCCTAATGAGAATTTAGATGAGACAGAGGAGGAGATGATTATTCCCCTTTATATGTTTGAAATGGGAAGTCAGACGAAGGATGAGGAGATGTACTATGAGGGAGGAGGTAATGAATTAAGTCCCAATGAGAATTTAGATGAGGTGCGAGAAATTGATAAAATTTTGGATGGGGAATTAAGTCTCAATGAGAATTTAGATGAAGTGCGAGAAATTGATAAAATTTTGGATGGGGAATTAAGTCTCAATGAGAATTTGGATGAGGTGCGAGAAATGGGATTTTCAACGGAAAAAGAGAGGAAAGATCAAATTGATATGTTACGGAATAAAGGGTTAGAGGAAACTAATAGTGAGAATGGAAATAATCAAAGAGAAGCACGAAACGAAAAATTAAATGCCCAGGGAAGCCCCAACGATACGGGTAGGAAACAGACACAAACTATGGGAGAAAATACTTCAGCAGAAAAGGGTGATTTTGAACCGATACTAGATCACGAACCCACAAAGGAGTCACTGAGAGATGGTCAAATAATAAAGCCCAAAACCCATTCGTATTTATTTAGGGTCCCGTAGAAATCGCAGAGAGAATCATAAATTTAAGTAACTCCCAAAGAATTCCGGGAAACTCATGTAATTGTGTATTTTATAAATGTTCTAAAATTGATTTAAGTAGTTCACGAAGAATTCATTGAAAATTTAATTAAATGTGTATTTTGGTAATTGTATTGATAACTAATATTGTTGAATCCTAAGAAAAACGGATTAAATTTGTAAATATAATGGTATTGAGAATTTAAGTGTATAAGTTATGTGATAGTTATTTTTTTTTTGGTTGTTTTGTTGTATGAACACTTGGTTTATGTTTTTTTAAGTGAAGAACTAAATTAATGTTAAGTATTCCCTAGAGATTTGGGGAAGTTTCATTAAAATATGTAAGTTTAACTGGTTAAGATTAAGCCAGGAAATTCCTAAAGACTTTGAAAAAAAAAAGGAAATCAAAAGTGTAATTATCTTAGAAATTCTTGCTTTAAAGATAAGTGATTGGTAGGCAAATAATTTGTTAGTTTTTAGGTTAAAGTAAAGAAATGAGCAAGAGTTATAATATTAATTTTGTGTCAAGGCTAAGTGCGAAAAGTAATTTTTGTTACCTGTAAATGTTGTGGCTATCTCATATGCAGATGAAAACATGGAATCATTTACTTGTAAAAATGAGTTATTGTTGTGGCTACAAAGCGCCCCCGTCACAAGTTAAAAAGCACAGTTATTACCTCATGAGTGTGCCTCGTTATCCTCTGATCAACAGGGACTGTTGTTCAAACGTGAAAACGTCTCAGACTTTTTTCACTTCTAAAGGAAGGGGCGTATGTCAGACTCTCGTCTCCCATTCCTAAGTGGAATTGATGAACGTGTGTAATAGCGTCTTCAATAAGCACCAAAAGAAACGCAAACAGGTGTCGAGAGCCATACACCTTTGGAAACCCTCAAGAATAGGAGGTAGTCAGCTCATTTAGAATGATTAAGGAAACACAGCGGCGCACGTCATCTAAGGTAGGAACGGTGGACAATGAAATCCACAATAGGTGGTCTGCGTAGCACGGATAAAAAAGGCCGATTGTCGTTCGAAAAGAGAGGAGAAGGAGGCATAAAAGACAAACGCGAGTAACGGCCGAGGAGAATAGATTTGGACTGTTGAAAGGGTCAACACGCTTACGGAGGGACGGGGAGCTCGTCGGACATTGAATAATGAGCCCTACTCCCAGGGTGGATTTTACGTTCGTCAAAACGAACCGTTGTAAATGAATTATCTATTCGAGAGTTTAATATGTTAATAAACGAGATGTAAATAAGAGTTGATTCTACAATTATAATTCCTTCTACATGATAATGATTTGTCGGATCACGACTATAAAGGTTAACAGTATAGTAAAAGGTTGTTAAAAGACAGAGAAACATTTTTATATGTATGTTTAAAACATTTATTGTACAAACAAAACATTCAAAAGTACCATTTTTTAAGAAAAAAACTTATTTTCATAAGATTGCTGCAAATGCTGTTTTTACTGCACTTTTTACTTTCGTCGCTCCTATTATACCACATTATTGATCGTTGAACTCAGACACATTGAAAGCAGTTTGTAAGGTTTACATAAGATTCGATATATCAAACTTTTATTCACAATAATCGAACTTTTAAGTGAATAAAATTAAAGAAGCCGCTTAAGTTATGCTAATTGCAGCATAGGCTGTTGGTATAAATACCGTCAGAAACGAAGAGAAGCGAAAGGAGACAGAAACGAAGCGAAAGGAAGTGAAAGGAGGAGCAGAGCTTACGAAACGAAGTATCGAGCTGGAGCTAGGCCTAGAGTCTGGTTTGTGTATAGTCGAGTTTTGCAAGCAGCCGCTCGAGGCGTATAGCTAGGTTGCTTCATACCTACGCGAGTTCGTGTTAGGCGAAAGTTATTTAGTAGTTGAGGCCAAAGTTTAGGAAGCAGCATTGCTGGTTGACTTTCGAAGTATCTGTGAGTATTTCAAATTGTATTTTCCTTGCATGAGTAGTTATACTAGCGAGAATATTGAATTGTATTTCCTTGCAAAAAGTGTGTATACAACTCGTACCATAAGTACGCATTATTTATGTTGAAAAAGAAAATATATGTGCTCAAGTATAAATAAACAGTGTTCTTTACTATAGAATTGTGTGTTGCTTATAATTCAAGTAGTGTATGCAATCTAATTCATATAGGGGCCACTCTAATTCAAGTAGGATACCCTTCAGTAATCTCTATACTGGCGCCCGAAAGTTTATATATACCCTGGTTGTTCTGTTTACATTTATAACGAACAACGTAATTGAATTTTGAACTGTGTACTGTATTATACTCTGATTTTGATAAAATTGTTGCAAGTACTCTATACTTATATACTATTTGAAAATGTCTGATATAAGACAAAACCCTGCTGAAAATTTACCAAGGGTAGTTATGGTTCAGCAATTTGCGCCATTCGAAGCTACCTTCAATGGCGGCCCCTCAAGCAAATTTCTACATGAGTTAGAGCGTTACTTTCATCAACATAGCACCCCTGAGAGGGTACGAGAAGTTTTATTCCCCCCCCCCCTCGCCAAAATTTTTCGCAAGTTTGAAATCTCCAGCGAAATTATTATCGCGGGCGAAACAACAGAAATTCACGACGTTATAGTGAAATTAGCGCACTTAAAGTAAATAGTGTGGAAATACCTTACGTGCACTGGCAAGTTGATTCACATGATATAATTCAACCTGTTAAAACTTTCAAAACGGTGGTTCAGCTCGTATAATTACACCAATCTAACTATAGAACACCAGTTCAAAACACTTGAGATGGGCACATAGCGCCCTCTATTGCTCATTTCGCTTCACTCCCCACCTGAACTCATTTGAGTTCAATCACATACTAGGCATAAAATTTCAAAACTATTCAGAAACAAATTTGAAACAATAAAAACAGTTAGTAATGCAAGTGACAATTTAAAAGCACATAAACACACTTTCACAGAAATAAATCTAACCAAAACACAATATACAAAATGATATCTAAATTAAAGTAATATAAATGAACAAATAGAGCATTATCTAAATTAATCAACAATGTAAAGATTATTAAGGGGGTCCGGGACACAAAATTCTATTTTCTTTGATTATAATCACATTGTAATGAATTTTTTTTCTCAAATATATGTTTATATGGGTATTACTATCCATATGAAAAATTATTAAAATTTTTGAAATTTCAATTTTAAAAAGTTAAAAATTTAAAAATTTAAACACATTTTAATTTTGATATAACTCATGAACGAATAGATATTTTCAAATAATTCTTATACTTTTATGTAGAGAAAAGATATTAAATTAATTTGTCTTCAGGGTTTGTAAAAATATTGCTTACAATTTTTTTAAAAATTGATAAAGTAAAAAAATTGGATTTTTTGGGGTGATTTTTTGTCTCATGGACAATATTTTCAAAACTCTTGTTTATTATTAAAAATCCTGAAGACAAATTAAAAATATTATATCAAAGGATATGTATACAAAATTTCAGCCATGTAGGTTAAATAGAATTTGAGATATAACAAATTGAAGTTGACAAATCTTGAAAAAACACATTCTGAGATAAATGGGTTTAAAGATTCAAGTGCTCTCATTTTCATAAATACTTACCATTTGATACATTTTACACTATTTAAATCTCCCATTAGGGATAATTTAACATATTTAATGCAAAATAATATTTTAATTAATGTAAATTAATGTATCAAAGAACATAATTTACTGATCTTTGCCATAATCGTTTAGCAATTTCAACTTAAATATCTCCTGATGAGCCGTTGAAATCTGCATCACAAACTAATTTATGTCCTTCATATCATACACTGAATTCTGCAGAATTTTTATCAAGGTATTTTTCAGTCACAGAGCACTCTTTACAAGTTTTGGATAAAGCGGCATAATCTATAATATATAATGTCAAAGTGTCAATTTCATAACCAACACCTATAATTAGAATTATACACCTTTTCAGAAATACTTACCATTTGATACATTTTACACTATATAAAGGTCCTATTCGGATTAATTTAACATAATTAATGTAAAATAACTGTAAAATTATTTGACTATACAGCCAAAATTACTTTTCATCAAAGCTGCTAAGCACACAGAATAATTTATTTATGAGGAAATTTTTAAACAGTACAAATAAATTTGCTAAAATAACCAGATTTGTAAAGCATTAATTTTTTCGAGTTTTGTTCTTTGCAAAGTTTTAATTTTGCTAAATGCACTTTTTTTCTATATAATTTGTATGCAGCTGTTGATTTATGATTTGATTTTCTGCACCTTCTTTTATCTTTTCGATGCATTTGTGTAAAGGTTATGGCAGAAGAAGACAGTCCTGCACTTTTCTGGATATTTTGAGCATACGCAGATGCACCTACATTAAAGTCTAAAACTGCTTGTGATACAGCTGCTTCAACACGTTGTTTAGAAGTGTTTACTTGTTTTGAACACCTAGACCATATCAAACTATGCAACGATTCATTGGAGTTTTGTGTTTTACCTTGAGAACATCTCTCTAAGAGTGAATCGTCTGCAAGTCTCTGAAAGATAGGCATAATTTTGCATACAATATCCATTGTTAATGGGGTCTTGATTTTAGTTTTGTGTGATTCGGGTTTTTTACCTTCACACATAGCTCTGTTATAGAAGCACCAGGAATTACTTTTGAAAGGGCACTTTTTATGAAATGGCTTCTCATCTGTTGAACTGCAGTGGTACAAAATGGCATAAATGTCTGTTTTCATTGCAACTACATCACCTATATTTCTTTGTATTGCATTTCTATAGTATTTTGTAAGTTTACTTATAGTACTTTCTTTTAAGCTGCCATGCTTTCTACCACCCAGAGTAATTCCACGTTTCTTCTCACTGTCAACCAATTTTCGTAAAGCACTCCCCATTCTTTTACCCACATGTTTAATGCACTCCTCTTTTTTCAGAACTATATCTGGTCCATACACTTGTGATTCTTGGAGTGATTTAAAAGTTTTTGAATCTCCATCGCCTAATAAAACAGTGTATCGAAGACCATAATTTACTGATCTTTGCCATAATCGTTTAGCAATTTCAACTTCCATAGCTCCTGATGAGCCGTTGAAATCTGCATCACAAACTGATTTATGGCCTTCATACCATACACTGAATTCTGCAGAATTTTTGTCGAGGTATTTTTCAGTCACCGAGCACTCTTTACAAGTTTTGGATAAAGCAGCATAATCTATAATATATCCTGTCAAGGTGTCGATTACACAACCAACACCATAATTAGAATTATGACCTCTTTTATGCCATGAGCCATCAAAACTCACAGCAATGTCAATAAATTTAGCACTGTGTAATGCATTGTTTTGATTAACATGTGCTATTTTAACTTTTTGTCGAATTTCATTCGAAGAGTTCATTGCTGTAACTTTTGTTGCAAGTACAACATGTTTCAGATGTCTGCTAAATGTTTTTGAGTTCATCACACTTAAATTCATAAAGGAGGAAAATTGCTCCATTCCTGCATGACCTTTCCCTAAAGCAGTAATTGCTTGCACAGCTCTTCTATTCACAGTATAGGGAGATTTCACATCACTCGAGAGACGTGTAGATGATGTTGTCTTGAAACGGAAATCACAGTTATCACAATAGATAATTATTTCGTGAGATAGGCCATATTTTTTTCCCAAAGTTAAATTAATACATGAGTTTTTGCATGAAACACAACAAGTTTTAGTAAAAAGTTGCTGAAGCACTTCAAAGTTCACTATCAGATTACACGATGACGAAACATCATTACACTGATCATGATAAATTTCACGTTCAGATGTACTTACGTTCTTCTGAAGTTCGTTTAAACGATTAAAATCATTATTATTTTCAACAGAAGCAGACAATACTTTGCTTCTTTTAATTTTCATTAAATTTGATTTAGTTGTAGTTGATTTCCTTTTACGACCCATTTTTCATTGAATTTGAAATATGATCGAATAAACTTAAACTCACGTGGAAATGCACCGTAACTACTGAAAAACAAGCATCAAATCATTTCACTTCAAACACGACACGAAAAAAAAAAGATAATATTAAACTAGAGAACCAAAGCGTTTGTTTACATTCTTTCAGCTAGTCAAGGACATTTAACTCCTGGTAGAGGGAGTGGCACACACAAACAGTACTCCATAAAAAATTAAATATCTATTGATGTAATCATCGTAGAAACATGCGGTTTGTTTTATTGGATTTTAAAAACTCTGTAGTATTTTTTAAGATTAAAAAATAAAAATGTGATTTTTTCGAGATTTATGTGTCCCGGACCCCCTTAAAGAAACATGCAAATTCAATGAAATAAAAATTATCAGTCATTAGAATCATTAAGTTCTAAAGGATATATAAGCTGCAATGGTCTTTTGAACAGTCCTTTGGCTGTTTTAACCAAACAGGATCGAACATGACCATTGCGTCCTAGGAGAACTCCACTTATAACTCCTAAGTTCCATAAAAACTTTGACTTTCCAGTTTCTTCAAGCAAAACAACATCATTCACTTTCAGGTCTTTCTGAGTTACCGGAGTAACGAAGTGATGGGCAGTTCTAAGATCCAGTAAATATTGATCTTTCCACTTTAGCCAAATTCGCTTTAACATGTTTGACTGATACTGCTTTCTTTTAGTCAAAGACTCCTTTGAGGAAGTTTTTTGCACTAATTCAGCAAAATTACTGGGGTATTCTATGTTCTTACGTCCAAAATGGTAAATGAAGTGGAGTAAGAGGCTCAGGTTCGCAAGAATCGTTATAAACATAGGGGAGAGGTCTTTGGTTCAGCACAACCTCTATCTCCGTCAGAACAGTCGTAAGTTCTTCAAATGTTAACAGCGCTCTTCCAAGGATTTTCTTGAGAGGCTCTTTAATGCGCTCGTATTAGACGCTCGTAAAATCCTCCCCACCATGGGGCACGTTCAACTATAAATTTCCAAGTAATTTCCTCTGATGATATGAAATTCTTGAATTCCTCGTTTCTGATAATATTGAAGAAATACATCAAATTCTTGTTCGAACTCTTGAAGGATTTTGCATTATCAGAGTACACTATACGACAATTTCCTCTCCTGGATACGAATCGTCAGAAAGCTAACACGAATTTCTTGGTCGTCATGTCGGATACCAACTCGAGGTGTACCGCCCGAGTGACAGCACAAGTAAATAGAGTAATATAGGATTTTGTTACCTCTTTTCCAGTCTTAACCATGACAGGTCCAGTAAAATCGATACCAGAAATACTGAAGGGTGGCGTTTCAGCAATTCTGTCCCGTGGAATTTGCGTATTCACCTGATTGGCTGGTTTCACTGCATACTTCTGGCAAATGAGATACTTTCCAATTATTTTCTTTACCAGCTGTCGGCCCCTTGGGATCCAGTACTTCCTCCTAATTTTCGACAAGGTTGCAGCAACTTCACTATGTAAAGTCTTATTATGCTCACGTTGTATTAGTAAAATAGTGAACTTAGAACTTCGAGGGAGAATTATTGGGTGTTTTTCATCTAAAGTGTATTCACTTTCTTCTAATGTCCCCATAATCCTAAGAATCTCTTTATCATCAAGAAATGGAGCTAAACTGTACAGACAAGATTCAGCCGGAATTGTCTGGTTCTTCTGTAATGCACGAATTTTAGAATGATATACTTCTTTCTGTTCATTCCGTATCCAAAATTCTTCAGCATTCTGAAGTTCAGAAGCAGTGAGGGGGCCATTTTCAACGGATAACTTCTTAGCTTTCGAGATGAAACGTTTGATCCATGCAGTGATTCTCAAGACTCGTAAAAGGCTAGAATATCTTGATACGTCAATAGGTTTCTCAACGACTTTAACTACGCATTCGTTGATACGTACACCGCTACGACACTCTAATTCTTCTTTATTTACAGATCTCACTTGCTGAGTGGACCAGTTTTCAGCAGGAAGCTGCAGTCACTCTGGTCCATGCCACCATAACAAACTTCTGCAAACCGTGGAGGCATCTAAACCTCGCGTTAATAAGTCTGCAGGATTGTCCTTTGAGCGGCGGTGTTTCCAACAGTCTGGGTCAGTGAGTAGCTGAATTTCGGCTACACGGTTACACACAAATGGTTTCCATTCTTTAGAGAATCCTTTTATCCAGTGAATTACTATCGATGAATCAGTCCAAAGATTAATTTTAGACCACATATCAGGAAATACCTGTTTCAAGTGCTCAGCCATTCGAGCTGCAACGACAGCGCCCATGAGCTCCAGTCGAGGCAGAGTCAAAGTTTTCAGTGGGGCTACTCTACTTTTAGACATAATAAAACTAGTGCAAAATTCGTTCTTCTTATTCAGGTATCTAACAAACGCAACTGCACCGTATGCTTTGGGACTTGCATCGGAAAATATATGCAAAGTGACTTCATTTCTTTCCAACTGTTTACATTGGAAGTATTTCCTCTCAATCGATAAGTCATTAAGTTTAATTATCTCCGAACACCAGTTTGTCCATTTTGATATAAGATCATTCGGAAGCTGATCATCCCAATCTAATCCTTTTAACCAAATCTCTTGAAGCAGAATTTTTACTCTGACAACGAACGGTGATATGAATCCTACAGGATCATAGATTTTGGCTACTCAATTAGAACTACTGGGTACACTTTTTTTGGGAGTATTTTTAACACCAAACGCATAAACAGAGAGCCTTTCAATTCTAATCGGTTTTAATTTTAGAGCATTTGATAATTCCCTATTCACGAAACTTCTTTGACTCCCATTATCCAACAGAATTCGTGTTAGTTTGGCGTTACTATCAGAAGACGCCAAAAGAGTACATTTGCAACATAACGTTGTTGGGACTGGAAATGCACTGCGAAACGGAAGTAATCACTCCCGAACTAGAAGAATTTGTCCCATTAACATTTGGTACTTCATTAATATTTGATCCCAAATTTTGAAAATCTCTTTCATTTTCCTGTAAATTTTGTCCATCTTTATTTCTTATGGGCTCTGCCCTATATCGACTATTATTTTTCAAGCAAATCAATTTATTATGTCCTCTACCTTTGCATTTATCACATGGTTTGTTATTAAAGCAATTTCGACTTACGTGAAATTTCTTAAAACAAGAAAAACACCTATTATCAGATTTCAGTTTTGATATTTTATCATTAGGCGAATTTTTACATTTTAAAGAATCATGAGACCCTGAGCAGAAGATGCATATCGAACTTATCTGAGCATTAAATGAAGCAGTCGTGGGTGTATTCTTTACAAATCTTTTATTTTCAAATTTCGGTTGATAATTACTACGCGAAACCGAAACATCCTTTCTCTCATTCAAAATTAATGACGAAGTTTCTCTACATTCGATTTCCTTTTTCAAAAAATCTACTAATTCTGAAACATTTACATCACTTTTAGAATTCGTTTGCCTGTTAAATTCCAAAACTAAATCATCTGGCATCAACTTTAACAATATCGGTATCAATAAATGTCCATAAAAACCGGAAGTAACATTCATCGCATTCAAATTTCGAATACAAACTTGTAACTCATCATACAGCCTACGAAGAGCTCGAATATTCGATGAATATTTGACAGATTTTAAATTCAAAATTTTGCTCATAAACGAATTAATTAAAACATTCTTTCTACCACATCTTTCCTTAAGAGCTGTTACACAATTCTCATAATTTTCACTAGTAAGTTCTAAACCGCATACAACGTTATACGCTGGTCCAGTTAAATATGACTTCAAGTACGAAAATCGTTGTACATTAGTAAGCGATTCGTTTTGATGAATCGTGCTTTCAAAACTATTCCAAAATTCTGTCCAACATTTTGGATCGCCAGAAAATTTGCAATTGTCAATTTTGGAAGTTTTACCGATTTAGGAATGAATGAAGGAACACTATTGCTATAATTTTGAGAAGGACCTGGAACATCTAAGTTTTGTTCCGATCTCTGTATATTAGTAACTGTTTTTCCTTCGAAAAATCGTGCCATTTTTTTAACATTTTAAACAGTTTTCGTTATATTCTTCGCTAGCAATGACCTCTTCCTCAATCGAATCCAGATTAATTAATGACTCAATTTCTTTATCAAGACTTTTCAAATTATCAGATTTTTCAATTAGAAGGTCATAATTTTCCTGCAATTCAACAATATCAATTGAATCATATAAGCGACAATCCTATGTATTGATAAATACTTTTTAAAAATTTGTTTTGATGAATTATCCCATCAACTTGAAAGAAAATGAAAATAATTGGAAGTTAACTTGCGTTTAACTTTTCGTTCCCGTCCCGGCCGATAGATGGCTACACCAGTCAACAAAAAAATTAACTCAAATTGAATTCAATACTGCTTAAAGATTGCTAAAAGTATTAAAATAATGCATTTTCATCGTGTTCTGAGCTATTCTAAAAGTTTCAAATGTCTAGCTAGTCGGGAAGTTGGTTAAAAATCGATTGCAAGATTTGTACGGGACAAACACACCCTCACAAACAAGAAAGCGAGTTAATAAAAACATGGTAATAAAAACTGGAGATAGGTTCATCTAAATATACTCAATAAAAATGTTTTAATTTCAATATGAAATTTGAATACGATCGACTAAACTTGAATAAATATGGAAGAGCAAATCCACAAATCTTATTTTAATTATGGTTATAAGGGTTGTTTTTTAAATTGAAAAAGGTGCGGCAGTCGCAAATGGTAAAAAATAAATTGAATTTCTTTTTATATTTGTGTACTAGTTGAAGTACCCGGATTGATGCCCGGGATTTTAAGAATGTTTGTTAACCTAAATCAATTTAAAAATTAACACAGTATAAATAACATAGAAAAAATATATGTGAAATGTTATATACATCTCAGAATTTCAGCCTTTCATCATTGTAGCACTAAAATCTGAAAAGTAAAAATGTCTAATTTACTTAGACGTGCTTCGCCCGTCTAGCCGGTCGGTTTAGGGACCCGCTCCCTTCAGCAATCATTGTCAGAGAATGTAAATACTACAAAACAACGAATAAAGGTATTTAAATTTTGTGGATATGCACCCCACGTCCTGCAAACAGTCGCAAGCAGAAGAACAATTCTCCAGTCGCAAATGGTAAAAAATAAATTGAATTTCTTTTTATATTTGTGTATACGTGTAACATAATCATTCAGTGTCACTACTAGCAATAAACGTGCCCGTTTTCTGTTTTTCGGTGGCGAAAAATCACTTTCGTCACTGGAAATATTTAATAGCGATATATCTATAGATGTATCTTGAAAAAAAAAATAAATAAATATCTTGTGTTTCTTGTTTTGAATGCGAATTTGGTTATCAGACACAGTGATTTTTTTTTTGCTAGTTCTTTATATGATTCTTCATAGCGTGCCATAATCAATTTTAAATCACAATGGAACTGCACAGCACGTTCAACATTGTCATTATATACAAGAAAGAGATATTCAAGCTTATTGGCTAGTTGGAGGCTTTCTAGAATTGTACTTGCAGACAGTGGAACCACGGCATCATCAACACTATAAACTAACGCGGAATCATCTACACCAGGGGTTTCCAAACTTATGCAAGTCGTGGCACCCTTAAGAGAATTAGAATTTTTCCATGGCACCCTCGTCATATAATATCTACCTGTGGTATATTATTATTATATATTATGTATAATATATATGTTTCATATTTGTATGACTGTCAAGAAGAAATTATAGAAGTGGTAAGAACATTGATAAATTAATACAACTTGTGTTTAAAAATCACATAAGTACTTTAATTGTAATTAATAAGAAAACATATTAATAAAATTATTAGTAAAATTTCCTTCCAAATGCTCTTGGTTTAAGAGTGTGTAGTTTTAGTGTGATGGATGAGCTTGCTGCTCATTGCACAATTGTTCGAATCACGGAACAAAGCTTGACACAGCTACTCTCACTTCTTTTTCGACATTAATTTTCGAGCGATAATTTTTCTTTATAATAGCGAATGCTGAAAACCCATCTTCGAACATATATGAAGTTGCAAAGGTAATTAGAACCCTCATAACTTTTGCACTTAGAATGGGATATCTATAGATGTATCTTGAAACAAATAAATATCTTGTGTTTCTTGTTTTGAATGCGAATTCGGTTATCAGACACAATGATTTTGTTTTTGTTAGTTCTTTGTATGATTCTTCATAGCGTGCCATAATCAATTTTAAATCACAATGGAACTGCACAGCACGTTCAACATTGTCATTATTTACAAGAAAGAGATATTCAAGCTTATTGGCTAGTTGGAGGCTTTCTAGAATTGTACTTGCAGACAGTGGAACCACGGCATCATCAACACTATAAACTAACGCGGAATCATCTACACCAGGGGTTCCCAAACTTATGCAAGTCGTGGCACCCTTAAGAGAATTAGAATTTTTCCATGGCACCCTCGTCATATAATATCTACCTGTGGTATATTATTATTATATATTATGTATAATATATATGTTTCATATTTGTATGAGTGTGAAGAAGAAATTATAGAAGTGGTAAGAACATCGATAAATTAATACAACTTGTGTTTAAAAATCACATAAGTACTTTAATTGTAATTAATAAGAAAACATATTAATAAAATTATTAGTAAAATTTCCTTCCAAATGCTCTTGGTTTAAGAGTGTGTAGTTTTAGTGTGATGGATGAGCTTGCTGCTCATTGCACAATTGTTCGAATCACGGAACAAAGCTTGACACAGCTACTCTCACTTCTTTTTCGACATTAATTTTCGAGCGATAATTTTTCTTTATAATAGCGAATGCTGAAAACCCATCTTCGAACATATATGAAGTTGCAAAGGTAATTAGAACCCTCATAACTTTTGCACTTAGAATGGGATATCTATAGATGTATCTTGAAACAAATAAATATCTTGTGTTTCTTGTTTTGAATGCGAATTCGGTTATCAGACACAGTGATTTTGTTTTTGTTAGTTCTTTGTATGATTCTTCATAGCGTGCCATAATCAGTTTCAAATCACGTTGGAACTGCACAGTACGTACGACATTGTCATTATTTACAATAAAAAGATATTCAAGCTTATTGGCTAGTGGGAGGCTTTCTAGAATTGTACTTGCAGATAGTGGAACCACGGTGTTCATGGAGTATGTTCCTGTATTTTCATTTATTCATTTGTTTAACATGTTATGATTGTTTGTCCGCTAGATGGCAGCACGATACCGCTGTCTTTATGTTTTGTAAACGTTCTAAGATACATCCGCTGTGGAAGGTAGTAGCGTCCGTGTTCTGGCTCTGTGCTGCTTGTACGAAGTTCTTTGTGATGTGTTAATAAAGTTCACATAGCCGACCCGTTTGTGCGTCTGGGCTCGAATTTAATTATTGTGGAAGAACATTTGGAGGCACGCGGCGAAGATGTTTTGATTCCACTGTTGAGATAAGTGGAAATTTTTTGTTTTGTTCTTAAGTTGTAAGAAAGTTTTTGATTTGTATTGATGAGTTCCGTAATGGAAAATGCAGAAATAATCAGGGCCAGAGGCCAGAAAAAGGCTTCTTTAACGAAGTTAAAACTCTATTTAGAATCTAAAGAACAGTTTGATGTACCGGATTTGACCGTACAGTTAGAACGTCTGGAAGTAGCATTTGATGAGTTTTCCAAATTAGATTTATTACTTCCAGTAGAACAATCTGAATTTTCTGAAATAGAAGATGTTTATTTAGAAATTAAAGTTATAATTCGTACAGAGATAGAAGCGATGGCTTCATTGGCCGAAATTCGGCAAAATAATTCGAATGTTGTTGTTCGAAGTGATGTGAATAACGGAAACGGAACTGTTAAGTTACCTAAAATTACAATTCCATCCTTTACGGGAAATTATATAGATTGGTTGAATTTTAAAGATTTATTTAAATCTACAGTGCATGATAACGATTCGTTATCAAAAATACATAAGTTCCAGTATTTAAAAGGTTTACTTTCGGGATCAGCCGCTGATTTAATCAAGCACCTACCAGTGTCTGAGACCAGTTACGATGAAGCTTGGGAAAAAATAGAGAAACGCTATGATAATAAAAAGCATATCTCTACCGCTTTAATCAATACCTTTCTGGAACAAAATAAGCTTTCCGAGCCGAATGGCGCGAAATTAAGAAAACTTGCTGACGTTGCGGATGAAATTATTCGGGGTTTAAAGGCATTGCATGAAGGAGCTAGTTCAAGAGATTTGTGGTTAATACACCTCTTGTTAGACAAGGTAGATTCCGAAACCCGAAAATTATGGGCTCAAGAAACGACAGAAATAGAGTTTCCCACATTTGAATACTTTTTAGAATTCTTAAACAACCGATGTTCTTATTTAGATGTTTCGATTTCTCATAGCATAGTAAAAACGAAAGTGACTAACAACGCAACTAATGTTAAATCTAATTATTCGAGTAAATGTTTAAAATGTTCTGGAATGCATAGCATTTCGAAGTGTCATAAATTTAATGCTATGCCAATCTCGGTTCGAAAAGAATTCATACGAATGAATGCCTTGTGTTATCGATGTCTGAAAGGCTCGCATCAAATTAAAAGTTGCTTTTCTAAATCTGTTTGTAAAGTATGTAAGAAATCATCCCACCATACTAGTTTACACGAATTCGCTTTCGATTCCCATACAACGAGTCTTAAAAATGAAACGCATAATCCAGAACTGCAAGTCAATACTAACATCGCTTTGAACGCAGCTAAGGAAAAATTTGTTGGTTTGATGCCAACTGCAATTGCTTCAGTGAATGATGCACGAGGAAGAAAGGTGGATTGTACAATTCTATTAGATAGTGGCAGTCAATGTTCGTTCATTTCTGAAGCTTGTGCTAACAAATTAAATCTAAAAAGAGAAGATGCCCTGTTTTCAGTTTGTGAAATTGCTAATTCCTCTGCTGGCAAGACAAGAGGCAGTGTAACGTTATCTATGGAGTCAAGGCATAATCCTAACAGTATGCTCGTGATTGAAGCTTTCGTTTTGAATAAATTAACTTCAAAATTGTCGAGTAATTGTGTAAATACTAATGGTTTAGAATATTTAAAATCCATTGAACTTTCCGATCCCAAATTCGCTGAAGCGAAAAGTGTAGAGATAATAATTGGTGTAGATTATTTTTTTGAAGTTATGAAAGCCGGACAAATTACGGGTTCCGAAAATTCTCTTATCGCCTAGAATACACTGTTTGGTTGGGTTGTAGCGGGCAAGATTCCTTTAAACAGCTTGAAAAAGAACGCCCTAGTTGGTATTCATGCTAATGTTGACGTTGATGAAGTTTTAAAACGGTTCTGGGAAACTGAAGAGGTTCTTAAAATAAAAAAAGAAGTTTTAAGTGAAGAAGAAAGTTTCTGTGAAAAACACTTTAGTGAAAATTATGAAATCGATAAAAACGGACGGTTCGTCGTGAAACTTCCCTTTTTTAAATCAGAAGTTATGTGGGGAAATTCTTATCAAGTTGCATTGTCTCGTCTCCAGAGTATGGAAAGAAAATTTAATGGAAATCCGAATTTAGAGGAACAGTATAAATCCTTTATGAAAGAATATGAAGAGCTAGGACATATGAAGGTTTCGGAGGTTGTCTCTTCAGAATTAGCCGTTAATGAAAAATATTTCTTACCTCACCACGCCATCTTAAAGCCCAGTAGTACCACTACTAAGTTAAGGGTGGTTTTTGACGCAAGTTGTAGGACTAGCAACTGCAATTCTTTAAACGATGCACTAGGTGCAGGTGCTAAACAACAACCCGATTTATTTGAGACTTTATTGAATTTCAGGCTTTCCCCGATAGCATTTTGTTGCGATGTGGAGAAAATGTATCGCCAGATATTAATGTCTACTTCTGATCAAGCTTTTCAACGAATTCTGTGGAGATACAATAAATCCGATCCCATTCAAGAGTATAAGCTGCAAACTGTCACATATGGCCTAAAATGTGCGTCTTTTCTTGCAACCCGATGTTTAAAGCAAATTGCGAATGACGCTCGTCCTGTTTATCCTGAGGCTGCTTCTCTCATTGAAAATTCCTTTTATATGGACGACCTCTTGGGTGGTGCACGTAACGAAAGTGAAGCTGCTAGGGTATGCCAAGAAATTATTTTTCTGTTGGAAAATAGAGGTTTTCATTTAAGAAAATGGCAGTCTAATTCAAAGGAGCTCTTGAATGTGATTAAAACTGATAATGTCAATGAAGTGTTCGAATTGAAGGACGGTGAGCAATCCAAGGTTTTAGGATTATGTTGGAATCCTAAATCTGATTCTTTTATTTTTAAAGTTAATTTTTACTTCGAGAACGAAATTACTAAACGGAAGTTCTTGGCTCAATCTGCTAGGCTGTTCGACCCACTAGGATTATTGTCTCCATGCACCATTTCAATCAAAATCTTCTACCAACAACTTTGGTTGTTATAGTTGGGATGGGACAGTCCCCTTCCGGCGAATTTCGAAGAAAGGTGGAAGAATTTCCAGAGAGAGTTCGATTGCCTCTCCGTAATCAAAATTCTCAGATGGATCCACACTAGAGGCTTAGAGATAACTATCCATGGATTTGCAGACGCTTCAGAGTTGGCCTATGCTGCGGTGCTGTACGCAGTACAAAAGGATATTGATGGTGATTCCAAGGTGACCCTCCTTGCAGCAAAAACTAAAGTTGCTCCACTAAAGCCAATTTCAATTCCTCAGCTGGAGCTGAACGGTGCTCGGCTGTTGGCTAAACTCTTCTCTACGATTTCACATATTCTAAAAGATTATACCATCACTTTCCACGCCTGGACAGATTCACGAGTGGTTTTGGCATGGTTGTCTTCTCCCCCTAGGAAGTGGAAAACCTTCGTGGCCAACAGAACAGCCGAAATTATCGAACTAGTGCCCTCTGAACGCTGGCGGCACGTTCCATCGAAACAAAACCCAGCTGACATAGCCTCTAGAGGAGTTTCACCTAAAGCTCTACCAGACTGTAACTTTTGGTGGCATGGGCCTGACTGGTTGTCAATGAGTCCAGAAAATTGGCCCGTAGAGACACAAATGACTGACTTTTCTAGTGACTCTAAGGTTATGATCGAAAAGAAGAAAAATTCTATATTTTCTGCAAATATTTCTAATGTAAAACCGGATAATGTAATTGAAATATTATTTGATAATTGTTCTACACTAACTAAGATTGTTACTGTTTTAGCTTATTGTGTTCGCTTCATCACCCGTTGTAAGAGGCGAACGATCGATTCAGGTAAAGCAACTGAGTCAAAAGGTAAGGTTTCTCCTATTAATGCCATGGAGAGAATCCAAGCTTTAAACAAAATTATCTTGTATGTTAAAGGTATGTATTTTGCTGAAGAATTAAAATGTATGAAAGATAATAGAGATTTACCGACGAAGAGTAAACTAAAAAATCTTCATCCTTTCATGGATCAAGATGGTCTGTTACGGGTGGGAGGTCGGTTGAGACATTCACCTTTCCCTTTCAATGCAAAGCATCCCGTCATCTTGCCTGATAAACATAGGCTTAGTGATTATTTGATAAAACAATTTCATATAATTTATCTGCATGCTAATCTTACCTTGTTATTGAATATTTTATTGCAGAATTACTGGATTGTTGGTGCTAGGAAACTAATCAAGAGTTATATTCATAAGTGTATTGTTTGTCATATATATCATTTTGCATCCAATAATCAATTGATGGGAGATCTTCCGCGACAACGTGTCATGCCTAATAGACCATTCTCGGTCTGTGGGGTAGACTTTGCTAGGCCTATTAATATGTTGAAATTTCGGGGTAGAGGTGCTAAAAGTATAAAAGGTTATGTTGCTTTATTCATTTGCTTTAGCACAAAGGCGATTCATTTAGAATGCGTCAGTGATTTGACCTCCGAGGCTTTTATTGCTGCCTTGAAGCGGTTTAGTTGTCGCAGAGGGTCCCCCCGTCACATTCATTGTGATAATGCCACTAATTTTTGTGGTGCTAAAAGGAAAATGTCTGAATTGTGTAAAATTGTGTCCGGTATCAACAGGGATGAGAACATTTGTTATTTTCTCTCACAACAAGCTATTCAGTGGCATGTGATACCTCCTGCAAGTCCTCATTTTGGTGGATTGTGGGAATCGGGTATCAAATCGGTAAAGTCCCATATGAAAAGAGTAATTGGTGACCATAAGTTAACCTTCGAAGAATTTGCCACTCTGTTTTGTCAGATTGAAGCAGTTTTGAATTCAAGACCATTGTCTCCTACCAACGATGAATTAGACAATTTAGAAGTGTTAACTCCCTCCCATTTTTTAATAGGTGAAGTAATTACTTCCCCTCCTGAGCAGGTTGACTTCCAATATCTGTCCTTACGTTCTCGCTGGGACCTTGTTCAAAAAATGAAAATAAACTTTTGGAAAAGGTGGCATCAGGACTATCTGAGCTCTCTTCAAAATCGTAACAAATGGCATATCACCAAATCAAATTTAAAGGTAGGTGACATGGTGTTGCTCAAGGAAGATAATACACCTCCATCCTGTTGGCCTCTTGGCAGAGTAAATGAAGTTCATCCAGGTTTAGATGGAACGGTGCGAGTTGTCACCCTTAAAACTTCTAAAGGTTATTTTAAAAGGCCTATCGTTAAACTCTCCCCCCTACCGATGTGTCAAGAATAAATTCTTGAGGGTGGGAGTATGTTCATGGAGTATGTTCCTGTATTTTCATTTATTCATTTGTTTAATATGTTATGATTGTTTGTCCGCTAGATGGCAGAACGATACCGCTGTCTTTATGTTTTGTAAACGTTCTAAGATACTTCCGCTGTGGAAGGTAGTAGCGTCCGTGTTCTGGCTCTGTGCTGCTTGTACGAAGTTCTTTGTGATGTGTTAATAAAGTTCACATAGCCGACCCGTTTGTGCGTCTGGGCTCGAATTTAATTATTGTGGAAGAACACACGGCATCATCACTACTATAAACAAACGCGGAATCATCTACACTGTCTGAAATACTCTCTTATAAAATTGCACGCAATACAAGGTACAGTGAAATGCAATATTTTTTTATTAAATTCTTTTTTGATTTTTAAACCATGTTCAAGTTGTAAAAAAAAAAAATAGTTTTAATTTCTTGGACCGTGTTAATTCAAAACTATGAAGGAAAAAAAATTAAAATTTCACCGCCAATCGTCAATATTTTAAAAAGCAATTTGCTCACAGGTTAATTGCGTAATAAGTTTGTACAATTTTAAAAATTTTCATTTTACAGAAACATTCTAAATTAAGAAATATTAGAATCAAGTATAATACAAAAGAAATTATCTTTATATATTGTATCAAATAAAGTCGGCCTATGCATTTTAAAATTGTTTATAAAATCGTCAGTTTTCATAAAAGACTTTATAAGAAACATAATTTTAACTGTAACTGTTTTGACAAATCTTGTAGGAAGAAAACCCAATCTTCTATTTAAATAACTGTTTTTCATTTCTAAATTGTTAACGGGACAACTTATCAGTGGAAGTTCTGGATAAAAACAAATCTTTAAAAAATTAAAATGAAGATTAATATAAAAAAATTAACAAATAAGGCATTGCAAAACTGTTAAATTTATATCCTTAAAAATGAAAATTCCGGTTGCAGAACAAGAACGAAAGATTTCTTTCAAACCGTAGATTACTGACATCCTGTCTTCTCGCTAATATTTGGGAAGTTTGTGGGAATGATTGTAGAAGATTGTAAATGAGGAAGAAACCTAACCAAATATTCTTCGGCGGTGGTCTAGGCTAGGACCTTTGACAGCTAACAAAACACTTGTGTCAACAGTTTTAAATAACAAAGGGGTTACCCCATTCCTCAACTTCGAAAACTATTCCTTCTCTGATTGGCTGCTTTGCTGTCAATCATGTCGGCTTAGTCCACGCCTTCGTCTTGAAGAGAGGAACGTGGTTTTCAAATGCGGAGAAAAAAATTACTCCAGCACCCCCTTAACCCATTAACCGCCAAAACTATAAGGGGTGAATTTTTTTTTTATGCAAATAATATTAGTTATTCATTTGAATATATAGAACAGTAATTTATGGGTAAAATAACAAAACTGGTCTTTCCTTTCGAAAAATCGGGTGTTGCGGTCGCGCAACGTCAGCGGATTAAAAGTATGACGTTCAGTGAGTTCAACTGAACTTCTCCAGGTTTTAGCAGTGGGAATTTTTTTAGCTTTGTTACGCTTTAGAAAAGAAATGATCACTTTACCGGTAATTAATTTATTATAAAGATGTAACTTATTTTTCCTTTACAAATTACTTATTATATCCAGAAAACAGTTTCAAGCATGAAAAGCTTCACTACAATCATGATGTAGAGCAACGTCACATACTTTACATCGATAAACTGTCTGGCTATGGCCTTGTTTACAACGCAGTCTTCTGCTGTCTTCGGACTTCACAGTAAAATGTCCACGTTCTCCACGTAATGGCTTTTGCATGCTGAGCTTACTAGGCCTTCCTGTCTGTTTTCGGCTAACTCTTCACTTTCAAAAGGTGTTTGTAAAAGTGACAATACAACTTCGCGCCTATAATCTAAGAGAGACTTTTTATTTTCAGGAGACAATCTTGATATTTTCCACGCATTTGTCAAGGTTACATCAATGTAATTGGTAAATATTGGCCACCACCATTTTTTCCCTCGAAGTCTTATTTTGTAGTTGGATACAAAATTATCGCATAAATCGTCTCCTCCCATTTTGGCGTTGTACTGTTCAATAAGATGAGGTTGAGGGACAAACACTTTTATCTTTTGCGTACTTGAATAACGGGGAACATTTTTACAGGATGAATTTTCCAAAAGTCGAACAAAGAGTCACAATCGAGTTGTCGTTCCATCGGACAACAACTATCTCGTTTTCTTCTTCGAATTAAAAATTGTAATAACGCCTCTCTTTCTTTCGAACACATTTCGCCGATTCCAATGGACACATTTAGATGCGGTTTTCCCCAATCGTATCTGTAGCACGCACTAAAACCTCTATTCTTTAAATGGCAAAGATAAAAAAGGAGGTAAAAAAGTTATCAAAGTAAATAGCGTGATTAGCGGGAGTTTCAACAACACTGAGCAAATTTAATACCACTCCTCCATCAAGACCAAAATCTTCATATTCTGATGATTTTGGTTCTGCCGATTTACCTGAATAAATATCAAAGTGGAACACATATCTATTAGATGATGCCAGAGTCCAAGCTTTATATCCAAACTTATTGGTTTCCCTTTTAAAAACATTTTTACAGCATGTTTACCTCGACAAGGAATCATTTGCTCATCAATACTCAAGTCATGCGAGAATATACCAGATTGTTGAAACTTTCTATTTAGCAAGTTTAGGTATGGTCGCACCTTATATAATTTATCTTTGCTATCGATTCGACCGTTATCAGCCAAATGCAAATTCTGTTTCATGTTCCTGTACTGCAAACGTGACATCAATTCTCGCACAATAGGAACAGAAATGTTCTTATTAAGAGACCAGTACATTTCCTGAGGTAAAGAATTATATCCCGTTAGCAACAATATTCCAATGAATCGTCTCATGTAGGCTTGAGATGCTAAAAAATGGGGGTGATTTTTTTGTTGAGCATATAAGTTTGTCTGTTCGACGAGAAGGGAAAAAACCTCTGAGCCAAAGAGGAGATCAATAATTTCTGCACTAGTTTTATCTTGAATTATATTTTTCGTAGTTTCGATTCTATCTTTTTCTTCATTTTTGGCTGCGATATTTTCAATGGTTCCTTCTTTATTCATTTCAAGTCTTCAGTTTTTTGTTTTTTAATTTTTTTCGTATGACTTGTACTGCTTTTAGACGGCAAAAACTTCTTTTTTACGCTTACTTCAATTTCGCTAGTAGTATCGGATGGTAAAACATCATTGTCATTATTTGAAATATTATCATTTACTTCTTCTTCATCGCTAGTTTCTGTTGTTTCTAGTGGAATAACAACAATATCAGTTTCAATTTCGTCATTATCTGAATCCTCATCAAAAATTCTTTGAAGAGCTTCTTCTAACGTAAGATATCTAGTTTCAGGCATTTCTATAAGCACAGAATGGGAAAAAGCTCCACACAGTCGAACAGCACGAGTGATTGAGGGAACTACCCTATTCCCGCTGACGATGCGCCAACGCAACACCTGTTTTCTGCTCCTCCCCCATCCAAACAAAAGCAACAGATTGATGGAATGTTTTGATAAACTTTGACCTTGGCTAAAAATAGATCACCTCTAAAATGCACGTGTGTCTCGTTATATTTCTTCTGCGAAAATAACCAGGGGAAAGTTCTAAGTCAAAAATGTTTAACTAACGATCTTAGTTTGGAAATCGATATTAAATTAAAAGAACAGTAGAAAGCAAATATTTTTCAATTGAATTATTAACCCTACTGAAAAAATACTGTTAATATAAAATTTATTTGGTAGCTAAATTTTTATAAGCATTTATTTTGATCGTTGCGTCAACGAAACACCAGCGGTTAATGGGTAAAGACACAAAATTTATCGCATATGTTACTTGGCCCATCCAATTTGCTAAACAAATTCATAAAAACTTCATTTAAATACCAATCAGACTTCGTCTTAAAATGTGAAACGTCACTTCGAAAGTTTTCCTCTGATTACCGGTGCCACTCTCAGAGTGACAGCAGATGATCACATTTCCTGTCTAAATATGAGGGTCATTTCAGAAGTAATGTACACTAAATTAGTTTTTTATAGATGTTTGATTTCTGACAATTTTTCTCGACAGCCCTTCTATATAGTCCCCCTGCTTCTCAGTAACAGAGTCCCAACATCTAGGAATATTATTTGCAGCATGCTACCTTTGTGAGTCCCCTAATGACACGGGTAACTGAAGTCAGCTCTTCTAAGGTGGAAAAATTTTGACAGTGCACAGGTTTCAACACAAGTGCAATGTCCAGGCGTTTTTGTTTTTGTTCAGATGTCAAGCAGTGAGGAATCCACCGAGCACAAACTTTCAAGTTTTATGTGCGATCTTTGATCTCCTACACTCACATTACCCGAGACATCTGCAGACTCCATTTGAAAAATTTGTCACTTCAAAACAAAACACGTTAGAAAACTTTCAAAGGCACATGAACATTCCTCTACTTTGATTGTATCATAGAGGGTGAAATGGTGCCGTCTTGTGCATTACTTTTGTAAAGACCATCGTATATTGCAAGACCCAGTAAAGAGTCCATTATTCAATAGACGAGACTTGGTGTAATTTATAAATACTTTTCAAGAGTTGAGTTACAAATTAAAATTATAAATATAATATATAAAAATTTGAGACGATGTCTAATATAAAATTATAATTAGATGCTCCATACTTTAAATATTACTTTGGTTGCACATTACAAAAAATACTTTCTATTAAAGGTTAAATTACTTTAAAATAATTAAAAGAAAGACAAAAGCCAAAATAAATTGAGACTCGATATGAAGCCATAAAATATTTATATATATATATCATTATACATATTTATTTCCCTCTTACAGAACACAGAAAATGTAGAAAAAAGCATTAATATCTTAAAAATTATACTTTCACATTAGGCAAAAACAAAAACCAGAAGTATTGCATAAGTGACATTTCATGATATCCTTTCCTACCGTATAAACATGTATGACAAGTTTTTTTTACTCCAATCGTTTGACTGAGTCAAGTATCCCATCAAGGATCATGGGTCATGACTGATAGGGCATTGATCGATTTAAAAAAGTTTTTCAAAAGAAAAATCTCATAAAACACTAAATTAATTCCAAAATATAATTATGTGGCATATCTGTTTTAAATAAACACCGTCAAACCCCACTTTGAATACGACTTTCAAGGATATTTTCTCCATGGTGGGACAAAAAAATTCCGTTTCATACGGTAGTAGAAAGTAGGTTACATCCCTAAAATGGTTGGGAGATTCGTTTTTAAAGCACACTGGAAAGGAATCTTTTTCTCTTACACACTGAAGACGAACGATTTCTTTTTTGTGTTGGTACATTTTTTTTACATGATCGAATTCAGAAAAACTTTTCTCACATTTAGTGCAGACCAAAAGTCCTTCCTCCATGGATAAGATGCGTTTTGAAATATCCCTTCATAGAAATTCATTTCCCACGTACATTGTATGCGAAAAGATTCTCTCCTGTTTAGGTGCAGTGATGTCTTTTAAAACTACCCTTATGAGAAAATTTTTTCTCACATACAGTGCAGGCGAAAGGTTTCTCCCCTGTGTGGGTACGGAGATGTGTATCTAAATTACTCCTCTCAGAGAATTTTTTCTTACATACAATACAGGCAAAAGGTTTCTCTCCTGTGTGTGTGCGCAGATGTGATTTTAAAGAACCCTGTCCAGAAAATTTTTTTTTACATACACTGCAGGCGAAAGGTTCCTCTCCTGTATGGATGCGGAGATGTGTATCTAAATTACCCTGTCCAAAAAATTTTTTCTTACATACATTGCAAGCGAAACGTTTCTCCCCTGTGTGGGTGCGGAGATGTGTATTTAAATTACTTTTTTGAGAAAAATTTTTCATACATACACTGCAGGCGAAAGGTTTCTCTCCTGTGTGGGTGCGGAGATGCCATTTTAAATTATCCTGGTGAGAAAATTTTTTCTCACATACAGTGCATGCGAAAGGTTTCTGCACTGTGTGGGCAAGGAGATGCCTTTTTAAACTCCTGTGTGCAGAAAATTTTTTGTCACATTCAGTGCAGGCGAAAGGTTTCTCCCCTGTGTGAGTGCCGAGATGTGTATCTAAATTACCCCTTAGAGAGAATTTTTTCTGACATACAGTACAGGCGAAAGGTTTCTCTCCTGTGTGAGTGCGCAGATGTCTTTTTAACTCACTCTGTTGAGAAAACTTTTTCTCACATACAGTGCACCCGAAAGGTTTCTCTCCCGTGTGGATGCGGAGATGTGTATCTAAATTACCCTGTTGAGAAAATTTTTTCTCACATACAATGCAGGCGAAAGGTTTCTCTCCAGTGTGGATGCGCAAATGTGTTTTTAAAGCATCCTGTCCAGAAAATGTTTTCTTACATACATTACAGGCGAAACGATTCTCCCCTGTGTGGGTGCGGAGATGTGAATTTAAATTACTTTTTTGAGAACATTTTTTCTTACACACACTGCAGGCGAAAGGTTTCTCTCCTGTGTGGGTACGGAGATGGCTTTTGAAATTGCTCTGACGAGAAAAAATTTTCTCACATACAGTGCAGACGAAAAGTTTTTCTCCCGTATGGGTTCGGAGATGTCTTTGTAAATCACCCTGCACAGACATTCTCCCACATACAGTGCAGTCGAAAGGTTTATCTTGTTTGTAGGTGCGGAGATGAATTTTTAAATTACCCTGTACAGTAAATGCTTTCTCACATACAATGCATGCGAAAAGGTTCTATCCTGTGCACGTAGATCTAGTATTATCAGTAATATGGTACTAATGATGCACATCTAAGGCAACCAACTGTGAAAATTTTCCGTCATATACATTTCATTCGAAAATTTCTTCGTCGGCGCGAGGGGGGAATCTGTGCACTGGAACTTTTTATATTTAGACTAATTCTACATGTGCTATATGAAGTGAATTCAATTTCTGCTTTAGTATGCTTCTGCTTGCTGGAATGGCTTTCATTGGTACACTGGGAATACAAGACATTTCATTTTCTGGCATGCCGACGTTTCTGTACACGATGATTAGAAAACTAATTGCCAGCAATACGTTGAACTTTCAAATTTGTGGACAGCACAAACATTCTGGTATCGCATTTTATAATCTGTACCAAGCACCTGTAAAGACAGGAGAAATTGAATGAGATGTATTAACATTTTACACGCCAATGTTCCAAAAATGGAATAACTTCAAAATTCTGTGAATTTTTTTTTATTCGTATTGCTCTATAAAAATCATGTAGAACGAAAGTATGGAATTATGTTTTGGCATTGAGGTTACGGTAATAAAATAATGTACAGGGGGAAATCGTAATTTCGGCTTTTTAAAAACCTTTCGCTGAACAAAGTTCAAAAATTCAGGTAAAATTTAAAATTTAACAAGTGTTTTTATAATTAAGTGAGAGTATTTAAAAATGAGCATTTTGTAGGTAGAACATAAGTTATGAGAAAAAGATTAAATTTTGTTACTATTAGGTAAAAAAATTTCATGTTCCAGAAATTGAACATTGGCGTGTAATGGTTATTTTTTTAACATAAAGTTCTTACAGTGCATAGAAATATTGATAAAAAAATTTCTAATACGAGTTTTAGAAAGTGTCGACGAAAGACGTTTACGACTTTCATCTACTTTAAACTCCCCCGCACCCTCCCCCCTCTTTCACATACACACGTTCTACGTCGGATCTGAGGTGAATTACTAATAGCACCCACATGAAAAACGTGCGTTTCTTCATATACGACGTTTTTGACTCAACGGGAGACACATATATTAGAAAATAACCTTATGGAGAGTTATTATTTTCCTTACTCTGCGGTTTTCTTCCGTTAGTAAGGATACATCACACTGATAAGATGTTTCACTCAAAGCCATTTCGGACTCTAGAAGAGGCACTTGATTATTTTTACACATCTAATGATTCTGAAAAATTAGAATGTATTGATTTTTGTCAACTGCCTCCAGAAGAAAGTGGATGGTTAACAGATGAAGATATAACTGAGGATATTTTTGAGCCTCTTCTGCCAGCAGATGATTGTGGTTAAGTCGAAATATCTACAAAAATAGATAGCAATTATATATCTAATGAAGACGGGTTTGAACGTGAAGTATCATCAACTTCAAAAGAAAGGCCGAATTTGAGGCGAAAACTAAAGTCAAAAAAGAAAAACACCCAACATCGCACCGGGAGAAAAATGAAATTTTTTTTAAAAAATCCCAAAAACTGATAGCTTTGAGAATATTTCCGCAATGTTTCCCGAGTTTCTAACGTTATCTCCAGTTGAAATATTTCACAAGTTCATACCAATAGAATATCTATTGCATTTAGAAAATATATTGGATCCTCTTCGATTTAGAGTTGTGTGAGAGCTTCTATCCAGTGTAGAAAATCCAGAAAAGCATGAAGGTTTCTTTGACAACTCTTTATCATCACATAAGCTGCTTACTGAGCTAACTGAATATGGTTTCAAAGCAACTGGCAAGATTCGGGAATTTCGGACAGGAAGATGCCCTCTCAGATCACCAAATAACACCTCAAAATGGCAAAGAAATTTTTTGTGCTGAAGTAACGGTCACTATTATATTTGCCACTGGAAAAACATTACTGTTGTAACTATAGCCTCCAATTATTCGACACATGAGCCTCTCAGTAAAACCAAGCGATTTCGTCGAGCACAAAAAAAGAGAACTGATGTTTCTCAGCCACATATGATAAGAATGTATCGAGAAGGAATGGGAGGTGTGAATTTGCGAGACAGACTTCTTCGATCATTTTGACATCATGTTTAGAAGCAAAAACTGGTATTCGAATTTATTTAGCAATGCTCTAAACATGCCGCTGGATGGATTTTGCATTTACATTTGCACAAAGGTACAATAGTAGAACTATTATATCTCAATGTTCGAAGAGAAGTAAGTTTCTGTTTTCTTCACATGAAACGCAAAAGCACTCTGTGTCTGGACTTTGTGCACATTGCTCTGAATCACTCAGAGAATCATATGCACATAATCTTGTGTCGGCAATTTTTCTGCTTAACCTGTGTTATTTCTGAATAACGTTTAGAAATTTACTAGCAACTACTAAAAAATTGTGCGCAGAAATCGAGATTTCAATTTAAATGTCATTAATCTTATGTTATAAAACCATGTGAAACAACTGTTTCCTGCCAAACATCCAATTTTGGAACATGTTATAAATCATACACAATTCTTTTTCAAAAAAAAAGAAAAACTTACTCATCGTTCTTTTGTTTGAGTTTTAATGTGATTTTTATCAATAAATAGTTTGTGTTATCGTTCGATCATAGTGCGGCGTGTAAAAGGTTAACACTGTACCAGCACGCTCTTCTCTTTGTATTTTTCACGTGAAATCAATAGCAATATATAAAAGTTTTGTTTGTACTAAGAAATGATATATCTTTAAACTAAGATGTTAAAAATTATGTCCTGGATTAAACTACTGAGCATTTTAAAGTTATTGTAACTAGGGCACCAGGTTCCTTAGCCATTGGTATTCTTTTTGCCCTGGTAGATCATAATGACATGCTGAGATCTGATGTTTCGGTTTTGTAGGAATCTCTACATTACTACTGCTATTAGCTCGATCAATAATGGAAAAGCACTATTAATATTTCTCCCCTTTATATTCATTTTAGTTGTCCGTAAGTCATAATAATTTCATCGTTAATTATTTAGTTTAAGTAGACTCAGTAGACCTAGCAAATCATACGATTCAATGTTACTGAATGGCGAAATAACATTTCGCGTACCGGTTTTCCTAAAGAATATTTTTGAATTCTTTTTTCGGAATCTGAAAGTACACTTCCAAAGAAATGCGCGGCTTTAAAAAAAATAGTTCAAATTTCAAAAGAGTTCAAATTTCAACATTGCGAAACGCGAGACATCGCTTGCTAAAAAGCTCTGTACCAAAATAAGTAAAAAGAACTTAAGAATTTGAAAAACTAGTCTCAAATCTTTAAACTTGAGGGGGGGGGGGGTTTGGGCATTTTTGGGGTTAATAGGTAATTATTATTCTGAGTAATATTTCTGCGTTTCTAACTGTAAAACATGAGTTTTCGCCTCAAACTCCTCCCCAGGGTGGTGGAGCAAGCTGGCCACCTTCACCCTCGGTGTCCAACCGGGCGGAAGTTCTAGATCTGAAGCAGAGAAGGAGAATTATTTGCGGTTGTACATATTCATTTTATCTTGTGCTTGCTAGTGAGTTTCGAGATCCACTGGAAAGAATAGTAATTCTATTTCTCTTGTTCTCTAAGTGTTTATTTCCATAAATAAGATTAATATTCATTTAATATAAATATCACATCTTCATGCTTTCCCTATAAAGAATTTTCAAATTTCACTTCACTTGTTAATCTATATTTATTTCAATCTTATACGTAAAATTTAAAATGAATCAGCGAGACTGCACCGATGGTCGACATCAAAGGACATCTGCTAAAAAAAAAGAAACCGGGGTGAAAATCTGAAGAACTGGCGATATAAGTAAGTGTTCAGATTTGTTGCATACAACTTTTATTTAAGTAATTTTAAGTATTGAATGTATAACATACATAGTATATATCTATCTGAGAAAAGAAATCCTTCTCGTTACTTTTCCTAACATTTTATATTCCGAATATTCTGGATGATCCTTTCTCTTCATACAATGTATGAAAGGGAGAGGAGTTTCTTATGTCTTAAATAATTAGTAACACTTATCATATTTTCTCTGTAACAATGCAAAAGTCAAATACCTTCTCGAGTTTTTAAAATTCTCGAGGTATCAGTAGATATCTATATTATTTCATATCATCTCTCCTGGTTGGATTTATCTAATTTCATATATCTTTTAGCAAATTTTAATTTATTATATTATGCTTGAGTAAGTAAATATATATATACCGGGTGGCCATAGTTAAACTGACAGTGCTCACAGTGTTCTGTAGCGCGATCTATTTGCGAGAATGACGCCACATTTTGTAGGAAGATTAAACAAGACGGGGGACGAAGGATTCCGCGAAAAAATAAATTAGTTCCAAAAGTCACCGCTAGGGGAATATTTGGCGCTGTGTAATAGAAAATAGAGTGTTAACAAATGCAAATCAATACGGAAATTACCTTTTATTTTGCATTCAAATGAGGTTCAATGTGGCTGCCGTTGTTGTGGACCACATATTGCATTCTGTGCACAGTATGCACAACAGCAGAAAGTAACATGTCTGCAGGAATCTTCCGTACAGTCCGTGATATGTTATCCTTCAACGTAGCCAGGTCCTGGACCACTCTTTGATAGACCTTGGACTTAAGGTAACCCCATAGCCAGAAGTCGCATGGGGTAAGATCAGGCGACCGAGGTGGCCATGCAGTTGGAAAGTAGCCGCTAATGACTCTTTCTGTTGTGAATTTCTGTCGTAGCAGCTGTTGCACCCGTACAGCAACGTGTGGAGGGGCTCCATCTTGCATGAAAATGATTTCCCCCATGCATTGTCTTTGCTGAAGTGCCGGAATGACAAAGCTGTTCAACATGTGGCGATATTTCTCTCCGGTAACAGAACAGGTTTCCGGTCCTGTCGGGGTAATGTTCTCATAGAACAATGGACCTACGATAAATTCCGCTGTGAACCCACACCAAACAGTTAACTTTGGTGAATGTAAGGGAATTTCTGTGACTGCATGTGGTGATTTGTCATCCCAAATTCGGCAGTTCTGGGTATTCACAGTTCCATGCAGGTAAAAGTGAGCCTCGTCTCCCCATAAGATTTTCCACGGCCAAGCATCATCCATCTCCATTCTGACAAGAAAGGTGAGAGCAAAAGTCAATCGCTTTTCATGGTCGGGGTACAGTAACTCCTGTACACGGCTGATCTTGTACGGATAGAAGTTGATAATCTTTCGTAAGTTTTTCCATACCGTACTGTAAGGCATATCCATATTCCGAGCTAATCCACGAGCGCTAGAGGTGGCAGCAATATTGTCTGGTCCTCTGTCGACAATCGCCGTGGCAACTGCTTCGATTGTATCCTGTGGTACAGGTTTTCGTCCTCTGCCTGACTGAACCTTCAGAGAACCTGTTTATATATATATATATATATATATATATATATATATATATATTGATTGTTATGAATTTTGTAAATATTGCATTTTGTTTCGTTAAAATGGCTTCTATGGAAGATCTCCTATAGCTATGTATTTAACATGGGAGTCTATGAAAATATCGCCAAATATGAGAGTTATCGCCAAATTGGGGATGTATTTTGTGATACATTTTGGCCGCCAGATTTGGCGATATTTCGAAATTATTTATGAAAGGGAGAGTAGTTTCTTATGTTTTAAATAATTAGTAACATTTATCATATTTTCTCTCTAACAATGCAAAAGCCAAATACCTTCTCGCGTATTTAAAAATTCTCCGAGTTATCATTAGATATTTATATTATTTCATATCATTTCTCCAGATTGGATTTATCTATTTTCATATATCTTTTAGAAAAGTTAGAGGAGCGACGCAAAAGATTAACTGCTTCAAATTTTGGCTACGTATGAAATAAGCTGCCGCATACGAAATGCGACAGCTTCGTAAATTAAAAAAAAATTACTATATAGTAACTTCGACACAAGTGCTTAAAGGTATGGTCATAAGCATGAAAAAGATGCCATTGATCATATGAAATCTTTAAAAATTAATGTTAGGCAATACGGGCTTATTTTAAATGAATAAGATCCATTTTTAGCTGCTTCGCCAGATGGCTTAATCGAGGAAAGTGGTATCGTCGAAATAAAATGTCCATCTTCTTGCATAGAACTTACTCCTGATGAAGCCATGTGCTCACAAAAAGTGACTTTTAGGTCAATAAATAAATAAACAAACAAACTGTGTGGATTTAAATTAAAAAAATGTATATTATTTATAAGCTCAGGAACAACTGCATATTACAAAAGATAATTTTGTATTTTTGTGCTTTGGACACCTAAGGGCACAAAAATTTAAAAAATCGAAAGCTATGATCCTTTTTGGGAAAACAGTATGAAGGTCAAATTGAAACAATTTTATTTCGAATGGTTGCTGCCGGAATTATTGGACCTACGTTTCCCTCGATCACTATCCATAAGAAACCCGCAGGGTATAATTGAAGCTAAGAAAATGAGAGCAATAAAAGAAGCGGGAAATTAATTCGACATTTTTATAATTATTCATAGATTTATGTAACGCAGTTGTAAATTATTATTAATATTACTAGGGGATTCGCCCCTAGGCTCGCTACGCTCGCTCCTCTGGTGAATCAAGTGAATGAATGACTCAATAGTTGTTTACAGCGATTGAGTCATTCATTTGTTTACAGTTGAAGCTTCCCCCCTCCCGGCGAAATGGATGAAGCCCGCCTATGGGTGAAGAATTGGATCTTCTTTCAGGAAGCGAATAAGAAGATTTTTTTGAAGTATTTCTTTAAAATTCAATTCAAAATCGAAATTTTAAGATAGAGACTTGAAATGAAGTTTATATGAATGAGAAAGCTTTCATCTTCCAGTTGATATAAATATTTTCTTTGTAACATAAGTCTGAGAGCATCAAATTTATATATCTCGAAACGCATAAATTTTTCCAAAAAGTGGGTTTTCAATTTTAATAAAAATATCAGTCTGTTTTAAATTATTTTTAAACAAATGAGGTCTTGTTTGAAGGAGAAATGTCTGTAGTCTTAGATTGTAAAAAAAAAAAATTCTACGATTCTTTTTTGTCGAGTTATCGTAATCTGAACGTGAAAAAGTCAATAATTTTCCACAAAACATAAAATAAAATAAAACTTCCGACGAATATGAGACATGTCTTACTTTCTTCCCCACATTGTTCTGCATCGATTGGTATCGGTCTCGACCCCATACCCCCAGCGGTTTCGGAGGAGATAGCGTGACAAGCTTTTGACAGCGGCGGCTGCAGCGCCAGTTACTTTTTTTTAGAATAGAGAGATTAACGTTATTATTATTATTATTGTTGTATTTTTTAAATATCTTTCACATTGCATTTGTATTTCTGTGAGCATAGTTTTTACTTATGTAAGTGTCTTTACGTTTAGAATGAAATTTTTCAATTTTTATTTGTGTTTATGTACATCTCCCTTTTTTAGTAACTTAAATGTCTAAATGTTTAACCCGAGTCTCTTCTACAAATCACTCATGTTACCCAATACAGTGAAAAAAAAATTGTGATAAGAAAAATGGTTTTAACTCTCCATCTGAGTCTCGAACTTTCCATAAATTAAAATGATGCAGGGACCTTTATCCTCTTTGATAGTTTCAGTTTTGATTTGTATTTATGTTCGAGGCTCTTCTGTAAACCTTACACGTAACTAAAAAAATGTAAAACAATATTTTTAAAAAAATCTAGTTATCAGAAAAATATATTTAATTCTCCGACTGATTTTGTACCTGGTTTAAAAATGAACATCTGTTTTGTTTGAAATTATTTTAATAGATTCTATGAAACTTGTAACGCCTAACTTTAAAATCGAGAGTTGAAATCTGCACAGTTTATAAGGTATTGTTTATTTTGTATATATTCTGTATTTACACCTGCTCATATAAATTAAAGATCATATTTTATGAATCACAACAGGTAATCCAATTGCTAGCAATTCAAAAATTAATAAAATCAGTGCTTTCTAGAATTGTGAATATATCTGTGCATTCTAAAAAAAATTTTGCGATAAAAATCAGACTTTAGTTTTTTATGCAAATATTTAAATGATAAACATAAATATCACGCTTTTAATAATTTTTTCTACTCATTAAAGAATAACCTGTTTGAAATTAGTACGAAGAACGTATATTACACTGTACAATTACAAATATTTTGCAGGCCTGTTTAGGCGATTCTCAGCATGCTGGAACTTTCCAAGATTTTTATGCTCGTGTGTGTGGAGGGGGGAGTTTTTTAGTTTCATACATACTAAAACTTCTGTATATAACGAAATTTTTTAAGCTTTATTGTCGATATATACAGACGTTTTGATGGCTTTGAGGGGATTAAAACCCAAAATACCCCTTTGCTACGGCACTGGAGTGTATACATGTATATATGCATGTGTGTGTGTGTGTGTGTTTGTTTAGTTGAAAACTAATCTAAAAACCTTAAGATTTTCAGCTACTTTTTACATGTGTTTTTACATAATTTTCCTTATAAAATTTTTTTTTTATATCATCTGTAAAATCCAAATATATTAGAAAAAGCTTAGTGGTGTAATATTTTCGTTATTATTGAGCAATTATCCGGTAACAGTTTAAATTTGTGTTATGAAAACAGCAATTTTTTAATCTTTAAATATCGGAGAGAAAAGTTCTTGAAAAAAAAAATCTGTTTGAATCATCCCAGAAATTTTACTACCTATTTTGAGATGAGAGCTGCATCACTCTGTTTCAAAACTTAACAGTAGTAATCTTGCTTTGAAATAATCTTACTACCCCAATCCACGACTCGTCCATGTCTCGTTCTAATTATCTCTTCCTCCTGTAGCGTTCCAACTACCTCTATTGTGAAGTTCTGCACAATAGTTCTTTTACACTCTAACAGGAGTTGACATCCATCACGTTCGACCCGTGGTCAGGGGTAGCTCTCAAGGTCTTTTGATTGGAATATATTCGTGGAAGGTAATCGGTCCTCTCTTGGTAACACAAAAGTATGTTTTCCCAGCAAAAAGATTTTTTTTGACTGAGGCATCCCCTAAATGCTCCGAGAAATTCCACAGATTAACATCTGATGAAAAGGCTTGGATACCAACAGTTTATAAATGATAAAATATGTAAAATTATTACAGGAAATAACAAAGAATATGTGGCTTATGAGATGTTTTAGGCATATTTCTGTCGATTGTAGTTTGGTAGCTACAGATATTTTTCACCACACTGTCTCCACATTTTAATCTGTATATTATGTATATAATACATTAGAATTGACAATAATATAAATTCTTCAAATTTCTTTCCGTTCATTTACTGTAGAATAGTGCTTTTATGCGATTCTTAACATAATATGAATTAAACATTTCAAAACAGTTATCTGTGGACATCTCGTAGTCTATGAGATATACGTTAGGAATACACGGCTGATAAGGTCGTTTCCAGACCAACACCTTTTACATATTGTATTACGAGATTATAAAGGCGTAATAAAAATTCTAAACGAAATAAATCCACACGGTTACGATGCGATGCCCCTTAAAAATGACTTGTGATAATCTTAAATTTTCACAGAAATATTAATTGAGAACTGCTTAAAGAAGTTTTACCCCTGTTAGTTCTCACACAATTTACTTTTTTTTCTTTTTGTTTTTTGTAGACTCTCCGGGTTGTAAATAAAATATGCCGAATGAATGCGGGGTGTGACTTGAATCTCAACCAGTAACATACTCGGTATTATTGTGAAGAAACAATTTCACAGCCGTAACAGGAAAAAAATAATTACATATATACACTTCAGTAGAAAATAATTACATTACATATATTTATAGTTAAAATTTTGGCTCAAGTACGATACTCGTACCGATGCATGAAATGTGACAGTAAAAATTTCATCGCGGTAACCTCAGACTTTAAGATAACCGTACCCGCTCGTTTCATGACCTGCGGGAGAGTGTTTCTTTATGAACAATAATTTTTCGTACTGGAATGTCGTCCTTACCACTTCGTAATAAATGATTAATAAATTAATAACAATTGTTTTACCGCTATATTTGTTCATTTCAAAGATCTTTTCCCGTTGTAATTTTTTTAAGAATAAAAAAAGTTTTCAAGTGGGAGTGCTGGGTGATTTCTCCGCACATCTGGCAAAAGGTACATGACTCTGCTGGTGTTTATATTGAAGGAATGTAATGTAATTTTGTTTGTACGTACATTAAAAAATGTTTTACGAGTATGTTGCCATTACTTTATTTACAACCCTCGTACATAGTATACAAAACAGTAATACTCAAAAAAAATTTTTTAGGGTTAAGTAAATTAAAAAACAATGTACAGTCATATAAAATTCCTTACATGATGAAATTTAAACTGTATAATTCTTATACAAACATGGTTATGGTCTTTTTATAAATTACTTCCCATAAACTATTTTTCCTTTCCTGGGAGATGAAAAAACAATCTTCTCCATTTTCTACACTTTATTTCAGGTGACGATACTGGCAAAACATTTATTGTCTTTATTACGAGCAAATGTGACAAAATGAAAAAGATATTGCCTGACAAACGAGTTATTGTTGCTTTTAAAATAAATTGTAAAGCAAAAGTCTTTTATATAAATCTCACTAGAGAATAAAATGTTTACAGACTATTACAGGGCACTAAACAATAATAGATTGTAGAGCTTATAGCAGAAAGCAAAAAAATACTAAAGATATCTGAAGGGTAGGGTTTGGTTTAGGAGCATTTGGAACTTCTAGAACATAACTAGCCATTTCTTGAGGTAGAGAGTTACCATCAATAGCATTTGTGATCAGATTAGAGAGTACCAGAGGCTGATTATTATCTGCCTCGCTGGAAGAGAAATTATGAGAAATTCAGCACAAACCTACTTTAATAACACGTGCCAGAGGAGGAGGTAGTGCTTTGACATCTATAACTTTGCTGGCACCTGGCACATACATTCATATAGTCGTTCATATGTTTTATCAAATATTTTAAAGCAATTTTATTCAAATTTCATTAACTTTATGTAAAACTTCAGATTTTCTTTAAAAGATTTTGATAAAATTAAGAGCCAGTTTCAGGTTTCTAGACAAAATAATCACTTAAAGGTAGATCAGGAGATATAAAAGGGGTAAAATTAGGTGCAACATGACACCATGAATATGCAAACGTAAATTTGCCTTAATTAACTTGTGAACAGAAATGTATATATACCTATGAATATAAATAACATATTCTCACCATTTTTAATTACAATGCACACATGTTAGATTTTCAAGGAGGAATTAGACAAAATTCGGAATTATCTGATTTCCCAAGAAATGATTACTTATGTTTTTGTTTTTTTAACATACTGGAAGCCTCCTGTCAGTAGCGACTCTACATAGAGGGAAAATAGGCAGCACCTAGGGCCTTATGTGGCTGAAATGAACGAAAGTACGTATTTACATGCATATTTATGTTATGAGTTTAAATAACATATAACAGTGAAAGAAAAACCTTTTAAATGCTGATGAATTAAATTTTACTATATGAATTCATCGATTTAGTAGTTGCATGGTATGATACATTGGTAAAATTAACTGTATAAGCTATGGCAAAGAGAAGAAATGGAGCTGCTCTCAGCTCTAAAACACTTTGAACAATTTATCACTTGGATAGTGGAGTACAGAAACAGTGGGATGGTATCAGCAATCATCACAGCAAATGAAATTGCTGAACAACTTAATGTCTTAAAAGAATTTAAGGAAATTCAGAGGAGGGAGAAATAAAACTTTTCAGCATAAAATGACAGGAGTGAAAATCCAGAAGACATGTTCAAAACAGTATTTTGAGATGATTATTGATATAATTTCAGGGCTGTACTTCAATGTTTTCAGAGCAGAAGGAATAAGAACAAAATTTTGGGTTTATTCATGTCATAAATAGGTTAAAGTAATAACCTGATAAAGAAATTCTCCAATAGTAGCCAGCAACTTCACGAAGTTCTCACTGTGCTAAGTGAGAGAAAATTCTACTCTGATATACTAGCAGAAGAACTTTACCTAAAGTTTTAAAAGTTAGTGATGCTCTAAAGTTCATGATTGAGAACAGTATTGACCGTGGATATGTTAATTATTTACTATTCTAGTATCTGAAGAATCATTCATGCTGAATGATGATTCTTAAAGTTAAAGGTAAATGTATTGTAATATTTATTTCATAAAAAAATTTATACTACAATAATTATTCTATTGAATAATCATAATCTATTGTATGCATTATTCTAGAATATTTTTCTCTTAGTCACAAGTATATTTTTTTAGTGTCCTATAATCAATAACATTCTGCAAATATAGTGACAACTTGTTTATCATGTGTACTTTTAATTGCACTAATAACATCTTAATATTTCAGTTCAGTAATATTTTAATATTTAGTCAAAAGTTTTCTTTCTTGAGTGATATATTCCTGATTGTGTTCCAGTAAATAATACAGAATTTTTATGTTCCAAATAATAATATTGTTATTATTTAAAAAATATTTGTCTAGGGAATATTACAACAAATCTCTTGTTATGTTAAAAACGTGCTAATATGAACATTTGCAAAAATCTATAAATAGAAATCGACTAAAAACCTAAAATAATTGAGTGCTTTCCCTGCCCCCGAATTCTCACTGCCATGCATATAAAGCATTATGCATGCCTGCAATATATAGCTTCTGTATGGAACAAACTGAAGAATCGAAGGGAGAAACATGTCAAAATAGGCATTTTAGAGTGAAATCACACTACAATAGTACGAATATTGTACATCAGTCATATTTTCTAACAATAGACTTGGTGAATCAGAAATCATTGTATTCAGATTACAAAGAAATGTAGTCACCAAGTCAAAGTTTTTTCAGGCTAAAAAACCATTGCTTATTCTTGAGCAAATAAAGAAGAATTAAAACTAGAAGCTGAAATAGGAGATCTACCACAGATTCTCTTGTGAAAAGGGGCCTGCAAAATTTTGAAATTTTCTGACAAACTCCTTTAAATAGTTGAATGGTTTAATAGAGCTAAATACCTCCTAAAACTTCACTTATGAAAAGATGATTCGATGAGAAAACATGCAATGTGAAAGATACAAAATACCCACAATTTTTCTGCTGAGAATATTTACATGTTTATATCAAGACAACAGATTTTGGCTACTAGTCAGTATTCTCTTTATAAAATTTAAATCTGTGAAACAGACCCTAACACAAACAAACACTTAATATATGTTTGAAAGGAAGTACTGTGATCATTTAGAAACTTCCTAGAATGCCTGATAAAAGATAGCCACTCAGGTTTCGAACAAGTTTTGGTTGGAGCCACAGTACTTGCTACTTATTTAGTAATCTTTCCAGAATTTCGGGAAAAATGTTTGCAAAAATAAAAAAGGATATTCAATTACTAGTATGCAGTTGAACCAAAAAGTTACTGGAAAGAAATGTTTGAGGTGCAATGTTTTTAAAAAATATCATACAAAGCTAGACAGGCTAGAGAAGTTAATTCTAGATAATTCTACAGAACAAACATCGAAAATATGCTTCGGTCCAAGAAATTACTTTGACAGATGTAAAAATGATTCAGAATAATGACCAAATGATGTCTATAAAAGATAGAGACATACATAGCTATATTCTGGTCGAAGAAATATTATTAAAATCTATTGTTTCGGGAAGCCTATAAAAATTCTACAATTGCTACAAATAACAACCACTGGATTATAAATTGCACACATATATATATAAATATATATATCTTTAAGTCTTTAAGGATAATTTTAACCATTCATATAACTATAGAATTGGGAAAACAAAGCATTTTTACATAAAAATGAACTGAAACATACCTGAGGTCAATAATATCGCAGGAGAGACTCAACAGCCTTTCAATACTGTCTATAGAGCAAGTAGAAACTAGGAAATTAAAATTACATCAATTTATAAATGATCTTGCAAATAAAAAATCTAGCAAAATTTGATTGTAAATAATTTTTATCTATGATTAAAATATATGTAGTCTAGATACTTTTTATATTTCTTTTCTTATAAATGTACATAAAAAAGGAAATATGACAACCTTCCTAATTTTTGTCTTTCATACTTCACATGAAATGATTTTCATTTATTGTATATTAGAATTTTGGTGGGGTCCACCACAATGTCTGCAATTGGGCTCCGCAATGACTAAGGGTGAATAAAGGGCCCTGATCAAAAGCAAGAATGACAAGAACTCGGAAGTGAAATTTTCCTGTGCATATTAATTTACTGTTATACTCTGTTACCTTCATATATACGGGTTAAAGGTGGCCTTGTGGTAGCGCACTGGCTTTCGGTGCTGAGGATGCTCAGATCACATCCTGACGTGCGCTATTAAATACCTCGATGTCTAGGCCCAATATGGGCATGTTAAATCCATAGACTGGAAAGTCAGATTATGAGGTCACAGAAGGTGGGAGAGGGTATGATCTCCTAGATGTCACCCCTGGATGTGCGCAGTTAAAAATTGAGGTGGGCACTCGATAGGACAAACACCTACCCTGTTGGTGCTATATAAGTTGGAGACATACACTTCAGCTTGAAGCCTATACGGACCTGATCTGGAATTTCCAACAACAACCTTCATATAAATTATGTTAATGTCGAAATTTCCAAATATTAAAATGTAGAAATCACATAAATCCACCCCCCCCCCCCAAAAAAAAAAAACTCTTTTCTAAAAGATTTTTTTAAATGTTTAAATCAAAGTTATATGTAACTATCTGTCAACAAAACAGATAGTGAGTAAGAAACTTTAACACGATATGCAAAGCTATCAAAAATGACTGCAAATGAATGAAATATCTTCTAGTAAATGATCGACTTCTATTCAGAAATTTTTTTCAAACAGTTTCCATAAAAGAACTTATACAGAATGTTTATACAAATTTCCATCATGCAAAATGAAAACTTAGCAGCCTATATTTTCACCTTTGAGCCAAATTTATCTTTTACATAAATGGTTTAATAGAAAATTTTTAAACTTTTTTTTTCCATCCAGCAATATAATTCATTTTATGCATATTTCCTCACAGTACAGCTATACAACATATTTCGGGAGCAGTGAGAAAAATAAGGAACACCAGAATTTTCAAAACTATATATTTGACACTTTTACTACAGTTACTTTCTATTCATTAAAATTTTTTTATCCCTAGGAGGGTATAGGATACATATATCCTAATACAACAAACATCAATTTGGCTAACACTGATCTGAAGGACCGAAACTATTATGTTAAAAAATTACCCGAGACATGAACTGGAAGAATAGTTATAAATTTTGTCAGTACAAAATAATCTATTGAGTTTAAAGAATATGCAGGTAAGAGAGCAGACAATTGAAATCTAGCTCTAAACTTACACAAGTATAATTATTACAATAAAAACTTTTGAAAAATCATATCAAGACTGTCTTAAATATCAGTTTAAACAGACTTTGAAAATCTTGAAACGTTTCTAATGAAGAAATCTTTAGAATGCATGGTTCAGAGAAAATTAAACATTTTGATATAAAATATATTAGTAATGGCATAGATTTAAAGTGTTAAATAATATAGTTCTGCTTTAATGAGAATTTCAATTTTAAATATCAAGTAGTACTATTAAATCATCCTCTTTGAAATACATTGATTTAAAACTTTAAACAAGCATATTATAATGAATGATGTACCTAAAATTATGAATATTAGGAGTATTACATTTAATGCTGTTATCTTTGTTCAAATGAAAGATGAGTATGAATGTTATTTATTAAATCTTGTCATCAAAAATGTTATCACTCATGAATACAGAAACAAATAACATATGAAAAATGTCTTCAAATGCCATCATAAAAACATCTCTAATAAAAGAATGATACAAGAAAGTTACACCTAAACTAAAGATTACTGCACATGGTGCCAAGCTATAAAAACTCATCAAATTAAGTACCAATTCATAATTAATGTGGAAAATTTAATAATTTAAATAGTTCTATCTATATGTTTTGCATGAAATTAACAGTGCGTATCAATTTCATTGTAATTTTTAAAAATTTAAAGCACAAAAATGATGGTTTGTTAACGTCAATAAGATTGGATGTTTTAACAATTTTATTGTGTTTAAAAAATGGGATGAAATTGAAAAAAAAAAACACCAAACATATGAATGTTTGGGGGAAATGCTGAATTTTCCATAGCCTCGAATTTGGTGATTATATAAGGGGTTTCTTTATGTTCTGCTACAATTCAGTTGTAATCTATATAATAAATGATTTTATTATTTAGTTTGATGGCTTAATACTCTGCAATCCTGATCCAGCTAAGCTTCACACTTACATCACCAAAGGTCAATAATTATATCTCAGAAATATCACTTGGTTTTTTTTAGTTTTAATAAATCAAATCTGAAAGGTGCTCATTTAAATGTGTTTAGCTAATGACATTTGACATTACATTCAGATAACAAATTATAAGTTCAGTGATGAAAAATCCTTTGAATTCTTTTTATAACATTTTTATTTTCTTTCTTTTCAAGGAATACAATCAAGAAGATGAGAGCTTAACCCTTGGTTATTCATATCTTAGTTATTACTTTTATAAATTGATTTTTATACTTTGGAAATATTTGAATTTTAATTTTTGTTCTAAAAATTCACCAGCAAAACTATTGTCATATTCATATATATTTTTCATTCTTCTATATATGCTAAAGTTATCTTGCTGCTAACTTTTCAATTTTATGAACTTTATTATTTTACTGTGTTTATATTTTTATGTGTCCATCTTGACATACTTTTAGAAACCGATTGATAAATTTTGAACACTCAGGAAATATTTAGGTTGTTTTAATTATTTACTCCTGGTAAATGCTGTATTCAATATCTTTTCATTCAAATATTCTAATATTTATTAGCTACTTATTGTTGAATTTTCATACAAAGTGTCAATTGTCAGGCTAAGTTTTAAAAAAATAAGAAATAGTGCTTTTCTGAATGAGAACTCTACTTGGTGGAGTTTGACAACTTCGATAGTTTATCTATTACCGCAACAACTAACAGTTCAAAACATTTCTATAACTCATAACAAGGAAAATTGCTAAACACGGTACTGTCTCACTTATATGATTTACCATATAGGTATACATTTTGGATAAAAATTGTACATAAAATTATCAGAGGAATCAGATAGGCAACTTTTGGCAATCTCTGGAAATCGCTGAGCGTATATTTTAATAGCACGCCACCATCGACGAAAAAGTAATGATCTACTAATTTGATGAAAATAACATACCATAGCTGGACATGCAGTGTTTAACGATTTAATAGGTATACGAATTGTAATAACATTTAGCTTCATTTAAAAAAAAAGAAAAGCGTAAAATGTAGAAATCAAATATATCATTTTCAACTTCTTAACCAAACAGTTCTGTCATACAATACAGAAAAAATGACCCGCAAATTTAACTTACTTGAGTACTGTATATTTTTCTAGCACCTAGATCAATGTTATTTCAGTACAAGATCCATTCTAAAAGCTGGGAAATATTGTCGCCAACGCTTTTTCTCTTTTAATTATTTAGATTACAGAGATTTGAAAGAAAACGTGAAATAAAAGCGCACATAAACAACCGTAAGAGTGATACCGTTGCCACAGGTGAGTATAAAAATACTCCTGTATGTGCTACCGATTAAGCTACAAGCAAATTTTTTAAAGAGAGCCCTTCTCGCTAAAAACCATAAAGTCAGATATATGCATTCTTAACTCTAACCAGTGGTGTAGCGATGGGGGACAAGGGGGTCTATCATGCTCCAGGTGCGATTCGCAGAGAGACGCCAAATGGTCCTTTTCACAAATTCTATATATAATATTACTATATATAATATTACTATATATAATATTACTATATATAATATTACTTAATGTTTTTCGGGGGGGGGGGGGGGGCAAAAAGGTATATTGCCCCGGGCGCCAGTTATGCCCGCTACGTCACTGCCTCCAACGTCACATTAACATTCTTGAGCGCTGGTTTGATAAATGACGTATTAATTTAAATCCCAGTAAATCAAAAGCTATCTTCTTTCATACAATAGGATTCCCCCACCTCCAGTTAACGTTTATGGTCAGCTCATCCACTTTGAAAGGGTAGTGAAATATTTGGGTATCTTCATGGATAGTAAGCTTACTTGGAAGAAAAATATTAATAATAATATCTGCAAATTTTTTAAAGCTAGAAAAGATATCGCCCACCTCCTGTACCAGAAGGAGATGAATATAAACTTCTGCTTTACAAAACAGTACTTCCACCTATACTTCTTTATGCAGTACCTATATGGGTATCAGCGGCTAACAGTCATGTCCAGAAATTGCAATGCACACAAAATAAAACCTTACCTCTAATCACTAAAGCCAATAGATATAAAACTAACTACTACTCCTCAAAGATCTAAATATTGAACCCATTCGCCTGACTATAATTAACCTCGCCACTAAATTTTATAATAGTCCTTACTCCACCCCTAATGAAGAAATTGCCAATCTTCCTGATTATGATAATAGAGAATTTAATCGTAGACCTAGAGCGACTCTAGTGCTTGACACTGGGATTACTCCCAACTCTTCTTTCCCATAATTAATTTTTTTTCTTTATGTCATTCCGTTTACCTTAAATTCAATCTAGACCGCTTAATTATCACTCCCCCATTTTTTCCTAATTATATGCAGTCACATCCTCATACGCATTTTTGAAAAAGGAAGTGTATCGTCTCGTTGGTGTAATATGCCTCTGCGAATCCTCATGGTCACATTGTGAGCCGTCTTCCCTGATAATATCTTCTGTTTGCTCCTGGATCCTGTTTCGTCAACTTATCAGGTTGCAGGACACATTTTGCTCTCAACCAATAGTTAATCTTGATCTTTTTTAACCTCTGTAACAAATTCATCACCTTTCGGCCTGTTTTCAAGCACAGGTTGCTTGATAGTTCTTTCCCATCCTGGGTTTGATCCCAGCGATTAATATCTTTGCTGCTCGCGGTCCTCTGTGGCTCGTCTTCGACTTTTGAGAGTTTAATCTTTATATTTTGCTTTTTATCTTATCTTATACTGGAACATTTTATTTTGACAAGTCTTGCTGATTTAATTTTGTGTTAACTTTAACTTACTAAATTATAATGTTTTCATTTTTATTTTTGTAACTTCTTTTATTTATTTTGCAACTTAACTTTTTTTTACTTGATTCATTTCTTGTACCATTCATTTCTTGTACCATGCGTGTAAAGCTTCAGTGCTTCCCATATCCATACCGAGGGTAAAGGGCTTTCTGAGCCCTATTTGGAACCTCACGAAAACTTTTTGTCCATGTCCATGTGTGCTACAAGGAGAGTAAGATTCAATGGGGAATTCCTCGAAAAATGGACCGATTATGGTCACTCATCTGCAGATGGTGGGACATTTAAAAGAGGCGCTCATTTTTCATTTAGTCCTGTGGACGCGTGTTTTCGAAAATTGTTTTACAAATTTTTCCATGTTTTTATTAACTCCCATTCTTGTTTGTTTATTTGTTTGTTTGTTTGTGCGTTTGTCCAGTACAAATCTTGAAATCGATTTTTAACAAACTTCCCGAGTAGCTAGACATTGGAAGCTTTTAGAATAGCTCAGAACACGATGACAATGCATTCTTTTGATACTTTTAGCCATCTTTAAGCAGTATTAAATTCATTTTCCGTTAATTTTGTTTAGTAGACTGGTGCAGCCATCTACCGGCCGAACGGGAACGAAAAGTTAAACGCAAGTATAATTCCAAGTAACTTCATTTTCTTTCAAGTTGATGGGATAATTCCTCAAAAAAATTTTAAAAAAGTATTTATTAATACATAGTATTGTCAAGTTTATATGATTCAACAGAAAATTTAAAAACATGGTATATAAAAGTTCTTTTTATCTGGTAATTATTAAAATTACAATTGTAATTATTTCCATATTTTAATTTGAGCACTTTCCACGTGGCTGGAAAAACTCAATCATAGTTCCCATTCTTAAACCTTACAAACCCCACTCCTCAGACAGCAGTTACCGGCCCATTTGTCTTCCAAATCCGATCAGCAAAATTGCATAGAAATTAATCGCCTAACACATTAACGAACAGCTTGAACACAACAACATTCTTATTCCCTGCCAATTTGGATTCAGATAATCTCTCTCAGCCCCTCATCATGTCTACTGTCTAGCTTAACTGTTGACAGAGTGACAATTAGAAGAGTGTGGCTGGCAGTAAAAAATGACAAAAACAGATATAAAAATGAAACTTCTTTATTTGAAGTTATATACAAACTGAAAATAACTATTTGCACTCAAACATAATAAAACAAAAATGTCTTAGGCACGCAGTCCACGAGACATCTCACTAAAAACAGGCTCTACATCAGCCAGCAAAACAGAGAAAAGGGGCGAGAGCAAACAAACTCGCCACACAATCGATATAAATACACACGATATTTGCATAAGTTATAAAAAGCACACAACGAGTTGATCCCAACTCCAAATCAATAAACCATGGGGAAAAACAAAAGAAAAACTCCACTAACATTTGATGAATGCAAATGACGTCATACAACAGAACCTATGGTGATGACGTCATTTGCAAACGAATGTACTATGTTAATACGGTTGATTACCTGATCACTAGGATATTAAAATATCATATTTGGCAATTGCCAAAATCAAAACAATGACGTGAGGGCAATACCAAACTAAGGGAAAACTAATGGTAAGTAAACTAATGGAACTTTCCAGCAAAAATCCGAACAAGTGGCCCGCCTATTGCACTCTCAGCATTTTGAACCAAAAATATCTTAATTTAAGGAAACAGGCTGATTATAGTTAAATGTTTACACAGAACAACAATGACAAAAAAACCTCAAAAAAAAAAACACTCGCTCATATTTACAATTGCTTTAGACTTAGGGCCTGTTCACATAGGAGTCCGTTAAGGACTCCTAAGGTTGCGTTGCGTTAAGGAAAAGATGACGTTGAGACGAAAATAAACCAATCATATACCTCCAAAGAAATTTTTAACGCCTATGATTGGTTTATTTTCGTCTTAACGTCATCTTTTCCTTAACGCAACGCAACGGACTCCTATGTGAACAGGCCCTAAGTATACCATCTTTGAAAACCTGAGACATTTCATCATTTCTTTGCACTGTATTATTGATCAAAGGAATTTTCTTGCTAATACCAAACGTTGACTTGTGTAGCATACTGCGTATTTTCTCACATATACTAAAAAAATTCATAACACAAAACGATATGACTAATTTTGCTCTGAAGTCTTTAAGGGAAAAATACGAGTAGTAGGTTGCAAATTGAGTTCTTTTTTGTGCCCCAGATGAACATTTTAATTTGAGAGTTTTACAGAGGACTTGATAACTTTGGACAGTTAAGATCTCAAGCCGATTTATTTTACAATTCGTGAACAATAAATATTGAAGAATAGGATCCATCTCTACAACTGGTATTATGAGAGTTGCAGACAGATCAAAATTTTACAGTGAATACACAGGGAGGAAATTGTTTGAAAACTTTTGCCAGTTGAGAAGTATCCCCTCTTACGTCAGTTTATTTTAAAATTTGTTCGAGGTTTGGTAACACTTGTGCAGACAAAAGCACTTTTTCCGTCATACAACCCATTATGTCCAAGGAAAGAAACAGGATTGCAGATAAACATTTATCTCACCTCAGTGTTTCGTCTTCCGAAATCGAAGTTGATTTTGATGCCTTTCGTGTATCAAGTGTCTTTCCGCAAGTATCTCATTAGTTTTTTTCGAATTTTTGAATGTTAGATATGCAACCGGATTATATGTTTTGTGCATCCGAAAAAAACTAAGGTCTCCTTCAAAGATTTGATGCCTCAACCAGCAGTCACTTGAGAAGACAGCTCGTTTTTCCAGGAGGGGTAGATAGTGACACATGTGAGCAGCAACAACATGTCACCTCCTTGCTCTGGCCACTGGGTCAAGTGGCTATCGACACTTGACCCAAAGAAGAGTTATCAAAGCGAGACCAGGAGTCTCTTTCTGCCGATTAGTGATTGTTTAATACAAAAGCAGGGAGACAAATTAAATACGATAGTTGCAACATACGAAATGAGGGGTACTGCCCAAGATTAGCAGAGCTAATAAAAAGATCAAAACTATAAAATTACGCCACCGGCCACTTCACAAATTTCATAATACATGATTGAGTGTTTTCCGCCTAGGATCTTTCCTGTAACCACTGCTTCCAGTGTGTTCCGTATGTTTCAGAATTTTCTCGTCTTGTTTCTTTATGCTTCCTAAAAACTCATGGCGTAACAGTCCTTGTGTACCAAGGCCGGTGGTGCCCACCTCCGCTTTCGTGACCGTGAGCTTGGGGTGCTATACAGCATATGTCTCGGTCAGGTGGTCAACCTGACGCACGACCTCCAAAGTTAGTACTCGAGCATGCTTCGAAACACTTCAGATGCAAGGCTTTTCACCTGTATGGGTGCGAAGATGTCTCTTTGAACTTCCCAGCTGGGAAAATCCTTTCTGGCATATACGAAGACGTCTCGTTAAAGCACGCTTTGCAGATTATCTCCTCTTACATTCACCACACACAAAACAAGTTTGTACTGTATGGTCACGAGAATGTGCTGTTAAATTGTTCTTCCGAGTAAACATTTTCTTGCTCACATTTTGGATGAGAACAATTTCTCTTGTGTGGCTCAGAAAAGATGTTTCCGACATGCTTTTAGAGGAAAATTTGATATGACGAAAAAATCTTTTGCTGCACTATGGGTACAGAATATGTGTTTTTAAATCGGTTAACTAAGAAAAACGTCATTGAAATACCTTAGATGTAATATCTTACTTTTGAGTATGAATTTCAAATTGTGCTTTCGGATCATCAGTCTCTGTTAATATGTTTCCACGTAGATCACAGAGGTAATCTTATCACAGACGTAATTACGGATCTCTAATAACATATCTTCAGCAACGTATTGTATGTAGGGATCAATTTCATTCGAACGAGCTCTAAGTATAAAACATCCGCCAGTTAAACATACCAACCATTTTACAATAAGAAGTCAATATATCAGAAAATAATCAACGGTGAACCTTATTCTTCCCACATATTTAATAGCATATTTTATGTTTACTATTCTTGTAGCATAGTGTGTGATGCAAGAGTCTAGGAGGAAATTTATATGAATTGAAGGCACTTTTTGATAAAATTTCTTTTAACTTAAAATGGACTGCAATAGAATAAGAAAATATGTCGCTATCTAGATTTTCACATAATCTATATTGAATATGTTTCAAATACTTTTCTTTTGTAAAAATAAAAATATTTCAAAACATACTGAAACATAAACGAAATATCTTTTTTATTCTCATAATTGTAGCAAACTCAGATTTCTTATGGACATGAATGTAAGACATTCAGCTGGTTCCATTTTAAACATTATTAGTATTAGTTAGGCACAGGATAAAAGAAATCCTCCTCAGAACATAGTTTAGACAATACTTTCACACACAAGCAAATACATACCAAGATAATCTTCACCTCAGTTTGGATAAGAACATATGTTGTAGATCAAGCTGTAATACATAGAAGAATGCAACAAACATATTAAGATTTGACTCAAGTACATTATCCTTTTCTTTGTAGAATGAGAGGTACTTTAATCCAGTTTTTATTATGTCAAAAATTGTGAACTTCTTAAAGGAAATTGTGAGCTTGTAAAAGGAATACAGGCGTCTCCTTGGTAAATATAACTGTTTGTGAACAGAAACTCTAGCCTAAAAAAATAAAACAATATACTTCCATACTAGAACTCATCTTTACAGAGAATATCGCTTCTAATAAAGCAAAAAACTTTATATCTGCCAAATTCCAGATCACGTACTTGACAGAATTTATCAGTGATGCATATCTATATTACATTCCTGCAACAGAAAATAAAAGAATGAGATATTTGTATCTTACCATGTACAAATTACAGAAGGTCGTTTGCACTTTATGGAAACGATTTTGATAGTTAAGTTTTATGTATAAATTCCGTATTTTTTGCAGCGATTTACTTCTATCTGATAGCCATGGTTCTTGGTAATAGCTCTAGCTCGAATTTTTCATGTAAGTAAACTGTTTTTATTACTGTTATGTCAATTTTACTCCATTCCTCTTGGACCGTTTTCCAAAGTCTGTTCAGTGTTCTTAGATGCCGTTTTCCTAAGGCTCGTTTTTGTAAACCGAAAGCGCAAAAGTCCGTTGGAGAAACGTCAGGTGATTTTGTAGGTATTTCATTAAAGAGTATGCAATTTACTCCTGTTTCTGATTCTTTCTTTGCTAAATAAGCAGCAGTTGATTTAGACGTGTGACTAGATGCTTTTGCCATATGGATCTCATTTTTCAAAGTCCAGCCGTTTGAAAATTTATATATTTGCAAGCTACAAACACTATTTCCGTATGGCTTAAACAGTAAACTTAGCGGAGAAGGCCGGTGGATTTGGATACTGACTGTGTTTATAAAAAAACCATGGTTTTTGAACGGTTTAATAATAAATATTCTAATTACAGGGGTAAAAGAGGAGGGGGTAGCAATAGTTCAAAAACAAAATTGGCACTTGCAAATGATTTGAAAAAAAATTGTAATCTGTTTATTGATTTTAAGAAGATTAAAATACTAATTAAACACTATTTGTTTAATCAAAAAAATTTTGGCTTAAGGTGGTTAATTAAAAATTATTTATCTTCAAATAAATTTGCTTCGAGGTTTGCAAAACTAGTAATTTTAGATCTAATTATATACAAGCTTAACTTGACAAATTTGGATGTTAAGATGGAAAGGGAAGCAGGTGTAGAGTATTGTATAATAAATTTTCTGCATAAAGATTTTGAGCACTTAAAACTACGTACTGTTGTACACAATAATTCTAAATTTCTACCAATCGAAGATTGTGGGGGAATCACCGTCGCTTTTAAGTATCAAAATACGTTAAGGGACCTAATTTGCAACTACAACTTTTATAGTCACAACTTAGGCAAAATTTCGAATACAGATTGTAATTGTTATCTTGAGGAGTTTAAAAACTATGTTAATCCAGCTTTGGGGCATATTGTAACTTGGGATTTAAATATTGCTAAAGATGTTAGGTTAAAAGAACTTTTAAATAAGGGCTCAAAATTTAGGGGCAGAAATAAGGGAAACTTAAAGAAAATCATACGTTCTATCAACACAGATTTAGATTATTTCACAGTAAAATTAGCTATAAAGTACAACCGGCCTATCGAAAGTTCACCTCGAATGGAAAGTACATATTATACAGGATATAAAAAGGAACTACGAGGAGCATAATATAAATAGCAAGCGCGGATTCTTTTTAAACAAAGATTTTTACAGTAAAATTAAAGAGTTAAAAAATAAGTTAATTATGGCAGTTGTAGATAAGGCTGCCAATAACTTCGGTTTTGTGTGTAAGGATTATTTCAAGCAAATAATATCTAGGGAAAACAACACAAAAAATATCTATCAAAAAATCAACTTTACCAAGAAAGAAATAGATAACATAATCTTTGCCTTTAGAAAAAGATTGAAGTTTAAGATTACTTTTCCCAACCATAAAATTCCATAAAGTACCAACTATGTTTAGGTTCGTTACGTGTAGTACGAATTGTTATAACACTTTGTTCAGTAAAAGGTTTTTTAACCTGTTAAAAATTATTCTAAATAAAATCAGAGTTACCAATTTCCATTGCAGGCGAGGTTCTGTGACGGCTGTACGGTATCGAGATGAAGTCCTAGACCCCACTGTGAAACTGTACGCTGCAGCAGTTGGTCCTTCTTTCGTTTTAATGGACGATAATGCGCGTCCCCATAGAGCTGCCATCGTTGACGACTTTCAGGAGAGTGAGGGGATTGCGTGTATGGAGTGGCCGGCTTACTCGCCGGACCTTAATCCAATTCAAAATCTATGGGATGTCCTCGGACGTGCTGTATGTAGACGTTTCCCACCTCCAGCCACTCTCAGAGATTTAGAAACTGCCCTACAGGAGGAATGGACTTTGCAGTGGTTGATCACCTCGTAACAAGCATGATCACACGCTGTACACCTTGTATGAAGGTGAGGGGTGCTCACATACCCTATTAATGTCGGTTTTTGTTGTTTTGCATTTAAACATCAATTTGTTAATGACGCAAATATGACGTCATGTTATAATTTATGAAAATTCAATACATATTTTTTTTTATCTCTGTATGTAATTCTTTGTTTTGCTTCATGAATAAACATAGAGCTACTTACTTACAGCATTTCATGTCAATCAAAGCAGTACTTGTCCTTTTTTCGCATTTTACCGCTCCGTGCTTAACTTTTGGAAGTGAGTGTATATATATTTATACAGTAACCACCGCTTATAGTGATCAGTGGTTATAAGAATCAACCGTTTTTAAGAATCAATATCGCAAAAACAAAAACAAATGTATTATTTCCATGTTAAAATTTTCGCTTTAAAGAATCAATCCACCGGTTTTAAGAATCAGCTTGCACTCTTCGCTTTCCTTTCATTTTTCCAAAAAAGCCACTTAAACACTCAAAAGGCTCGAAGTTCTTTCTTTATTTTTTTTTAAAGAAAGAATGATAAGATGGGATGGAATACACTCGTAAAATGCATCTCTTTCTTTGTTAGACATAACATAATAGTTTCCCCTTAAACGCTTTAGCACAACACTGTCCTATTAGTTTGACCTGGAGGCTTCTTTACCCGTCCGAGTCCGATTTCACTTTTCTCCAGTGACAAAGAAAGACAGGGACTCTTTTTTCCCACCTCCCACATCCTGGTTGCGGATTCCTGGGCCCTGAAACGCACAAATCTTCGGCGAAGTGTCCATAGTCACATAAGCAAACGTGACATTAGTAGATTGAGCATGTTATCAAACCGTGAAACGTAAGGTAGAAGGCGAATCTTCGTCTGAGGCTATTGGCATTGAAAGAGGTATAAACAAGCTCCTGAAAACTTCATTACGTCAGTCTACCATAGAAAACTTTTTCTTGCTCCCCTCCTATAGTTGAAGTGTTAAAACTGTTAAGCATGTATGTTGTAACAAATATTGGATTTTTTTTCTTCTCTTACTATAATCATGTGTATCTACTTTTAGGTCTAGAAATTAAGTTGTATTTTTAAAATTATAAAAAATAATTTTAATAAAAGATAATTAACGTAAATTAAAGAGTATTTTATGGTAAATTATCTAATATATGTATATATAGATATGTGTGTGCCTGTCCAGAAACCAAAATTTCGGCTATAAGAATCAAAAATAGTAATAAAAAACGTGATTCTTATAAGCGGAAACCACTGTATATATATATATATATATATATATATATATATATATATATATATATATATATATATATATATATATATATATATATATATATATATATATATATATATATATATATATATATATACACACACACTGAGTAAACACTTTATTATGACCACCCGACAGTTTTATGCAAATGAGCTATTGTGTCACAGTGTTGCCGCTAGAGGGTGAGATAGCTATCAAAAGGGAATGCAGGACAAGTGAACCATTAATTGCACTGTTTTGCTTGCGAAAATATGGGCAAAAGATGTGATTTAATTTAGTTTGAACACGGGATGGGATGATCGTAGGCGCTCTAAGCGTCGGAACCAGTAACAGCAAAACGGCTACACTTGTGAAGTGTTCGAGAGCAGAAGTTATTACTGTTTAGAGAGAGTGGAATGCCAAGTAGAAAACCGGGTCTCAACGTCAGGCCTGTGGTCATCACAGGCTACTGAACGCTCGATCCGAAAGGAGACTTCCCAGAGTTATTCAGTCCAACAGAAGAGCAAAAGTACGTCAAATATAGGGGAATTTCAATCAAGGAGCAACTGCGAACGTCTCTGAACGAACTGTTCACCGCACGTTACATCGTATAGGCAATGAAAGTCGACGACCTGTTCGGAAGCCTCTATTGTCTGCTTTTCACAAGTGTAGACGTTCCAGTTCGCAAAGGAGCACAAGGATTGGACAGTAAAGGCCTGTTCACATAGGAGTCCGTTGCGTTGCGTTAAGGAAAAGATGACGTTGAGACGAAAAAAAAAAACCAATCATAGGCGTTAAAAATTTCATTGCTAATCGTTTGGAGGCATATGATTGGTTTATTTTCGTCTCAACGTCATCTTTTCCTTAACGCAACGCAACGTAACGGACTCTCATGTGAACAGGCCCTAAGATGACTGGAAAAGTGTCATGTGGATCGATGAATCGCGTTTTCAATTACACCATGCTGATGGCAGCGTGCGAATATGGAGAAAACAGCACGAAAGCATGAACCCCAACTGCACTGCCACAACACTTGAAGCTAGTGCAGGCATCAAATCTCAAGGAATTGGAAAGTGCAGTTCATCGGATATGGTCTCAAACTCCTCATACCACCTACCAACATCTTATAGAATCCATGCCAAGAAGAATTCATGCAGTATAAAGGGCAAAAGGTGGTCCAACATTGTATTGAGGAGATGGTCGTAATAATTTGGCCACTCTGTGTATGTACAGGTAACCCTCCTATAACACGGTAGATAGGTTCCTAGAAAATGCCGTGTTGTGTGAAACCGTGTTATATGAGACCCAGAGACAGTTCAAAAAAGGGGGGTTACGTTCCAAAAACTTATTAAAAACAAACTTTTTTCTAAAAATTCCATATAAGCAACTTAATTTTTATTAAAATTATAAATGTATGTATAACACAAAACAAAAAGAAACAAAAAAAATATTGTTTTCATTTAAAATATACGACCTTAATTTAATAAATTTCTTCCTCATCACTGCTCAGTACAATCAAACGAGAACGTTTTTTCGATTGAACGATATCACCTTCACTTTCAGAACCTTTTTCTTCATTTAGAGTTTTTGCACCTTCTATCCTCTTTAAAAAAATCTGTAATTTTGGTTTATTTGCTGGTTCTTACAAGGTCATTGTAGATTTCACGGTATGGAGATAGACAATTTTGCAGCTCCCTTTTGAATTTTCGGCATCTATCAGCGGAAGGGTCTGCATTCAAGAAAAATGATTCAAGATTTTCAGCTAAGCTTAGGCATTCTTGTATTTTTATAGAGTTATAAATGAAAATGTATAAACAATAAATTATAATTTGTTTATACATTTTCATGTAAAGCCAATATAGTTCATTATTCCTTCTCGTCTTTATTTTAAGGTAATTTAGATTTTAAATGTGTTAAACAAAAATCGTGTTATCTAGTGCTATAGAAGTACAGTGTTGTACAAAGGTTTTCGCAATTTTTTTATCGTGTTAGAGCGAAATCGTGTTACAAATTGTAGTGTTATACGAGGGTTCCCGCAATTTATCTTATCGTGTTAGAGCGAAACCGTGCTCTAGGAGGGCTACCTGTATATATATATATATATAGCTTCGAAATTTATTTCTTTCAAAGTAATTATAGACATGTTTTCAACAAATTATATAGAGCAATGCTGTACTGTCCTACCGGAATGAGCGATATGACCGCGTAAAGAAAGTAATGTAAATGTAATATGTAATTTAAAATACCTTAATGAAATATAAGATATATATTATATAAATTTCTACAAACGTATTACAGTAAAACCTCAATTATCCGGACCAGATTTGTAGACATTTTTATTATTTAATGTTCACATTAGGTAATGATTTTTAACTATGATAGCAAGAACGTAACTATTAGTACGCCAAATATTCGCTTTTCAGTTTGATTAAATGTATAGTTCCTGCATATAATGCACAATAAATTATAGCGATAAAATACTTTTTGTTCCCGTTAAGAAAGCTTTAGTAGGTGTCGCAGAACGTTGAAGTGGATTGACAGAGGAAACTTTTTATATTTTTAAAGTCTTGTAAACAATACTGTATGATTTTGTTACAAAACATAGTTTTTATCGCAATAAACAGTAAATATGCTTAGTTAAGGATTTTGTTTTGCTAATTACCCATATTAACTGGATTTTCGATTGAAACACTATCTGATAAAATTGCAAGCAATATAACGTACTGTGAAGCAGAATTTTTTTAAATTCTTTTTTGGTCTTTAAAACATGTTGAAGTAAAAAAAAAGAAAAAGAAAGTGTACAAAAGAGTCTGTTCTTTTTCTTGGACCGTGTTCATTCAAAACTATCGAGAAAAAAATTAAAATATAACAGCCAATCGTCTATATTTTAAAAGCAATTTGCTAATAGGTTAATTGCGTAACAAGTTTATACATTTTTAAAAATTTTCACTTTACAGAAACATTCTAAATTAAGAAATATTAGAATCAAGTTATAGAGAATCTATGCTCACTTCTACCCAGACTTGGGTGTATATAATTTGAAGTGGCACTCTATTTGAATTTGAAGCAAACACAGTTTATACATGAAACAATGTTTATTGAATTCGTTGCACATATAATTGGCTTTTACAGCAATAAGCATGCGTACTATTTGTACGGAATGTATAAACACAGCTTTCAAGAACAATATATTTTTATACTCACGAACAGTAAGTCAAACCAGCAGTACTGCCATGTAAACTTCTGGCCCGCTAAGCACTAGCGCAGGATAACACCTTTTCAACCTTAACAACCTCCCCCTTTCATTAATGACGCTGCGTGGTATTTATACTAAGCGCGTATGCCGAAATTAGCATATCTGAAGCAGCTTCTTTAATTCATTAATTCAAAAGTTCGATTCTTGTGAATCGAATCTTGTGTATACCTTACACTGGCCTCCCTCGAAAAAAAAAAATTAGGTAACTGAGGTCTGAACGGCTTCAGTTAACTAATTGAAAACGCGTGCTGGTCTGACTTTTTACATAATGGGTGGCAAAGCCAAAAAACCTTCCACACGTTGTGTGGGGGAAAAACGCCACTACCATTTTACAAAACTAACCCCGAAGGGTCCAGGTGACACCATCAAACAGTGGATTTGCAGAGTTGCGGATACTGGGATGGCCAACTGCGCCCTAGAATATCTATTTTAATTAAAAGTGACAACACAATTGCACAGCATGACATTTCTTGACTGTATCTGCTCTCCCCCAATTTATAATGTACATGTGTTATTTTTTTGTGAAGTTAGTACATTAGTGGTTAATTGGTATATTGTGCAGTATGTATTTTTTTCCTAGTCACTACATGTCCCCTTCAAAAATTTATAAAACAACAGTATGTCTTTTTTTTTCAGTGCCTCACCACTTCCCCTCAAAATGTTTACAGAGTATATACAATGGGGAACTTCAAACCAATTTGGTTCGGTTTTATTAAAGGGTGGGAGTTAGAATAAGAGAATTGATACAAGACTTGTTCCTCATGAATGCAGCAACTTCCTTGCACCAGTCTGTCCAATCCGTTGAACCTCTCTTGATGGTCGCAGTCCTAGTAAAGGGGTTCGATGACCGTGTGGGCATCCTTCGTGCAGCAGGTCGTTGGTCCTGAGGCGCTGGTCCGGCTTGACGATGGACAGGAGGTCTCTTGGGAGGAGGCCAACCTTGCTGGGCGGCTGATATCTTGCGTTTCCTGTACTTATGCAAAGGAGCTTTAAAATTGTCATTCTTCCTTTTTATAACCTTGTGTACCTTATGTGTGCCACGTTCATCCTTAGATGGAGGTTTTGTAGTGCACACTTTACCTTTCTTCGTACTTTTGCTTGTATCGGTATTAGATTTTAATGCAGATTCTATTTTGTCAAATTTATACGCCGCACCAACGTGTTTAGTTACTGGCTTTATCTCTCTACTTGTGTCATGTTTTTCAACAAACTGACTCTGTTTTTGGTATTGGTGCTTATGCAACTTCTTGTTTACCGCCTTAATTACTTCAGTATTTGCAGTTTTAATGCTGGAACCTGAAGGCGCTTTTTCACGTTTTTTATCCCCCTTAACTTTAGTTTTATCCTCTTTTGACGAAAAAGTCTCTTTGAAACTTGCGACATCAGAATCGTTATCATTTATATTCGTTAACACTGCTTCAGTTTTAGGAAGATTAAGCTTTTCGTACTGGTGCGTTTTAATACAACCTACGTCTATAACTTCCGAAGCATCAGCTAAACTACTTACAGTATAACTCTGTGTCAACTTTTCATCCTGATTCTCAATCTGGTTTTCATGTACTTTATTTAAAACCATATTATCAACCTGGCCTACACAATCCCCATTCGGCTGGGAACTTGAAATAATATCATCATTACCTAGCGAGTTCCTACTATCGTTTAAAGAATTTTTATTGTCGTCAACTAATAAGTATTCACTAACTTCCGTAACGCATACTTCGTCATCTACTAAATTTCCTTCATTAACAGATGTGTGAATATCATCTAAAATATCAGGTATAGCATCAATAATATCAGGTATAGCATTAATAGAAGTATCCGATGATTTATTTTCTAAACCACTAGCATTAGTATCGGCACTATTTTCAGAAATTTGTACTGGAATTACCTCATCATTCCAGCTAGACTCACTTTCTTTATAAGCCACAAAAATACCCTGACTTTCACTATTCTCAAAAAAATGATTACTGCTCGGACAAAATAATACATTTGACCACACAGTTTCAACAGGTTGAACCATATCATGTGAATCAACTTGCCAGTGCAAGTAAGGTGCTTCCATATTATTTACTTTAAGAGCACTAATTTCATTATAACGCCGTGCGCTTCTATTATTTTGCCTGCGGTACTGCTTACGCTGCTGGTTTGAAACTCGCGAAAAATTTTGGCGCGGGTGTATAAAACTTCTCGTACCTGAATGACGGTGAGGGGTAGCGAAGAAATGTCTATTGTCATGTTTAGCTAAAGCTTGAAGGAGGGTAACCTTGCTTGTAATTGTTTGATTATCTAAAAAATCTTGAACACTTGGCTTCAAACGCTGGATAACTATTTTTAAGATTACCGCTTCCGTTACCCCTTCTAAATATTCCTCACACTTGGAAATCTTTTCCGTAGCAAAATCTAACGCAGACTGACCTTCACATTGCCTTAGCGAATAAATTTCAGCTTCAATTTCACTTTGATTAAAGGTCTTTGGAAAAACGCTAAGAAACTGTTGCTTGAATGACGAATAGTCAAAAATCAGATTACTGCTTTGCATACACGTGTACCACTGATATGCACTACCTCTTAAAGCGGCTAGAGCAATTTTAAGTTTATCCCCCTCTGGGGTGCATTGTTGCTGAAAGTAATGCTCAATTTTCTTTAGGAATTGGCTTGAGGGGCCGCCATTGAAGGTGGCTTCGAATGGCGCAAAATGCTGAACCATAATTACCCGAGGAAAATTTCCAGCAGGATTTTGTTCTACAACACTCATTTTTTAAATAGTATATAAGTACTTGCAACAATTTTATCAATATAAGTACACAGTACACAGTTTTTAATTTCAATTATGTTGTTCGTTACAAATGTAACGCTAACTACCAGGGTATATATATTTTCGGGCGCCAGTATAGAGAATCTATGCTCACTTCTACCCAGACTTGGGTGTATATAATTTGAAGTGGCACTCTATTTGAATTTGAAGCAAACACAGTTTATACATGAAACAATGTTTATTGAATTCGTTGCACATATAATTGGCTTTTACAGCAATAAGCATGCGTACTACTTGTACGGAATGTATAAACACAGCTTTCAAGAACAATATATTTTTATACTCACGAACAGTAAGTCAAACCAGCAGTACTGCCATGTAAACTTCTGGCCCGCTAAGCACTAGCGCAGGATAACACCTTTTCAACCTTAACAACCTCCCCCTTTCATTAATGACGCTGCGTGGTATTTATACTAAGCGCGTATGCCGAAATTAGCATATCTGAAGCAGCTTCTTTAATTCATTAATTCAAAAGTTCGATTCTTGTGAATCGAATCTTGTGTATACCTTACAAAGTATAATACAAAAGAAATTATCTTTATATATTGTATCAAATAGAGTCGGTCTATGCATTTTAAAATTGTTTATAAAATTGTCAGTCTTCATAAAAGACTTTATAAGAAACATAATTTTAACTGTAACTGTTTTAACAAATCTTGTAGGAAGAAAACCCAATCTTCTATTTAAACAACTGTTTTTCATTTCTAAATTGTTAACGGGACAACTTATCAGTCGATGTTCTGGATAAAAACAAATTCTTAAAAATTAAAATGAAGATTAAGGGAACTCACGACTCTTAAGTCGAGGAAATAAGGCATATTTTCATCCTTTTTGACTCTTTGTAACTATTTCAATTTACTCCCAATTTTTTCAAGTTTTATGTATATGATAAATTGATATATTTGTTTCAATAAACAAATTTTCAACTCTCAAAATAATTTTTAATAATTCTTTTTAAATGCTTTAGATATACCTTGATTTTTAAGCATTTTTATTGTATACTGGCTTGCGCGCAGAACTATGAAATTAATTTTACACTTAAATGTATAATTCCTGTTTTATATTTAAAATAAGTAATTCAAAATACAATTGAACATAAAACATTCAACATTAAAATATTTTTTTATTTTTTTTAAACTGCTCAAAATATACTTAAAATTTCCTTAAATTTTTGCATTAATGTACCCCTGAAAAAATAACAAAATGTGCAGTGAATGCAATAATTCTACTTCAGACGCAATAAAATAACATGATTATGCAGTGATAAAAATTTCATGGAATTACGTTTCATAGTTTTTGAGATATCAGTTGCGGAATGATGCAAAATTACATTTTGAGAAAAATGAGTTTAAAATTTTTCTTACCATAAACTTGATCAGTAATTAAACATTTAGAATAGCAATATCTATGGAACTAAGCGTAATATTTTCATGCGGTTTGCTTTATTTTGTTCAGAAATGATCAGGCTTTAAAATATATTTTTTTCAAAAAATCGAATGTTTTAAAGATTTAAGGGTAGTGAGTCCCCTTAATATCAATAAAAAAATTAACAAATAAGGCATTGCAAAACTGTTAAATTTATATTCTTAAATATGAAAATTTCGGTTACAGAACAAGAACGAAAGATTTCTTTCAAATCGTAGATTACTGATGTCCTGTCTTCTCGCTAATATGCGAGAAGTTTGTGCGGATGAATGTGGAAGGATGTAAATGGGGATAGAAGCCTAACCAAATCTTCTTCGGCGGTGGTCTAGGCTAGGACCTTTGACGGCTAACTAAACACTTGTGTCAACAGTTTTAAATAACAAAGGGGTTACCCAATTCCTCAACTTCGAAAACTATTCCTTTTCTGATTGGCTGCTTTGCTGTCAATCATGTCGGCTTAGTACACGCCTTCGTCTTGAAGAGAGGAACGTGGTTTTCGAACGCTTAAAAATAAATTACTCCAGCGCTCCCTTAAGACACAAAAGTTATGGCATATGTTAGCTGGCCCATCAAATTTTCTAAACAAATTCATATAATCTTCATTTAAATACCAATTAAACTTCAATTTGAAATTGAAACGACATTTCCAAAGCTTTCCTCTCATCACCGTTGCCACTCTCAGAGTGACAGCAGATGATCGCTTTTCCTGTCTAAATACGAGGGTCATTTCAGAAGTAATGTACACTAAATTAGTTTTTCTTATATAGCTATTTGATTTCTGACAATTTCTCTCGAGAGCCCTTCTATACAGTCCTCCTGCTTATCAGTAAAAGAGTCCTAATATCTAGGAAGATTATTTGCAGCATGCTACTTTTGCTGAGTCCCGTAATGACTCGTGTAACGGCTGAAGTAAGCTCTTCTAAGGTGGAAAAACTTTGTTCACAGGTTTCAACAAAAGTGCAATGTTCAGGCGTTTTTGTTTTTGTTCAGATGTCAAGCATTGAGCAATCCACCGAGCACAAACTTTCAAGTTTTATGTGCGATCTTTGATCTCCTACACTCACATTACCCGAGACATCTGCAGACTCCATTTCAAAAATTTGTCATTTCTAAACAAAACACGTTAGAAAACTTTCAAAGGCACATGAATATTCCTTTACTTTGATTGTATCATAGAGGGTGAAATGGTGCCGTCTTGTGCATTACTTTTGTAAAGACCATCGTATATTGCAAGACCGAGTAAAGAGTCCATTATTCAATAGACGAGACTTGGTGTAATTTATAAATATTTTTCAAGAGTTGAGTTACAAATTAAAATTATAAATATAATATATAAAAATTTGAGACGATGTCTAATATAAAATTATAATTAGATGCTCCATACTTTAAATATTACTTTGGTTGCACATTACACAAAATACTTTCTATTAAAAGTTGAATTGTTCACAGGTTTCAACAAAAGTGCAATGTTCAGGCGTTTTTGTTTTTGTTAAGATGTCAAGCATTGAGCAATCCACCGAGCACAAACTTTCAAGTTTCATGAGCGATCTTTGATCTTCTACACTCACATTACCCGAGACATCCGCACACTCCATTTCAAAAATTTGTCACTTCAAAACAAAACACGTTAGAAAATTTTTAAAGGCAAATGGATATTCCTTTAGTCCTCAACTGCAAATGGCAGGCATTCCATGCCTCAAATCAAAGGCATTCCATACCATTGATTGTATCATACAAGTGTATGTAAAGACCATCGTATATTGCAAGACCCAGTAAAGAGCCCACTTTACAATCGATGAGACTTGGGGAAATTTATAAATATTTTTCAAGAGTTGAGTTGCAAATTAAAATTATAAATATAATATATAAAAATTTGAGACGATATCTAATTTAAAATTATAATTAAATGCTCCATGCCTTAAATATTACGTTGGCTGTACATTACAAAAATACCTCCTATTAAAATTTAAAATTACTTTAAAATAATTAAAAGAGAGACAAAAATTAAGATAAATTCAGACTCGATATGAAGCCATGAAATATTTATTTATATGTCATTATACATATTTATTTCCCTTTTACAGAACACAGGAGATGTAGAAAAAAAGCATTAAAATCTTAAAAATTATAATTTCATATAAGGCAAAAACAAAAACCAGAAGTATTGCATAAGTGACATTTCATGACATCTTTTCCTACGGTGTAAATAGGTATGACAAGTTTTTTTTACTCCAATCCTTTCACTGAGTCAAGTATCCTATCAAGGATCATGGGTCATGACTGATAGGGCATTGATCGAATTAAAAAATATTTAAAAAATGTCATAAAACACTATATTGATTCCAAAATATAATTACGTTTCATATCTCCTTTAAATAAACACTGTCAAACCCGAGTTGGAATTCGACTTTCAATGATATTTTCCCCATGGTGGGACAAAAAATTCCGTTTCATACGATAGTAGAAAGTGGGTTACATCCCTAAAAGGGTACGGAGATAAAGCACACTGGAAAGAAAACTTTTCTCCCACACACTGGGGACGAAAGATTTCTGTTCTGTGTGGGTACATTTTTTTACATGATCGAGTTTAGAAAACCTTTCTCACATTTAGTGCAGACCAAAAGTCTTTCCTTCATGGATAAGAAGATGCGTTTTCAAATTTCCTTTGAAATAAAAATTTTCCCACGTACATTGCATGCGAAAGGTTTCTCTCCTGTGTCGGTGCGGTGATGTCTTTTTAAATCACCTTGTTGAGAAAAACTTTGCTCACATACAGTGCATCCGAAAAATTTCTCTCCCGTGTGAGTGCGGAGATGTGTATCTAAATTACCCTGTTGAAAAAATTTTTGGCCATACAGTACAGGGGAAAGGTTTCTCTCCTGTGTGGGTGCGATGTGTTTTTAAAGGACACTGTTGAGAAAATTTTTTCTTTCATACACTGCAGGCGAAAGGGTTCCCTCCTGGATGGGTGCGGAGATGTGTATCTAAATTACACTGTTGAGAAAAAAATTTCTTACATTCAGTGCAAGCGAAAGGTTTCTCTCCTATGTGGGTGCGGAGATGTTTTTAAAGGAGCCTGTAGAGAATTATTTTTCTCACATACAGTGCAGGCGAAAGGTTAGTCTCCCATGTGGGTGCAGAGATGTTTTTTCAAGCTACTTTGAATAGAAAATCTTGTTCCCACATACAGTGCATCCGAAAGGTTTCTCTCCCGTGTGGGTAAGGAGATGTTTTCTTAAACTTTTTGTAACATATAGGTTTCTCTCCCTAGTGGGTACGGAGATGTTTTTTCAACCTACTCTGAACAGAAAATCTTTTGTCACATACATTGCATGCGAAGGACTTTTCTCCTGCGTGGATGCCGAGATGTGTATGCAAACTACTCTGTCGAGAAAATTGTTTCTTACATACAGTGCAGGCGAAAGGTTTCTCTCCTGTGTGGCTGCGGAGATGTGTTTTTAAATTACCCTGGTGAGAAAATTTTTTCTCACATACAGTGCATGCGAAAGGTTTCTCTCCCGTGTGGGTGCGGAGATGTCTTTTTAAATTACTCTGGTGAGAGAATTTTTTCTCACATACAGTGCATGCGAAAGGTTTCTCTGTTGTGTGGGTGCGGAGATGTGTTTCTAAAGTACCCTGTGTAGAAAAAGTTGCCTTACATACAGTGCAGACGAAAGGTTTCTCTCCTGTGTGGGTGCGGAGATGTATTATTAATTTACCCTGCTGAAAAAACTTTTTCTCACATACTGTGCATGCGAAAGGTTTCTCTCCCGTGTGGGCGCGGAGATGTTTTTTTAAATTACTCTGATCAGAAAATCTTTTCTCACATACAGTGCAGGCAAACGGTTTCTCTCCTGTGTGGGTGCGCAGATGTCTTTTCAAATTATCCTTAGAAAATCTTTTCTCACATACAGTGCATGCGAAAAGGTTCTCCGAGTGGGTAGAGAGAGTACTATCAGTAATGTGGTAGGAATGATGCGTATTTAAAACAGCCAACTCTGAAAATCTTTCGTCACATAAATTACATTCGAAAATTTCTTCTTCGGTGCGATGGGAAATCTGCGCACTGGAACTTTTTATATTTAGACTAATTCTACATCTATCATATGGAGTGAATTCATCTTCGGTTTTAGCAAGGTTCTGCTCGCTGGAATGGCTTTCATTGGAAGGTCCTTTAACACTGGAAATACAAGACGTTTCCTTTTGTGGCATGCCGACGTTTCTGTACACGATGATCAGATAACTGCCTGCAATATGTTTAGCTTCTAAATTTGTGGACTTTACATTCTAGTATTGAATCTTATAACCTGTACAGAGTACCTGTAAAGACAGAAGAAAGAAATTGAATGAGATGTATTATCATTTTACACGCCAATGTTCCATAAATGGAACATCAACTTCAAAACTCTGAAATTTTTTTTCGTATTGCTCTTTAAAAATCATGTAGAACTAAAGTATGGATTTTTTTGGCATCGAGATTACGTTAATAAAATAGCGTCTAGACGGAAATCGTAATTTCGGCATTTTTCTAACTTTTCGCCAAACAAAGTTCAAAAATTCATATAACATTGAAAATTTAGGAAATGCTTTAATAATTAAGTGAGAGCAATTAAAAATGATCTTTTTGGTAGTATAACAAGTTGTGACAAAAAGATTAAATTTTGTTGTTACTATTATGTAAAAATTGCATATTCCAGAAAATAATCATTGGCGTGTAAAGGTCAGTATTTCAACATGATAAATTTCTTACAGTAGAAAGTATTATTGATAAAAAAATTTAAATTATGAGAGCTTTTAGTAAGTGTCGACGTAAGATGTTTATGACTTTGATCTATTTTCGATTCCCCTGCTCCCTCCCCCCTCTCTTTCACACACACGTTCTACGGCGAATCTGAAGTGAAATACTCAAAACTGCTCCTGATAAACGTGCAGACCTGCCAACCTCAGTATGAGCAAAATCCTGCAATATTCTACCGTGCATAAAATAATCGACATAACACAAAAAAACAGTAAAAAATTATAATAAAAGAATCATAATGTATACTTACTTATAGTTTATAGGATCTCTTTGATAATATTACATAGTTCAAAATATTTCCTTACTGTTCAGCTCATCTTGAAATTATAATATTAAACAAAAGTTATATATTTGAAATCTGTAATCATACATTTTAATGTACATGATATTTACACTAGCAGGGTCTATATTTTGAGCACTTCCATTTCTTTATAATGTTTGTTTTAATTAATTGCAGAAAATCTTGGAATTTTTGCAATATTTACTGTAGCATATTTTGCTCTTTTTAAAAATTTATTGTGAAATTGTTCTTCATAACAGTGTCCTTGTGGGTTCGATTTGCATATTAGCAAATTTTCTAAGGTTTCCCTTGACACAGATGACCTGAACTGAGTAGATTTTTTGTTATGTAACTAAAAATCCTCTCACACTCTGCATTGCTGTGATAGCGCATATAGATTGGTGCAGAGTTCTCTGCCTCCAGACCCCCCCGACTCCTGTCATCACATTAGTCACGGTAACATTAGACACGGTATTTAGAACCACCCCCATTCCCGCCCGCAAGATTTCTTTGATGTGGTGTCTCCCCCGACCCCGCTCGACACCATTTGACCCGCTGACCCCACACCCTTTCTTTGATGGACCGCCAGAGGAGGCGATCCACGCATAGTACAGAGTACAGAGTGAGCATAAATCACTGGATTCCCCAAGGCACAGGCAGAGAACTCTGCACCAATGTATATGCACCATGAGGGATTGTTAAAACGAGCGTTATTTTTTTTTACGTTTCGGAATCCGGTAATAAGTGTCCATTCCTGAAACCCGGAAGATGCATTAAAAATCCGGCATTGCCGGGATACATCCGGAAAGTTGGCAGGTCTGAACGTGTATATGTTGAAAGACGTCGTATATGACACAACTGGAGAGACATTTATTGGAAAATAACGTTATAAGGAGTTATTCTTTTCATTTACTCTGCGAATTTCTTCCGTTAGTAAGGATAGGTCATACTGATCAGATGTCGCATTCAAATCCATTTCGGACTGTAGAAAGATGCACTTGATTATTTTTACTCATTATCTGATGATTTTGAAAAAGAAAGTTTTGATATTTGTCAACTGCCCTCAGAAGAAAGTGGATGTTTAACAGATTAGGGAGATATAAATGAGGATATTTTTGGGCCTCTTCTGCCAGCAGATGCTTGTGGTCAAGTCGAAATATATACAAAAACTAGCTGAAAACCCGCACTTCGCTACGGAGTACATTCAAATTAAATACAACGGTCAATGCATGCAATTAATGCCAATATATATATATATATATATATATATATATATATATATATATATATATTTATAATCAATGCGATGATAAATATATACAATTGATGTAGAAAAAAATATATATATTTATAAAAAAAATCGTAAGGGATATTTTTCAACAAAATAATGTCCAATCGTCTGCCGCATTAGCAAGAAAAATTTTTTTTTTTTGTCTACTTAGTTGTTATGCACGTGACGATAAATTTATTTAAGTACCAGAAAAAGAAATCACGTGATCAGCATTTAATAAATTAAATTCTAAAAATTAATCTTTAAAAATTCACCAAAAATCAGAAAATATAGGGAAAGATTCGAAAAAGATTTCATTTTAAAGGAATTCTTATGATCTTTCTTGTGATATAAATTTTATAACCCTTAAATTATTATTTTAAATGCAAACTTAAAAAATTACTAAAACAGCTTAAAAATTAAATTTAAAAAAATCTAAGAAGAATTTGTCAAAAATCTCTCTTAGTGCACCCTTACACTATAAAAAGAATCGCCATGCAAAATTTCAGCCCTTTAGGTCTAGCGGTTTGGTCTGTGCGTTGTATGTCAGTCAGTCAGCGAGTCAGTTACGGAACTGTTTTATATATAAAGATAGATGGTAAAGAAATATTCAAAGACGGATTTGATCCTGAAGAACCTTCAACTTTAAAGGGAAGATCGAATTTGAAGCGAAAACAAAGCCAAAAGAGAAAAACACCCAACATCGCTGAGAAAAAATGCAAGTTTTAAAAAAATCCCAAAAATTGATAGCATTGAGAATATTTCTGAAATGTTTCCCGAGTTGGTTACCATATCTACAGTTGAAATACTTCACAAGTTCATACCAATAGAATATATATTGCATTTAGCAAATATTTTGGATATTCTTGGATCTAGAGTTGTTTGAGGGCTTCTATCCAGAGTTGGAATGGGATGTGTGAATTTCTGAGACAGACTTCTTGAATCATATTGGCATGTTTAGAAGCAAAAAAAAATTCACATTGGAATATATTTAGCAATGCTCTAAACATGGCTGTGGCTGCAGGATGGATTTTGCATTTTCATTTGCACAAAGGAACAACAACATAACTATAATATTAATTTTCGGAGAGAATTAACTGTGTTTGCTTTGCTTGAAACCGAAAATGCACTCTGCTATTTTTTGAAAAAAAACTTACTCATAATTCTTGTTTGGTTTTAATGTGATTTTTATCAGTAAATAATTTGTGCAAATAATTTGTGCGGCGTGTAAAAGGTTAAATAGCAATATATAAAAGTTTGTGCTAAGAAATGATATATCTATAAACTAAGATGTTACAAATTATGTTCTGGATTAAATAAACTACTGAACATTTTAAAGTTATTGCAATTAGGGCACCAGGTTCCTTAGCCATCGTTATTCTTTTTTCCCCGGTAGATCATAATGACATGCTGAGATTTGATGTTTTGCAGGAATCTCCACATAATTACAACAATTGGCCCGATCAATAATGGATAAGCAATACTAATATTTCCCCCCTTTAATTCATTTTAGTTGTCCGGAAGTCATAATAATTTCATCGTTAATTATTAAGTTTAAAGGAGTGCATCAGTAGGCTTGGGCGATGTATCGATACATCGTGAAAAACCCCTGTGAAGCCCACATCGTCATACCGGTTTAATCATTTTCAAAACATCCTAACAACGCGATTTCTCGGTGTCACAAACCTAGAGGTGTACGCATACGCGCGATTACCCGATGTCACAAAAACGGTTCCGATGTTTCTGTGTGCGCATGCGCGATGTTACGATGTCGCATAGCTTGGTCGACGATTTCCCGGTGTCCGATGTTTGTACGCATGCGCGGTTTTACGATATCACATCGCTTAGCTCGAAGGGACGATTTTCCGGTTACACATCGTCAATACTTAGACTGACGACTTAAAAGTACTTGCTAGAAAATACTATTTGGCAATTCAAGGTTCAAGTCTACCTTCAGAGATAGTATTCAGCATAGGCGGAAGTGTTATTACAAGACAAAGAGCTACATTGCTTCCAAAAAATGCAGAAATGCAGATATTCTTGGCTCAAAATAAAATATATTTGAATGTTTAATTAGTTTAGTCTGTTGCAGGACAACAACCTGGTCTCATTTTTATGTATGAATCTATGTTACTTTTTTTAGGGAGGCACGCTGCCACCTGCTGGCTACGTTCGTGGTTAACATCGTGATACATCGTCACATCGCGATTGTAGACTGACTATGTATCGCGATGTCAAAAATGTAACATCGCCCAGGCCTATGCATCAGTAGACCTAGCAAATCATACGATTCAATTTTACTGAATGGCGAAATAACATTTCGCATACCGAGTTTCTTAAAGAATATTTTTTAATTCTGTTTTCGGAATCTGAAAGTAGACTTCTAAAGAAATGCGCGGCTTAAAAAAGGTTATATTTTCAAAATTCCGAAACGCGAGACATCGCTTCCTAAAAAGCTCTATAACAAAATAAGTAAAAATAATTTAAGAATTGGAAAAACTAGCCCCAAATCTCTGAACTTGAGGGCTTTTTTTAAAAGGATTTTATTTGTTTTTTTGTGTTAATAGGTAATTAGTATTCTGAGTAATATTTCTGCGTTTCTAACTATAAAACATGAGTTTTCGCCTCAAACTCCTTCCCTTAAGGGTAGCGGGGCAATCTGGCCACCTTCGCCTTCGATGTCAAACCGGGCGGAAGTTCTAGATCTGAAGCAGAGATTTGCGGTTGTACATATTTATAAGACCATATTTTATAAATCACAACAGGTAATCCGACTGCTAGCAATTCAAAAATGATAGAATCTGTGCTTTCTAGAATTGTGAATCTGTGCATTCTAAAGAGAAATTTGCGATAAAAATCAGACTTTAGTTTTTATGCAAATATTTAAATGATAAGCATAAATATCACGCTTTTAATAATTTTTTCTACACATTACAGAATAACCTGTTTGAAATTACTACGAAAAACGTGTATTACAATGTACAATTACAAATATTTTACAGGCCTGTTTAGGCGATCCTCAGCATGCTGGAACTTTCCGAGTTTTTTACGTACGTGTGTGTGGAGGAGGGGGGAGCTTTTGAGTTTCATACATACTAAAACTTCTGTAAATAACGAATTTTTTTTTTGTAGATATATACAGACGGTTTGATGGATTTGGGGGGGGGGGGGGATTTAACCCCAAAATATCCTTTTGTTACGCCACTGGTGTGTATATATGTATATATGCATGTGTGTGTTTAGTTGAAAACTAATCTAAAAACTTAAAGATTTTCAGCTATTTTCTACATATATTTTTACATAATTTTCCTTAAAATATTTTTTTATCTATAAAATCCAAATATATTAGAATAAGCTTAGTGGTGTAATATTTTCGTTATTATTGAGCAATTATTCGGAAACAGTTTAAATTTGTGTTATGAAAACAATTTTTTAATCTTTAAATATCGGAGAGAAAAGTTCTTGAAAAAAAAATCTGTTTGAATCATCCCAGAAATTTTACTACCTATTTTGAGATCAGAGATACGTCACTCTTTTTCAAAACTTAACAGTAGTAACCTTGCTTTGAAATAACTCTTACTACCCCAATCCACGACTCGTCCATGTCTCGTTTTAATTATCTCTTTCCCCTGTAGCGTTCCAACTACCTCTATTGTGAAGTTCTGCACTATAGTTCTTTTACACTCTAACATGCGTTCACATCCATCACGTTCGACCCGTGGTCAGGGATAGTTCTTAAGGTCTTATGATTAGAAGAATATTCGTAGAAGGTAACCGGCCCTCTCTTGGTAACACAGGAGTATGTTTTCCCAGCAAAAAGATTTTTTTTCGACTGAGGCATCCCCTAAATGCTCCGAGAAATTCCAGACATTAACATCTGATGAAAAGGCTTGGTTACCAACAGATTAAAAAGTTTATAAATCTAATAAAATATGTAAAATTATTACAGAAAATAACAACGAATACATGGCTTATGGTTTTCTTTAAAAGGTTTATGGTTTTCTTTAAATATTTGTGTCGATTGTAGTTTGGTAGCGACAGATATATTTCACCACACTGTCTCTTTATATTAATCTGTATATTATGTATATAATACATTAGAATTGACAATAACATAAATTCTTCAAATTTCTTTCCGTTCATTTACTGTAGAAAAGTGCTTTTATGCGATTCTTAACATAATGTGAATTAAACATTTCAAAACAGTTATCTGTGGACATCTTGTAGTCTATGAGATATACGTTAGGAATACACGGCTCATAAGGTCTTTTCCGGACAAACACCTTTTACACATTTTTTTACGAGATTATAAACACGAAATAAAAATTCTAAACGAAATAAACCACACTGTTACGATGCGACGTCCCTTAAAAATTACTTGTGATAATTTTAAATTTTCACAGAAATATTAATTCAAAACTGCTTAAAGAAGTTTTACCCCTGTTAGTTCTCATGCAATTTACGTTTTTTACTTTTGTTTTTTGTAGACTCTCCGGGTTGTAAATAAAATATGCCGAATGAATGCGGGGTGTGACTTGAATCTCAACCAGCAACATACCCATTTGACACTACTCAGTGTTATTGTAAAGAAACAATTTCACAGCCGTAAGAGGGAAAAAAATTACATATGTACACTTCGGTAGAAAATAATTACATTACATATATTTATAATTAAAATTTTGGCTGAAGTACGATATTCGTACCGATGCGTGAAGTGTGGGAATAAAAATTTCATCGCGGTAACCTCAGATTTTGAGGTAACCGTACTCGCTCGTTTCATTACCTGCGGGAGGGTGTTTCTTTATGAACAGTAATTTTTCGTACTGAAATGTCGTCTTTAGCGCTTCGTAATAAATGATTAATGTATTGATAACAATTGTTTTACCGCTTTGTTTGTTCATTTCAAAGATCTTTCCCATTGTAATTTTTTTAAGAATAAAAAAAGTTTTCAAGTGGGAGTGCTGGGTGATTTCTCCTAACATCTGGCAAAAGGTACATGACTCTGCTGGTGTTTATATTGAAGGAATGTAATGTAATTTTGTTTGTACGTACATTAAAAAAATTTTTACGAGTATGTTGCCATTACTTTATTTACAACCCTCGTACATAGTATACAAAACAGTAATACTCAAACAAATTTTTTTTAGGGATAAGAAAATTAAAAAACAAAGTACAGTCATATAAAATTCCCTACGTCATGAAATTTAAACTGCATAGTTCTTATACAAACATGGCTATGGTCTTTTTATAATAAATTACTTCCCATAAACTATATTTCTTTTCCTGGGAGATGAAAAAACAATCTTCTCCATTTTCTACACTTAAGTTCAGGTGACGATACTGGCAAAACATTTACTGTCTTTATTACGAGCAAATGTGACAAAATGAAAAAGATATTGCCTGACAAACGAATTATTGTTACTTTCAAAATAATATGTAAAGCAAAAGTCTTTTATATAAATCTCACTAGAGTATAAAATTTTTACAGACTATTACAGGGCACTAAACAAGAATAGATTGTTGAGCTTATAGCAGAATGCAAAAAAATACTAAAGGCATCTGAAGGGTAGGGTTTGATTTAGGAACATTTAGAACTTCTAGAACATAACTAGCCATTTCTTGAGGTAGAGAGTTACAATCAATGACATTTGTGATTGGATTAGAGGGTACAAGAGGCTGATTATTATCTTCCTCGAGGGAAGAGAAATTATGAGAAGTTCAGCACAAGCCTACTTTAATAACACGTGCCAGAGGAGGAGGTGGTGCTTTGACATCTATAACTTTGCTGGTGCATACATTGATAAAGTTGTTCATATGTTTTATCAAATATATTAAAGCAATTTTATTCAAATTTCATTAACTTTATGTAAAACTTCAGATTTTCTTTAAAAGATTTTGTTTAAAAGATTTTCTTTAAAAATTCAGAGCCAGTTTCAGGATTCTCAACAAAATAATCAGTTAAACGTAGATCGGGAGATATAAAAGGGCTAAAATGAGGTGCAAGAAAATGCAACATGACACCAAGAATATGCTAACGTAAATTTGCCTTAATTAAATTGTGAACACAACTGCATATATACCTATGAATACAAATAACATATTCTCACCATTTTTAATTATAATGCTCAGGACATATTAGATTTTAAAGGAGGAACTAGACAAAATTCCGAATTATCTGATTTCCCAGGAAATTATTACTTATGTTTTTTTTTTCTTTTTAACATACTGGAAGCCTCCTGTCAGTGTTGATTCTACATAGAGGAAAAATAGGCAGCACCTAGGGCCTAGCTTGGCCAAAATGAACGAAAGTACGTACTTACATGCATATTTTTGTTATGAGTTTAAATGACATATGAGTGAAAGGAACACCTTTTAAATGCTGATAAATTAAATTTTATTATATGAATTCATTGATTTAGTAGTTACATGGTATGATGCATTGGTGAAATTAACTTCATAAGCTATGACAAAGAGAAGAAATATAGCTGCTTTCAGCTATAAAACACTTTGAACAATTTATCACTTGGATAGCAGAGTACAGAAACAGTGGGATGGTATCAGCAATGATCAAAGAAAATGAAATAGCTGAAGACCTTAATGTCTTAAAAGAATTTAAGGAAATTCAGAGGATGAAGAAATAAAACATTTTTTCAGTATAAAAGGGCAGGAGTGAAAATCCAGAAGACATGTTCAAAACAGAATATTTTGAGATGATTATTGATATAATTTCAGGGTTGTACTTTAATGTTTTCAGAGCAGAAGGAATAAGAACAAAATTTTGAGTTTATTCATGTCATAAATCTGTTAAAGGAAAAACCTGATATAGAAATTCTCCATAGTTGCCAGCAACCTCAGGAAGTTCTCACTGTGCTAAGTGAGAGAAAATTGTACTCTGATATACTAGGAGAAGAACTTTACCTAAAGCCTTAAAAGTTAGTAATTCTCTAAAGTTCATGATTGAGAACAGTATTGACCGTGGATATGTTAATTATTTACTATTCTAGTATCTGAAGAATCATTCATGCTGAATGATGATTCTTAAAGTTAAATGTATTGTAGTATTTATTTCATAAAAAAAAATTTATACTACAATAATTATTCTATTGTATAATCATTATCTATTGTATGCATTATTCTAGAATATTTTTCTCTTAGTCACAGGTATATTTTTTTAGTGTCCTATAATATCAATAACATTGCCCAATGTTAGTGACAACTGGCTTATCATATGTACTATTAATTGCACTAATAACATCTTAATATTTCAGTTCAGTAATATTTTAATATTCAGTCAAAAGTTTTCTTGAGTGACATATTCCTGATTGCATTCCAGTAAATAATACAGAATTTTTATGTTCCAAATATTAATGTAGTTATTATTTAAAAAATATTTGTCTAGGAAATATTATAACAAATCTCTTGTTATGTTAAAAACATACTAATATGAACATTTGCAAAAACCTAAAAATAGAAATCGACTAAAAACCTAAAATAATTGGGTGCTTTCCCTGCCCCCGCATTCTGCCGCGCATATAAAGCATTATACATGCCTGCAGTATATAGCATCTGTACGGAACAAACTGAAAAATCGAAGGGAGAAACATACCAAAATTGACATTTTTGAGTGAAATCTCACTACAATACTACGAATATTGTACTTCAGTCATATTTTCTAACAATAGACTTGGTGAATCAGAAATCATTGTATTCAGATTACAAAGAAATGTGGCGGCTAGATCATAAAGTTTTTTCAGGCTAAAAAATCCTTGCTTATTCTTGTAGCAAGTAAAGAAGAATTAAAACTAGCAGCTGAAATAGAAGATCTACCAAAGAGATTCTCTTGTGAAAAGGGGCCTGTAAAATTTTGAAATTATCTGTCAAACTCCTTTAAATAGTTAAATGGTTTAATAGAGCTAAATACCTACAAAACTTCACTTATAAAAAGATGATTCAATGAGAAAACGTGCAGTGTGAAAGATACAAAATACCCACAATTTTTCTGCTGAGAAGATTTACATGTCTATATCAAGACAACAGATTTTGGCTACTAGTCAGTATTCTCTTTATAAAAAGTCTGTGAAACCAAACTCACAATAGTCCAACACAGAATTAACACAATATGAATAATCATGAGACAGCTTTAGGAATACTATGAATAAAAGGATAGAAAATATATAAAGAATTAATTATGAAAGGCAGGGCTGCTTTCATCTGATTGGACTTTGATTAGATGCAACTGGGCCCCGTGATAACACAGAGCCTAACACTAACAAATATTTAATATATGTTTGAAAGGAAGTACTATGATCAATTAGAAACTTTCTAGAATGTCCCATAAAAGATAGCCACTCAGGTTTTGAAGAAGTTTTGGTTAGAGTCACAGTCCTTGCGACTTATTTAGTAGTCTTTCCAGAATTTCGAGAAAAATGTTTGCAAAAATGAAAAAGGATATTGAATTACGAGTATGCGGATGAACCAATAACTTACTGGAAAGAAAGGTTTGAGGTGCAATGCTTTCAACAAATATCATACAAAGCTAGACAGGCTAGAGATGTTATTCCAGACAATTTCACAGAACGAACATCGAAAATATGCTTCGGTCCTAGAAATTGCTTTGACAGGTGTAAAAATGATTCAGAATAATGGCCAAATGATGTCTATAAAAGATGGAGACATAATAGCTATATTCTGGTCGTAGAAATATTATTAAATTCTATTGTTTCTGGAACCCTATAAAAATTCTACATTTGCTACAAATAACAGCCACTGGCTTATAAAATATATATATATATATACATATATATATATATATATATATATATATATATATATATATATATATATATATATATATGTGTGTGTTTAAGGATAATTTTAACCATTCATATAACTATAGAATTGGGAAAACAAAGCATTTCTACATAAAAATCAATTAAAACATACCTGAGGTCAACAATATCGCAGGAGAGACTCAGCAGCCTTTCAAAACTGTCTATAGAGCACGTAGAAACTAGGAAATTAAAATTACATCAAATTATAAATGATCTTGCTAATAAAACATCTAGCAAAATTTGATTGTAAATAATTTTCATCTGTGATTAAAATATATGTAGTCTAGCTACATTTTAGTTTTCTTTTCATATAAATTGACATAAAAAAGGAAATATCACCACCTTCCTAATTTTTATCTTTCATACTTCACATGAAATGTTTATCATTTATTGTATATTAGAATTTTGGAGGACCCCACGAAAATGTCTGCAATTGGGCTGCGCAATGACTACGGTTTGCCCTGATCAAAAGCATGAATGACAAGAACTCGGATGTCAAATTTTTCAGTGCATATAAATTTACTGTTATACTCTGTTACCTTCTTATATACGGGTTAAAGGTGGCCTTGTGGTAGCGCACTGGCTTTCGGTGCTGAGAATGCTCAGATCACATCCTGACGTGCACAATTAAATACCTCCATGTCTAGGCCTGATATGTTAAATCCATAGACTGGAAAGTCCCTCTGTGAGGTCACAGAGGGAGGGAGAGGGTACGATGTCCTAGATGTCACCCCTGGAGGTGCGCAGTTAAAAATTGAGGTGGGCACTAGATAGGACAAACACCTACCCTGTGGTGCTATATAAGTCGGAGACGTACACTTCAGCCTGAAGCCTATGTGGACCTGATCTGGAACTTCCAACAACTACCTTCATATAAATTATGTTAATGTTGAAATTTCCAAATTTTTAAATATTAAAATGTAGAAATCACATAAAATCTGAGAAAAAAAAAATCTTTTCTAAAAGATTTCTTTAAATGTTTAAATCAAAGTTATATGTAACTATCTGTCAAGAAAAGAGATAGTGAGTAAGAAACTTCAACACAAAATGCAAAGCTATCGAAAATGACTGCAAATGAAAGAAATATCTTTTAGTAAATGACCAACTTCTATTAAGAAAATTTTTTCAAACAGTTTCCATAAAAGAACTTATACAGAATGTTTATACAAATTTCCCTCATGCAAAATGAAAACTTACCAGCCTATATTTTCACCTTTGGGCCAAAGTTATCTTTTACATAAATGGTGTAATAGAATCCTCTAATGCTTTTTTTAACTTTTTTTTTTCCATCCAGAAATATAATTCATTTTATGCATATTTCCTCACAACATAGCTATACAACATATTTCTGGAGCAGTGAGAAAAATAACGAACACCAGAATTTACAAAACTATATATTTGACACTTTTACTACAGTTACTTTCAATTCATTAAATTTTTTTTTATCCCTAGGAGGGTATAGGATACATAAATCCTAATACAACAAACATCAATTTGGTTAACACTGATCTGAAGAACCGAAACTATTATATTAAAAAATAACCCCAGGCCTTGCAGCAGCCCTGTGGTACAGCGAGCTGGTTTTCGGTGCTGAGGGTGCTCAGATTGAATCCCGGCGTTGCGCCACTAAAAATGCCTCCGTTTATGTAGTCCCTTCATAGGGGGTAATACTGTCTGACTATATGGTGCCGGAACAGATGTGCCAGATGCACCTCCCTTGGCGACAAAAAAACAGGTCTACGCAGACATGTTAGGCTTAAAATAACAAATATAAACAAAATATCAATAACAACCCAAAAATAAAAATAACTTCAAAACAAACTTACCAATAGCAATAATAAACTTCAAAAAACAAGACACAAATCCTCAACTGCTACTTTAAAACATATATGATAGTGCGAAATGTAAACAAAACATGGAACAGATGTAGTAAACAAAATAAATTGGAAAACAAACTTATTGCTAGCTTTAATAAACTCGTAGCCACGCACAGGATCTTAAAAACATATAAATTCAAAAAATAAAAGCTTAAAAATAATTAGGACTATGTTAGGTGGTGGTGGATTGCCGCCTTTTCAGTTTTAACTAATCAAATCTGAATGGTGATCATTTAAATGTGTTTAGCCAATGACATTTGAAATTACACTCAGATAACAAATTATAAGTTCAGTGATGAAAAATCCTTCGAATTCTTTTTATAACAATTTATTTTCTTTCTTTTCAAGGAATACAATCAAGAAGATGAGAGCTTACCCTTGGTTATTCATATCTTAGTAATTACTTAGTATTTGAATTTTTGTTCTAAACATTCACCTGCAATACTATTGCCATATATATTTTTTTCATTCTTCTATACACGCTGAAGTTATCTTGCTGCTAACTTTTCAATTTTATGTACTTTATTTATTTTTTTAGTGTTTATATTTTTGTGTCCATCTTGACATACTTTTAGAAACCGACTGATAAATTTTGGACACTCTGGAATTATTTAGGCTGTTTTAATTATTTACTCCGGATAAATGCTGTATTCAATATATTTTCTTTCAAATATTCTAATGTTGTTTATTACCTACTTATTGTTGAATTTTCATACAACGTGTCGATTGTCAGGCTAAGTTTTAAAACAATACGAAATAGTCCTTTCCTGACTGAGAAGTCTACTTGGTGAGTTTGACAACTTCGATATTTTATCTTATCTATTACCGCAATTATTAACAGTTCAAAAACATTTATGTAACTCATAACAAGGAAAATTGCTAAACACAGTACTGTCTCACTTGTATTATTATATATTTATACATTTTGGATAAAAATTGTAAATAAAATTATCAGAGAAATCAGATTGGCAACTTTTGTCAATCTCTGGAAATCGCTGAGCGTATATTTTAATAGCACGCCACCATAGACTTAAAAGTAATGATCTACTAATTTGCTGATAACATACCATAGCTGAACTTGCAGTGTTTAACGATTTAATAGGTATACGTATTGTATTAACATTTAGCTTCATTTTAAAAAAAAGCGTAAAATGTAGAAATCCTATATATCATTTTCAACTTCTTTACAAAGCAGTTCTGTTATACAATACAGAAAAAATGACCCGTAAATTAAACTTACTTGAGTACTGTATATTTTTATAGCACCTAGATCAATGTTATTTCAGTACATGATACATTCTAAAAGCTAGGAAATTTTGTCGCCAACGGTTCTGCTCTTTTAATTATTTAGATTACAGAGAATTGAAAGAAGCAACATAAACAACGCTTGTAAGCGATATCGTTGCCACTAGTGATTATAAATATACCCCTGTGTACGCTACCCATGAAGCTACAAGAAGAGTACGCTTCAATGGGGCATTCCTCACAGAGCTGTTGAATTTTAGAAGTGGAGTTCCTGGACCTGCTGGTTTTAACTCCTGTCGCAAGATTTTTTGTCGTGAATGTATATGTGCTTAGTAAAATTTTAAAGTCGTTACGATAGTAATAGTTTTAGGATATGGATCTTAATGAGTAAGTTAATATTTTAAGGCCTTCATGAGTTGAAGGATAAAAGAAAATTTTGAGTTAACGAAAAAACAATTAGTAAGCAGATAAAAATTAAGGTAAAGTTAAGTTTAAATAAGAATTTAAGTATTAAGTTAAAGAGAAGAATAATAATCAGGTATAGGTAAGGTTGGCCCACAGTAAACATGATGTTAAGTTTGCTTAAGAAAAAAAATAAGGCCCCATTCAGGGTCATACAATAATAATGTGATAATTGCAGAATTCCACGGGGGAAAAGTGAAAGTATCAAGATAGGGAATTCCTCGAAAAATGAACCGATCATCGTCGCTCAGCGGAAGATGGTGGGACATTTAACAGAGGCGCCGATTTTTCATTTAGTTATATGGACGCGTGATTTTGAAAATTGTCTTACAAATTTTTAAATTTATTTTTTGCACAGATATGCCAACATGTTTTGCACCTGGTTGTACTAGTGGCTATCGATCAGCCATAAAAAGAAACAAAGAAACTGGACAGAGATATCCTAGTTTGTTTACTGCTCCTAAGGTAAGAACATTATTATTGTTTTGTGTTAATATAAGATGTATAATAGTGAGAGAAAATACTTTGTTTTTAAAATTCATTAATATTCTAGAAATTTCAATAATAAAAACACTAAATTTTAATAAACTAAATAATAAATTAATTTTTTAAGTGATAAAAGAAATTTATACTGGTCCCCCTATGCCATTAATAGGTTGCAATGAGCAACATAATTTTAATTTAGTTCATAATGTTATTAACTTTTTCCTCATTACGCTCATGCATTTTATATGCAAACAAGAAAATAAAAATTCTCAACTCTACGCTAATGTTAAAGAATTAAGAAAACAATCAAAATAATAAAGGACATTATTTATTATTAAATGTAAGCTTTTATTTTATATTACTTTTGAATTGAATTATACTACTCATTTAATAATTTAAAGGAATATTTTTTATACCATTAAAATTAGCTACAATATTAAATCTAACTGTATTTCTATTTAATTTGTAAAGTTCTCCCTTGTCAATATCAATGAATAATGTTGTAAATATCTGTAAAACCTGTCATGTATAATTTTTTTGTTCAAATTTATCTATAGTAAATTGTATATCAAGCATTTAATTTTTATTTTATAATAATGTATTAATAGTGTATGTTGTTAATTTCAATTCTATATAATTATGAATTACTTTTCTTCTATTCAACATATTTTGTAGTTATGGCAAATTAATCTACATGTCTGAGCTAAAGCCATCATTTTTTTTAATTATCCACAGAAATAAAATATTTCCATTTAACATTTCTACTTGAAATTAATATTTTTTTCTCTGCTAACTATCAGTCAAAAATATTTAGTATCTGTTAATAATTTTTTTGGGGGGGGCTATGAAAACTTCATAAAACTGGTGAATATGCTGAAACCTTAATATAGAATTTAATCACTATTAAGTTAGTTTCGATAAGTTTTCATTGAATGATAAACAATGTTGTCACTATAAATGGTTATGCAAAATCTGTTGTGTATAATTTAAAAAAAAATATTTTCGGATCTTTTTACTGTGAGTACAATGAAACCCATACTTTGTGAATATGCAAAAAATATAGCCGATTTGTCCTTGTCAATGTTATTTGGTTGTTTTTTTTTTTGTTTTTAATTCACTGAAAAAAAATTGTATTCAGTAATTTACCAACTTGACGGTTATACCTCCAGTTTTAAAAAGTGTAATCTGAGATGCTTTGATTGATTTTTTTCCCAAAGGAAGTTAATTAAAAGTATTGTGTGATTAAATACAGAATTGACTTCCTGTTTTATTAGTCCTGATTAGAATTTTTTGTGATTATTGATAAAAAATGTTACTTTTCTTTTTAAAGGTTGTTATGTATGATGTATTATTCATACTTATCTGCAAATAAAAATGTTCTTATATTACTATGTGTGTGTGTGTTTGGGTTAATCAGTAGTATTTCTCACAATTTTTTTTCCATAAGAGATTTTTTTCACAATTTTTTTCTGTAATTTCCTTGCCTTAATTATTCAATTATTGCAAAATTCTGAACTTATTTATTCTGGAACTAATACAAAATTATTCTGAAAATGTGTATATAATGAAGTGTGACTCTTCATGTGTCAGATGTTGTCAACTCATGTTTGGACATTGCATACTCTGTAGCTGCAGCTAGTGTGTGCTTTTATATGTGCATGTAACTAACTAGCTCTAGAAAATAATGTATCATTATTTATTCGTTTCCTTTAAGGAGGGAGATAACTTTCAAACCTTCAAAAAACACAATTTTTTATTATGATTTAATTTTGAAGAATGGAATATAAGGAATCTATTAAAAAATGAAGTCGATACTACAATTAGAACCGATTTTATGGCCAAATGTATAAAGCTAATAGTAAAGTAATTTATAGAAAATTTAAACTTTAAATTGCTTTTTCTAAAAACTGTTATTTTGAAACTTGTGCTCACAACTTCTTCAAAACTAATCGTCACAAATTGCTAAAATTTTGTATACATGTATATCTTGAATGTTTCTATAATTTCTACTTAAATTTAGGTAAGTAAATATTACTAATTTTTTGCAGAAAATTTTTTTATAAAAATTTTTATATTTTCTTGTACATTACAATACATTTGCGAGAAGAAAATATTTTTATGTGAAATATGGTAACTATTTTAGGTGGAGATTAAAGTATAACCTATGGATAGAATATAAATAATTTAATATATATATTTCTTATAGTTTAAAAAAAAATCTGCACATTGCATTGATCTAAGATTCACTATTCATAAAACATTATTTTTTTCATAAAATAATTTCTTATAATCTCCCAACAATTCTGTTTTTGTTTTCTGATAGATAAAACTTGGTACAATTCTCCCTAAAAAATTGGTTTAAATTAATTACAAATTAACTGTTTGACAACACATTAAGCTTGGTAGTAAAATCAGTGTATTTTTGCGCGTGCAAAGGTGATCTCCCCCCTTAAGAATTTTAATGAAGTTTAGCAAAAAAAGCAGTTTAAAAAAATTTTTGAATGAAGATAAACAATTGTTAAGTTGATTAAATAAATTCATGTTAAAAACGCACTAAAAAAACTTGTTTTCTCTTGAAAAATACGAAAAATCCATATTAAAGCGTATGGTTTCCGTGTTAAAGCGGCGGAACTATCGGCGCGCGCGGCACCTAGTGGTGGCGACCAAATGGGAGACACCTTTTTTTAACACGGAGCTACTTCTCCTTCCGTAGCTTCGTGCATTTAACCTTCTGATCAATTTAATAAAGCACTGATACAGTATTCCCCATCTGTTCAGTATAATATATACAGTAAATATGATGAATAAATTGTAAATAACTGCAATAATGAAGCAAATATTTTTTTCAAACCCTTTTTAATATTTATGATGCAGTATTCATTCTTAAAATGCTTTCAGGAATTTCAGTTTCACAACAACAGAGTAAAACAGGTAGATATAACATTTATCCTAAATATTTTATAAATTTCTCCTTTCTGTAAACCTCCAGTAACAATAAAATCTTTTCTAATATACAGTACTGTAAAAAGTTCTCTCTGATGGTGCATCTTTATTCATGCAGAGAATTCTGCAGGAAGTACCCCTGACTCCTGTCATCACATTAGTCACGGTAACCCTACCCGTCAAGACATTCCCCCATTTAGAAACCCCCCCCCCATTCCCGCCCCCAAGGTCCCTTGTGTTTCTCTGATCTGCTGTCCCCCGACCCCGCTTGACACCATTTGACCCGCGTGACGCTCCCACCCCGCCTTTGATGCTCTTCGGAGGACCGCTCGATCGGAGAATCGGCGCAGAACGCAGTGCCCATAAATCACTGGCTTCCCCCGCAGAATACTGTGCAGGGTACATGAATGTGAACGGCTTATGAGATATGGCTGCTTCTGGCATGCTTATGTAGATGGTTTTTCAAATTACTCTCCTGGGAAAATTCTTTTGTTTTCATACATTGCAGAGAAAGGGTTATTCTCCACTTTGAGTATGGATATGAGCTTTAAAACTGACTTGCTTAGCAAATCCTCTCATACATATGCAGCAAACAATAGTTTAATTTCGCATTTATATTAGTCGTATATATTTTAATTTCGCATGCAATTTCTACAAAGAAATAGGTAAGATGGCTTCCTGAATTCCATTGAGATTATGGTAAAGTTTTGTTTAAGAGAAAGCAACAGTATAAATACAAGCTACAAATTTCAATATGCAGTTGTCCCCTCCCCTTCTAAATCCCTGCTACGTACTCCCCCCAAACAACATTAACACATCCGTAACAAACGCTGGGGAACAGAAAATCTCATTGTACCTGTTATATCTGTTATATTTGAAGTTGACTTTAAATAAAGACACCATTCTAGAATGATACGTTACTCATTTATTAGCCAACCACATCACAACAAGAAGTGACTGTTGCCATACATAGAATAGAAATACAACAATTCTCCCACGCTTAAAATGGAACTATACATGAAATGAAAGTTCAGTTCGTGACATAGTCCTCTAAATAGACTGGCTTGTTACATGATCGTAATGATCGTCGGGGTCCAAGCTGGGCTTGTGTATCTTGGATACTACAAGGTGGAGAATGAGTTTGTACATCTGAATTTTCGTTATCTAGGTGCTGTAAATTAGTTCCGGAGTCAGGTACTGTTATCCATAGAGGTTGTGCAGGCACTTGTACCTTATCTGGCAAATGGTCTTTATCAGATTTTGGGCCTGTTCACATAGGAGTCCGTTGCGTTGCGTTAAGGAAAAGATGACGTTGAGACGAAAATAAACCAATCATATGCCTCCAAACGATTAGCAATGAAATTTTTAACGCCTATGATTGGTTTATTTTCGTCTCAACGTCATCTTTTCCTTAACGCAACGCAACGGACTCCTATGTGAACAGACCCTTAAAATCGGAAGTAAAAGATACAGATTTCTTTGGAATTTCAGTTTTTCTCAACTGATCAATGTGTCGTTTGAATGTATGTCCATCATCTAAATTTACTTCGTAATGTAACTTGCCAAATTTTTGAGTGATGGTACCCAATTTCCATACATACTTATTTCTAATGTGGCATCGAACTTGTACTCCCACGCTTAATTGTCTGGCTTTAACTCCGTATTCATCATTTTGTGTATGTTTCATTGGTCGAACAGCATCAAGTTGAATGCGGATATTACGTTGTAAATACATTTCAGCTGGAGTTTTATTCTTAGATAAAGGTGTTGCTCGATATCGAAATGAAATTTCTCCCACTTTGGCATACATTGACAGTTGATCATCAGTCATTGATTTTAGACGATTTTTCAGTGTTTGTACATTTCTCTCGACTAATCCATTTGTAGCTGGGTGTCCTTGTGCAATGTGTTTCTGAAAAATGCCATTCTTAGCACAGTATGATTTAAACTGATCACTCACAAAAATTGTTGCATTATCTGATACCATAACGTATGGATACCATGCACAGCAAAGACATCTGAAGCAAAATGAGCTATAGAGGGCGCTATGTGCGCATCTCAAGTGTTTGAACTGGTGTTCTATAGTTAGATTGATGTAATGATACGAGCTGAACCACCGATTGAAGGTTGGCGAAACCTAATAATGTTCATCGTTGTAAATAGAAAATAAATGTTATGTGTTTGTTTAAAAGTGGCCTAGTGCATTGATTCTTGCATAACATCAGCAAGCATTTCTATAGTAGAAGCAGTGGTTGGAACATTGCGACTTACTTTGATCTCGGCCCATCTTGATTTTGCATCAACAACTATTAAAAACAAATAATCTTGGAAGGATCCTGCATAGTCAATATGTATACGATCCCAATTTTCTTTAGGTTCATCCCAGGGGTGAATTTGAACTTTTGAAGGATTGGTTTTGATTTCAGCACAAGGTTCACATGTTCTTGAGATACGTTCAATATCTTTGTCAATTCCTTTCCAATAGATATACCGGCGAGCTAGTTGTTTCATTTTTGTTATGCCAATGTGAGTTAGATGCAGTTCATCTAAAGCAGCTTTCTGGAATATTTTTGGTATTACAACCCTCTGTCCTTTGAACAGGATTCCATTTCCCAAGGTATATTCACAGCCAAGTTCAGGACTACTTTGAATTTCTTGTTTTATTTTTGACAAATGCTCATCAGAATTTGTTGCTGTTCGAATTGTGTCAGCATTTAACCTGTCTGTTGATATTTCATTAATTGATACCATGCACACAAGATTTATTTCATTGTTAATTGCCATATCATTAGATGATTCTTTTTGAATTATTGGAGCTCTAGAAAGACAGTCTGCATCTATGTTTTCAATACCCTTCTTGAAAACAACTTCATAGTCAAATCCTGATAAAAATGTAGCATATCGAAGTAAACTACCTGAAGTCATTGAAGGTAATTTTGTGCTTGGGTGAAAAATTCTTGTCAAAGGTCGATTGTCAGTTACCAATTTAAAATGTCTTCCAAACAGATAGTTGAAAAAATGATTTACAGAAAATATAATTGCAAGAACTTCACGATCAAGCTGTGAGTAATTTTGCTCTGCTGTAGTTAGCGATCTTGAAGCAAATGCAATTGGTCTCTTGTCCATCAACGATGTGTGCAAGAACACCTGCAACACCTACTGGACTTGCGTCGTACGTAAGTATTATTTGTAATTCTGGATCATATGGGGTAAGAGTTTTATCACTTCCTATTTCGATTTTCAATTTTATGAAAGCAGTTTCACATGCAGCTGTCCATAGGAAATCAGAGTCCTTTCGAAGGAGCTGTCGAAGAGGATAGGTAGTTGATGAATTATTGGGTAGGAAACGAGAATAATATGTAACCATTCCTAGGAATCTGCGCAATTCTTCCACGTTTGAAGTGTGGGAAATCTCCATTATAGCCTTGACTTTCTTTGGGCTTTTAGAGATCTTGTTGAATTCTACAACATGTCCTAAATATTCGATTTGCTCTTGAAAGAATGAGCATTTATTCAAGTGAAGATAGCTTTTCTTTAATCTTTGTAGGCATTGATCAAGATTCTTTTGACATTCAGCTTTTGTTGTCCCGTGCACAATGATATCGTCAAAATAGAACATAGTTTTGGGCAAGCCTTGGAGAATCTGGTCTATGACGCGGTTAAATTCGCTTGGAGCAGTCTTAATTCCAAATGATAGTCTATTCATACGATAGGTTCCACGATGAGTTAACAAAGTTTGAATTATGCTACTTTCTTCATCTACTTGAACATGAAGATAAGCTTTGTATAAATCAAGGCAGTAAAAGTATTTTGAATTTTTCAAACTGTTGAGGATATCATCAATTCGTCTGATAGGATAGTTTGCATTGACAAGACGTTCATTAACACCAGTTTTGTAATCAACACAGCGTCGAACGTTACCATCTGGTTTTGGGATTATCACCAGAGGTGATCCCCAATCACTTGCAGCTATTTTTGAAATAATTCCTTGTGCTTCCAATGTATCCAATTCTTTCTCAACTTTATCTCGAAGGGCGTATGGTACATCTCTTTCTTAGTGAAATACTGGCTTACTTTTTTCGCGAAGTTGTAATGATACTTTGACTCCTGGAATACAGCCTACTTTATGCACAAAAATTTCGGGATAACTAGAAATATCATCATCATTGTTACTTATAGACTGCACTCGAAAGTCATTCGATTTCTTTTTCTTTTTAGAATCAATTTCTTGAGGGTTGAGTTCAAGATGTCGTATCCAAGTACGACCAAGCAATGTATCGTACCTTTTCGGAACTATATACAATTCTTCACAGGATGTTTTTCCATTGTATGACACATTTACAATAACCTTTCCATCTGGTATAAATATATTACCTGCGTAAGATCGGAAAGCAACACTGGAATTTTGAAGATCAGTTGAAATGTTAAGTTTGTAGAATTTATCATGTGGCATGAAAGTGAACCCTGAACCTGAGTCCACTTCAAATTGTTCTTCATGGCCTTCAATGTTCACATGAACAAAATATTTTTCAGCATCTTGTAAACCTTCTTTCCTATATTGGAAAATATAGATTACCTGGTTGACACCATTACGATAAAGTGATTCTTCATCATCAATACAGTTTGTAGAATTTGGATATGTGGTGCCACTATTTCTTGTTTTCTTCAAGTAATGTCCGAATGCATACCTTCCGGATATGTCCTGATTTTTTACATGCACTGCAATGGAGTCGGTTGTAATCAGATTTGCAATTCCTTGCTGTATGATTATCTCGGCCGCAACGGAGACGAAGATTCTTAATTCCAAGTCCTTCATAATCGATTCTAGATCGTGAGTTTGAACGGGTGACTTTGGATTTGGTTTGCAAACTTGGGAGTTCGTCACGTCTGGGACTTCGATATCTCGAAACTTTGTTTTCATTTTCATTAAAATCAGTTTTAGAAGCTGAATTCCTCGAAAGTTCTTGACTATCAATTTTCGACGCTTCTAAGGCTATTGCCTTTTTGGCTATTTCATCAAATGTAAGGATTTCAGATTGTAGAATCTGCTCTCGAATTGAGTTATCTCGAATGCCACGTACAAATTTTCCTCGTAAAAAGATATCCGTTATTGACGTTTTACATTCGCAAGGGGAAATAAATTCACAATCTATAATATCTCGTCGAAGTGTTGCGATATAATCAGCAATTGCCTGATTTTCAGTTTGATATATTGATAAAAATTTATGTTGGGACACAAGAATATTCTTCTTGGGACAAAGATAAGTTTCGAACGTATTCATTAGTTCATCATACGTCAATTCAGCTGGAGTCTTTGGCGATACTAATGCAGCTAACATATTATAATTTGATGCGCCAATTGAATTAAGAAGTATCTGAGCACAAAATTCTTTGTTTCAGATTATTTTCTTCATGTCAAGAAAAATTTTCAAAACGTTGTCGATAAAATTTGAACGATTCCATTTTAGAATCGAAACATTCGAATGTCTGAAGTAAAACAGAATGTACTGACTGTTCATTAGAATTCGACGATTGTGGAACGCTTGCTGTTTGCATTGGCAATAGTTTCTCAAGAAATTGTTTTTGCTGAGTTTGAAAAACAGCCATAAATTGTTGAAATTGGTCAGCTTTCATATTGAGAACAAGTTAGAAATCGATGTTTGAAACTTTAGGCCTAACGCATGCACAGTACTTGAAAAATAATAGTAGCAAAATATATTCAGGAAATGAATGTTCAATTTAAATATAAAATGCATATAAAAAGGTTTTTACCTCGTCGCCAACTGTTATATCTGTTATATTTGAAGTTGACTTTAAATAAAGACACCTTTCTAGAATGATCCGCTACTCATTTATTAGCCAAACACATCACAACAAGAAGTGGCTGTTGCCATACATAGAATGGAAATACAATAGTACCTTAAGCAAACCTCTTCTTATGAAGAAGAGAGCTGAATTTGCTTTTGAAATTCGAACTAAGATCAATTTCCGGTTATATTTTACACTCCCTGATTTGCAGTGGCGCACCCAGGATTTTTTCTTGGGGGGAGCCGAGATGAATGGATAAAAATATTTATAATGCATGGGGGGGGGCGAGATGAACGAATAAAAATATTTATAATGCAAAATCAATATTTCTACTTCTTTGGGGGGGGCAGCCCCCCTGGTCCCCCCCTGGGTGCGCCACTGCTGATTTGTTTAACTAGTTTCAGAGCTATTTTTTACATGTTTTTATTAACTCGCTTTCTTGTTTGTTTGTTTGTTTGTCCAGTACATATCTTGCAATCGATTTTTAACTAACTTCCCGACTAGCTAGACATTTGAAACTTTTAGAATAGCTCAGAACACGATGACAATGCATTCTTTTGATACTCTTAGCCATCTTTAAGCAGCATTGAATTCCTTTTCAGTTAATTTTGTTTTGTAGACTGGTGCAGCCATCTATCGACCGGGCCGGGAATGAAAAGTTAAACGAAAGTTAAGTTCCAATTAACTTTATTTTCTTTCAAGTTGATGGGATAATTCATCAAAAAAATTTTTAAAAAGTATTTATTAATACATAGAATTGTCAAGTTTATATGATTCAACAAAAAATTTAAAAACATGGTATATAAAAAGTTCTTTTTATCTTGTAATTATTCTTTTCAACATTTAATTTACCATGCGCTCAGAGATAACGATTGTTTACTGAGTTTCCCCGCCACTGCCACCGACTTGTTTTTAAACTGTGAATCAAGTCACAGCAAATATCTGCGACTTACTCACGAAACCTGTTAATGCTACTTTTGGATTAAGAGCCCAGTGTTTAGACGAATTTCTAAAGTCGTCCCTTCGAAAGTCGGTCTAGCCCGATTTGGCAAATGAGTCGGTCGTGTCTCAGCGCACCCTTCAGAGCACTGATACACGGTTTTTTAACCAACTGACTACCAAACAGTGGTTCATAGATACAATCAGTCTTGTCTGAGAGGGCAAACGAGTCTGTTGTGTCTCAGCGTGCTCCTCCGATCAAATCTAATCAACTACATGACTTCGACTTTGACTTTGATCAGTAGCATTAACGGCTTTCGTAGGCAGTAGCAGATGTTCGCAGTGACTGAATTCACAGTTTAAGAAATGTCTCAAATAAGTGGCAACGGGGATGCTTGTTTATTTACACAATAATTCATAGTATGAAAAGTATTAGGTAAACTTATATATGTATCTTTCAGTAATGTCTGTGATTCTTAGTGGTGGCTTTTAAAACTGAAGCGAAGGCTTACTGAGATTTCATTTCTCAAATAACGTATACTCCATCTCGGTAATTAAAAGACATATGTCATCATAAATTAAGTGGACATTCATTCTCTCTGAATGCACATAATGGTATAGTAAATATTAGTAAGAAAAATGGCACTAAAACTAGAGAAGTATTTTTAGGGAGTACAAAGTATATTCTTTGTCAGCCATATAATCTATCTCTTTGTGTATAAGGGTGCTGTCTCATTCTATTCAGCATCCACAGTTACAAAAAAACAGGGAACAAATTTCACTGGATTATCTTCAAGTATATTCTATGAGCATGTAATAGATAACTGGTTTTCAGGGGCTAAATTTTGTTTTGTATGATGTGCGTGTGAAATGAAAAAAAAATTGTGTAGTATTTATTTATAATAATTTGTAATTAATAGATTTTATTGAATTTTTTTATCATCGTCATGAAATCCAATTTAGTTAGTACTACTTTACCCATTATTATGTACAATCTTATCTTGTCTACCCACTAACAGACAAACTTTTCTGTTACTAACTTTCAGCTTGTAAAGTATTTTTGATGAATTATTCTATCCTCTACAATGGTGTTAAAAACATTTCAGCTAGTCTTTTGTAGTTGACATTGAATACCACAATAGAAGTTAAATTAATCTGAGCTAAATAATTCAGGCTGAAAGTTGGTATTCAACTAATCTACCTCAAATGCTAAGAGCATTATAGGTCTAAAAGGGCAGAAAAACTTTGAAATGACAAGATAATATGTAAATTTCATGCTTTACAGTTAATCTGATTTATAATGTAACAAAATTACATCACTTTATATTCACTTATATATTTAATTAAAAGTCTCATTTTCACTTCTTTCAAAATCAGCCCTTGAGATGCATTTAACCATATCTGTTTCTTTTTTTTTTTTTTTTTCTATACCCAGCCAGATTTTTTTTTTATCTTATTAATATATTTTCAGTGATGTATTTTTATTCCTAATTTTTCCAATAATACTGGTTTATATAAAAGTTTTTTTTAACAAACTTCTATGATTCTTGTCATGAAACTATGTGCCTAAAAGTGATATCAAGGTAAAGTAATTTTTCAGTTACAAATTATCATTTTTCAAATAAAATACCAGAGAGGAACTCTGTTTTATCTCTTATGCTGATAAATAAATATTATCTATATTAAAATTTACTTTTGTCTTGATGTGCTGACAAAATGGAAAGAAAATATTCTACGTTAGGGAAAAAAGTTCCTAGGAAGCATTTTGTGTAAAAGGTTTTTTTTATTATTAATACTGGTTTTTGTAAAAGAGTCTGAATTATTATTAATACTGTTTTCTGAATTGCGAAAAATCTTTAATATAGAAGGAAAAAAATGATTTTTATTCTCTGGGCAATGAATAATAATATGTAAAATATTTTCTTCATTGTTACGACTGTTAAAAAAGAATTTTAGCAGATAATGGTAAATGTGTTCAAAATATTAATGGCAGTTTAACTTATAATTTAATAAATTGTCTTCTTAATTTTGAAATACTGTGTTTGTTATTAGAAAGTTATAATTATATGTAATAATAACATCTAGTATGATATAAGAAAAACTCAATGCCTCTATTTCTAATATAGTTATAATCATATTAATAATAACAATTAAAATTGCAAACTCTGATAACCCTAACAAGCAATAATTATGTATTCTGTTCAATTTGAAAATAAAAAACAACCATAGACCAGGAGAAGGATATTTCCTGAATAAACAAGAAGCAAAACTTCAGTTTCAAACATAAAAAAAAAAATAAATAAATAAGGGAAACATGAGATCTTTATTAATTTTTTACCATTTTGGACTGACTCTACTGATTTGTATTTTTTTTCTTAAGAAGCTTGTTATCCTATAAAACCACATAACTTAAAGAAAGAAATTAACAATAAATCTGTATTCCACTAAAATATACATTTAATTAAGAAGGTAGCAAATATATGATGCACAGATTAAGGAAAAGTAGGAAAGATTTTTAATTAAACATAAAAACTAAAGGCAGCCAAACAAATGCTACTTGTGCCATATTACCAATGCACACAAAATGGGACCCGTTGTGGCTTCATAAAGTCCTTCCAGGTATGGATTCCCATCCGTGGGAAGTCTTGTGCCATATTTACCATCCTCCTGAATGGATGTCCTCAACAAAGACACAAAATGATTCACAAGACTATATGATTCATAAGTTACCACATTTAGATAAAATTTGCTATAAGTAATAAGATTTATATTGATTGCTTGCATTACAAACTAAACTTTAATTGGGACCTTGAGCAAGAGAAACTTTATGATTCTTTCTAGAAATGTCTTTATTAAGACTTTTGCCTCATTACTGGCATCATTTATAGATACATAAAATGAAAAAGAAAAAAATGATTATGTTAATTTTAAGTATGTCATAATTTTTGCAATCCTTAAATATAAATGTCTAATTTCCAATCCAACTGATTAGAATTTTTTTTTTTTTTCGGAGGGGGGGGGGGGGGTGATTGCTAGTTGAATTTGTAACCTGCTTTTGCACAAGCAAAACTTCACTATAATGTCACTGGAATTCAGCAGTCTAACCTATTTGAGTACATTTCTAAACCAAAGCTAAATTATACCAGATTTAATGTGCAATAACTGTAAAAATGACTCTCAGCCTATTAAGAAGACAGTCTTATTCTTTTGAACTTGTAAATTACCAAGCAAATTTGTTTCTTATATTAATAGATAATATAAGCTAACATAAATTGCTAAAATTGATTATATGATCCATTCTATTACTTAATGCCTAAGCATAGGACTCCTTATCCTAAAAGCAGGGAAATAACTTGTAAAATAGTATAGTTATGCTTTTAGAAAGATCATTTAAAACAGTATAATAAGTATCACAACTGTGAGTGTATACCAATTGAGATAGCCTTTAATTCTGTTTTTATATGTAGTCAACTGAATAACCTATGTAATGTTTTAATATGCCACACAAAGTAATAAAAATAAATTTGAAGTAAAAATTTAGGAGGCATATAAAAAATAAAACTATGCTATTGCTGAAAAAACTGTACTGTATAAATCTTAATTCAATCCTGAAAGGCCTCAATTGTTTTTGTTGAGCCCTGTCTGGTTCATTAGAACTATATAAATGTTCTGAGCAATAAAGCATATTTATAATATGATTTTTGTCTCTAACTGTTGTAAACTTATAACTTTTGCACAAATAAATTAAATTACATGTTATAGAAATTGAGGAGGTATAGAAGAATTTTTATTTGAATGATTCTGAACTGTTTAAAATTCATATTTATTTTTCCACAATCACTAGAAACCTAAAAAAACCTATTTTGTGGGGAAGAGATCTATGATAAAAATATCTAAAAGGAGTAGAACAGATAGTGCAGCAAATACTGCATACATAGTGCATTTTCATAAAAATTCTTATTGTGATACAAAGTTGACTAATTTTTTTCAAAAAAGATTTGTTGAAAATTAGTTTTTTAACTTATAACAAATCATTATAAAGTCATAAAGATTTGAATTATTATAAATTAAAATATTTTATAAAAGCTGTTTGATTCAGCTGATTTGTAAAGTCTCTCTTGAAAATGTAAACAATGGTAGATTTCTTCTTTTGACTTCTTTTGATTCCACTCTTGCCAACCATTCTGATTCCCTTTCAAGACTTAACAGTGGAATAGTTTATGTTTCTGGTTAAATGGTGAAGAAAATAAATATTCAAAAGCAGAAATAACAGGATTAGGTATAAAGAGGCCTAGATTCAAAACTTCCTGAGTCTGTGCAGTTCATTCACAGACTCATTCTCAGAGCACACTGCAAACGGGAGGAAACCATCTCTTAGAATTAATATTAGGTATATTGAGTAAAAAGAAAAACTTGCTTAAAAGTAAAGAACCACCCAGCATAAAAAAGCAAACTATAAGAATTAGACTAGGGGGTTGAATGGTAGAATTTTTCAATTGAAACCAAAAAATCGCATTATTTCACTGTGTCAGGGATTCCCAACGCGTTCCAGGCAGTGGCGTAGCAAAGGGGGTCTATCATGCCCCGGGCGCCACTCACAGAGGGGCGCCAATGTAAGATCTATATATTATATTACTATATGTTTTCGAGGGAGATGCCAATATAAGGTCTATATATTATATTACTATATTTTTTTCAGGGGAGGGCACCAATATAAGGTCTATATATTATCTTACTATATGTTTTTCGGGGAGGGCGCCAATATAAGGTCTATATATTATAATACTATATTTTTTTTGGGGGGGGGTGCCAATATAAGGTCTATATATTATATTACTATATGTTTTTCGGGGAGGTCACTAACATAAGGTCTATATATTATGTTACTATATGCTTTTCGGGGGGGGGTGCCAATATAAGGTCTATATATTATGTTATTATAAGTTTATCGGGGGGCGCCAATATAGGGTCTATATATTATATTACTATATGTTTTTCGGGGGGGGGGCGCCACAAAGGTATCGTGCCCCGGGCGCCAGTTATGCTCGCTACGCCACTGGTTCCATGTGGACCTCTTGGGGGTCGATGGAGGTTTAAAAAGGGTCTATAGCAGAGGTGGGGAACGTGCGGCCTCCGTGATCTTCTCTTGCGGCCTTCATAAAAGCTAGCACTTGTATTAATTAATATTTAATTATATAGATTACAACAATTTCCAAATCAATAGAATTAAATAAAGAACGGCATGAATGCATGTACAGTGTCGGCCAAAATAAAGTTGACATTTTGAAATTGTTGTCTAAAGTTGCTACAATTGTATATTTATCTAAATGTGCTTCGTTTACCTTGATTGTATGATACTTTAACTACACTTTATATGTAATTTAATGCTCAGAGTTTCTTAGCAATACTACCAGACTTGTTATATGATCTCTACACAAAAACTATTTTCTTGCTATTATTGTTGTGACTGACTCCATGTACTTTAAAACGTATTATTTTTTCTGCAAAAAAAATATATATATATATAATTAATGATTAATGTTATAACAAGTTTTTATCCTTATGTGAATACAAAAATATTTTATATTGTAACTTTTTACGTCAAATAATAAATAAATAAGGACTTAATTTTTTTTTTGTTATTTTTCTATATAATGCACCAAATTGTTAAAACTATATCTAATTATAATAATTTCATAAAAGTCGCATTTATAGGTTCATCAACTTATGCGGCCTCCTTTATTACTACCTAATTTACATGTAGCTTCCAACGGTAAAAAGGTTCCTCACCTCTGGTCTATAGTATTCCAGGGGCCTATTGGGGGGTCTATGATAAATTTTTCTGTTTTAAAATTTATTTTTTTAGAAATGTAATCTATACTTATATATAAAGAGAGAGCGATTTTGTACGTGGAGGGTAATCTTCAGAACCACTGTACCTGTCTGAAAAATTCTTTCACTGTTTGAAAGGTACATTATTCCAGATGGACATAGTCTATATATTATGCATATCTGATCAGTAGAAATAAAGTTAGGGGCTTAATCCTAACAATCTCCATTGTTTCCGCTACTGTCTTCTACCGCTTTTTGTTCCAAAGATTTCAACGATCCTTATCGTGGTGCTATCGCGGTGGGCTTCTGTTCTGACGCTAGCGGTTCGAACCTAGCCGTTCTCCGGCACGCCTTTTTCTTTTTAAAAATTTATTTTAATTATTAACTAACATAAAATTAATTTAAGGTATTATTTAGGTTATTATTAAGGTACAAAAAGATTTACAATTTATTGGCTATCAACTGGAAATTTATTGGTATAATATTTTGTTCAACCCGGACAAAGTCGGGACGGGCCGCTAGTTATTAAATAAAAATATCCGTTTTAGTATGTATAAATACAGATTTGCATAGGGCGAACAAACCACGCATCTGAAGTCGAATGTCATGACTCTTTTGTATATGCCTCGAATGCCGCCATTGGCTTTTATTTGTGTACCAACACTAGGCAGAATAGGGAAAATCCACTGGACCTGAAATTGCACATGGGTCCTCCCGATGCAACCAATCAGAAGCAGTTTCGTTTTTCTCTTGGCGATGTTTGTGCAATTACAATATGTTTCTGAAATCTTGTTTTTATTTGTGAAATTAAAAATGAAAATAGTACAAAAATAATAAAACATAAACCTAATGAACCACTTTTTCTAATTTTTTGTTCATATTCTTAGTCAAATTGTTATCTTTAAGTGTTTTATGTGCAATTATTAGTATTATAATTATGTTGTATGCAGTATATTATAGAGAAAAATGGGAGGGGGTCGATGAAATCATTCTTTTGAAAGGGGTCGATGTAGGAAAAAGGTTGGAAACCCCTTGTGTAATACAAGGCAGCACAAAGAGTGAATAACTTAACTATGCTACAAAGTTTTATTTATTTAACTAGGGGCTTTGTCCCTAGGCTCGCTACGCTCGCTCCTCTGTTACGGTCAAGGTATATTGAGTTTGTTGGAGTGCCATGGTCTTACGACTTTACCTCCAGTAGCAAGATATGTACATCAGAAAATATGTGCTCAGCAGTAAAATAGAAATATAAAAATTAAGCCCTCTTCAGATAAGTAAAATAAAAAATATAATAAGAATTAAAAGAATAAAATTCAAATATTTAGAATAATTAGTAAAAATGAGCGTCCACCGGGATCGAACCGGGGACTATCGCATACGAGCAGCGCGCTCTAGCACAGCGCCAATAATGACACAGTAAGTTGAATGAATAAGTTGCTAATAGCGAGATACATAGGGGTGATTCTCGGGCAATGCAACAGCTTCCATCCATTTACTGTTGAAGGGGAATCACTGTTGAATCATCACTGTTTCAGCCTTAAAATTCAATTAAAAATCGAAAATTTAAGATATAGACTTGAAATGAGAATTATATGAATAAGAAAGCTTTCAGCTTCCAGATGATGTAAATATTTTCTTTGTAAGATAAAAACTCGAGGAGCATCGATATTATATCCACTTTGGGGACGATATTTCTTGAAAAACTGTGTTTCATTTTTTGATAAAAATATTAGTCTGTTTTAAAATATTTTTAAACAAATGAGGTCTAGTTTGAAAGAGAAATGTCTGTAGTCTTAGATTGTAAAAAGATCAAAATTCTACGATCATTTTTTGGCGAGTTGTCGTAATCTGAAGATGAAAAAGTCAATATTTTACCACAAAACATAAAATAAACAAAAAACTGAAAGTCCGACGAAGATGAGACATGTCTTACTTTGTTCCCCACATTTTTCTGCATCTATTGGTATTGGTCTCGATCCCATACCCCCAGCGGTTTCGGAAGAGATTGGGTGACAAGCTTTTGACAGCGGCGGCGGCGGCGGTTACTTTTTTTTAGAATAGAGAGATAGAGAGAAAAATATGGCATAGAACTTATGTGTATTGTATCAGCATGTGACTGTGTAATTCATGCACATTATGATACTAATATCTTATTGATTTTTTTCTTTTCTTTTCAGTTGCAGGAGTTCCATGTAGACACATGTTATTGATAATTTCTCTCAAGTTTATAAGCTGATATTCGACCTGCTATGAAATCTTTAATTTATTAGGAGATATTCTTTGTAAAGATGGATCTTAGTAATTAAATATATCACATTATTTATATGAACTAGAGTTACTGTTAAAAAAAAAACAGTTGTATTTATTTGACTGAAAATAACTCCAGCAAAAAAAAACAACCTTAAATGTTGCAGATGGTTAATCTACTCACTGTGTGTGATCCGTAAAGCTGGAGTTTACTCCTCTTTGTGTGTGTGTTGAATGAAAATGACTTTAGCAATCAAAATAAACCTTAGAGAAAGGAATTAACAGAAAAATGATTCCAAAGTACACCTTCCCTGTCCTATTTAAAGAAAAACTTTAACATAATACCCTTCAAGTAGGTTTATTTCACTGTTAACTCATTCATCTATACACACATGCTCCATGTTTCTTGATGAAACATGCCAGAAACACCTGTTAGTGCCGACGAGGGAGAAGGTGATTTTACCTGCAGCGCATGTACGGAAAGATTTACTCTCAAGAGTTCTTTACAAGCTCATGTCCGAGTCCATACTGGAGATAAACCTTTCATCTGCAATGTATGTAAGAGAAGGTTTTCTCAAAAGAGCAATTTAAACATACATCTGCGTACCCATACAGGAGAAAAACCTTTCATCTGCAGTTCGTGCAAGAGGGGATTTTCTCGCAAGGAAAATCTAACGGTCCATCTCCGCACGCATACTGGAGAAAAACCTCACGTCTGCAGTGTTTGTGAGAAAGGATTTTCTCAGCCTGGAAGCCTAAGAGCTCATTTTAAAAGCCATACGGAAGATAACCCTTTCGTTTGCGATGTATGTAAAGAGAGATTTTCTCATAAGTTAAGTTTCAAAAGACATCTCCGAACCCATACGAAAGAGAAACCATTCTTGTGTGGTATGTGCGAGAAAGGGTTTTCCCTGGCTGCAAGTCTCACGGCACATCTCCGAACCCACACAGAAGAAAAAACTTTCGTGTGTAATATATGCATGAAAGGATTTTTAGACAACAGCCATTTAATGCAACATCTACGCGCCCATACGGGAGAAAAACCTTTCATCTGCACTCTCTGCGAGAAGGCCTTTTCGCGGCAGGGATGTTTAACCGCACATCTTCGGACCCATACGGGTGAGAAACCTTTCGTTTGCAACGAATGCAACAAAGGGTTTTCCCAGCTCGGGCACTTAACTGCGCACCTTCGAATTCATACGGGAGAAAAACCTTTCGTCTGCAAAGTGTGCAAGAAAGGATTTTCCAAGCTTGGGAATCTAACGACGCATCTCCGGACTCATACCGGAGAAAAACCTTTCCTATGCGGCTTGTGCAAGAAAGGATTTTCTCAGCGCTGCCATTTCAAGAGACATCTACGAACCCACACTAAAGAAAAACCTTTTGAATGCACAGTGTGTAGGAAAGGGTTTTCTCAGCCAGAGAGTCTAACGGCACATCTTCGAACTCATACAGGTGAAAAACCCTTTGTATGCACTGTATGTAACAAAAGATTTTCTCAGCTGGGGCATTTGAATGGCCATCTTCGAACTCATAGTTAAATAAAAGCTTTATACTAGTTGGGCCGGTCCCATAGGTGAGGCGCCGAATTGAAATAGGCACCAAAATGAGACAGAGTAAAAATATTTTTTAATAAAGAAAAAATATCTATATATTTAAGTTGCTAAGCCGACTTTCTGGGCAGTCCGTGAGAGAAAACTACTGCATCGATTTACTTCATTTTGGTCTTAAACGAAAGATTGTAATCTGTAGATTTGTCAAATTTGGGTTTTGTAACCGCAATTTCTATTAATGAGCGATAATTTACAGTTAAAAAAAATTGATTTTTACGCATGCTCAGTGACATGTTTAAATCTGGCTTTAGAAACTCTCTGTTTCTGCGCATGCTCAGTGACATGTTTTAATGATAAACACGTTTATTCCGAGGAGTCTCTCTAGATCTCTCTCCGCCATTTATATTTTCATGATAATTATGTTTGTGAAATATAAGATTAAGGGCCTGTTCACATAGGAGTCCGTTGCGTAGCGTTAAGGAAAAGATGACGTTGAGACGAAAATAAACCAATCATAGGCGTTAAAAATTTCATTGCTAATCGTTTGGAGGCCTATGATTGGTTTATTTTCGTCTCAACGTCATCTTTTCCTTAACGCAACGCAACGGACTCCTATGTGAACAGACCCTAAACCTCATGGAAATTGTTTGTTTCGCGCTGTTTAATTAGCGATAATTTACAATTTAAAAAATTGCTTTCTGCGCATGCTCAGTGACATTTCTAAACCTGGCTTTAGATACTCACTAAGCACAAGGCCGCTTAAACACATTAATTTGTTTCTGCGTGTTATTATGATTTTCAACATTTGGCAATGATGTGTTGAGTATAATTTGTGTATTAGTGCATTTATTTACTATTTAGCCGTCATGTTTTGACGGGTACCAATTAGTTAGTGCTTTAATGTACGACGAAATTCGTGAAAATACTCAAATATAAGCGAATATTTAGACCAGTGTTTCCCAACTTTTTTCAAGTCGCGACACCCGTCAATGGTTTCCACACATCCTGCGCCCCCCCCCCCTGCATATTTTCATTAAAAAGGCCTTTTAAGACATAGAAAAACCGCTAAAATTCATTTTCCATACCTTTAATTCCATCTAAATGATGAATTCAACAAAAAGGAAATTTTAAGAAACGGAGAACATTGAGAAACATTCATCGCTTGGCCGAGGGTATGGAAAAGCAAGGTAAGAACAGAACCTCGAGAAAAATAATGCGCCTGTCGTATGGATTCATAATTATATAACAATAAAAATAGAAAAAAAAACTCTTACTTAAATAAAATTGCTAATGAAAGACTGATGAAAGATAAATTGACGTTTAGAATTAATGGACTATACGTAGTAAGTGACTGCGAATTTCATTTACCACCCGATGAAAGCAGTAGAATTCTAACTGGGTTTGCGTTTTCAAAGAGACATTTGCCTTTAAAAAATATTACTGTCTTGCAGTTTCATAATAAATAAATGTTGACACATATTTCGGTGAAATTCGCCAAAAAGTTATTTAAGTTGAACCCATGGCGACCCCCTACAGCAGGGGTCGGCACGCTGTGCACTTTGGTGCCCGCGAAACAATTTTAAAGTGCCCGCCGTTCAAATATCTAAATTTTAGGTATTTGATTTTAGATATTACTGATTATTTGAGTTTATATATTTGAGAGCGATCGGTAGAGGAAAGGTACTTGAGCGGTTTTTAAATTTATTACCACAGGTTAAAAATTTTCAATTATCGAGGAATTACATTTGTTTAGAATTAGAGCAAAAACCTTGGTTAATTGAGCTAGGTTTTCTAACTGATTTAATTGTAAAATTGAAGGAACTAAATTTGAAACTACAGGGTAGAAATCATATTGTTTTTATGATAATGCATTTAAAACTAAATTGGCACACTGGAAATTGTGTATGGAGAAAGACTGAAGACTCGCTGACTCACTGTATGAAGACTCACTGACACTCAATTGGACCATTGCCTAAGAACTGGGAATTGGACTTAAAGTGCCACATTACGAGTTGGTCGCAGATTTGCAATGTCAAATAATGCATTAATTATCAATTTTAAGATTATTTTGTTTAAATTAAAATTTGAATTGATGTATTAAAAATTTATTTCGCATTAATATTTTTATGTTTAAACTAGAAGGTAACCCGTCATTTTGACGTCATAATACTAATAATGACGTCATAATGGAAAAAGTATATGAAAGTTAAAAATACCCGAATTATCTAACAATATTGCATTTAATCCACACCTTGTAATAGCAAACGCTTTCATTATTTTTTATTTATTTAGTTTTTCATGCGATTGGAGTAGTAGACTGCCATCCAACCCGTCATTTTGACGTCACAATACTAATAATGACGTCATAATGGAAAAAGTATATGAAAGTTAAAAATACCCGAATTATCTAACAATATTGCATTTAATCCACACCTTGTAATAGCAAACGCTTTCATTATTTTTTATTTATTTAGTTTTTCATGCGATTGGAGTAGTAGACTGCCATCCAACCCGTCATTTTGACGTCACAATACTAATAATGACGTCATAATGGAAAAAGTATATGAAAGTTAAAAATACCCGAATTATCTAACAATATTGCATTTAATCCACACCTTGTAATAGCAAACGCTTTCATTATTTTTTATTTATTTAGTTTTTCATGCGATTGGAGTAGTAGACTGCCATCCAACCCGTCATTTTGACGTCACAATACTAATAATGACGTCATAATGGAAAAAGTTTATGAAAGTTAAAAATACCCGAATTATCTAACAATATTGCATTTAATCCACACCTTGTAAAAGCAAACCCTTTCATTATTTTTTATATATTTAGTTTTTCATGCGATTTGAGTAGTAGACTGCCATCCAACCCGTCATTTTGACGTCATAATACTAATAATGACGTCATAATGGAAAAAGTATATGAAAGTTAAAAATACCCGAATTATCTAACAATATTGCATTTAATCCACACCTTGTAAAAGTAAACCCTTTCATTATTTTTTAGTTTTTCATGCGATTGGAGTAGTAGATTGCCATCCAGATTTTTACAGCTCACTACGCGATATGAATACTTGAGCTATTTGATTTATTCACATTCAAGTTTGTTTACTTTCAGAATTCATCGCAAAAGTAAACAGATTTTTAAAAACTGTTAAATATGCAGCTAAAAACATCCAATTTTATTTAGTTCTGAATGTTTTATAGAAAAATAGGCGGAACAAACGTGATTTGATGGAGAAGATATTAGTTTTTAGGTAAGAAAAAATTCTGATCCACATCTGAAATTGAAATTAAGCCTAACCGGCATTTTGTTTACTGAGGGCTTCAATTGAAAGATGAGTACAGCCCGGAAGTGTTATACAGAGACAACGGCTATTATATATATAATATTACCCCCTCCCCCCTCATCATCATCATCCAGCGGTGCTCGCCGAACTCCCGCATTTCTGAAATATGCCCTCCTAGTAAAAAAGGTTGCCGACCCCTCCCCTACAGGTTGGGAACCCCGATTTAGACTATTTATTGCAAACGGTTGAATTTCAGATTATGAAAAATAAATTATGAATGCATATTTCCAAACGTTGTTGTAGCTCCAAGAATTGTGAGCGCAGTTTTTCCTAGCTGAAAATTATGAGTTATCTACGAACAACAAATTAAGAGCAATAATTTCAATAGAAAAGACGGTATCTAAAACGATAAAATTATAGAGATGTTATCGACCAATTTGCAGCAGTAAGGGTTCGGGGAGTGATTTTATAATTATTTTACTACATAACAATTGTAATCAAATTTGTTTTCTTTCTCTATTTTAAGTTCTGTAATTTTTAAAATTTTTATGTTTCTTTAAAATAAAAATTTTCTTTCTATTTAATATATTTTTTCCCAAAATGATTTAATATATTTTTTCCCAAAATGTCCGTTATTCTATTAAGTAAACTATTTGCAATGGCAATACATTCATCACTTAAAGAGTATCACCAAAAAGTTAAAAAAAAAGGCCGTTTTAAAAACTTGCCTCAGGCGCCAAGATGGATCTGCCCAGATCCGGTCTGCAGAAATAATTTTCTGGCCCGGGAGATTGTAATAAATGTTGTATATTAGCTGTTGTGCTTTGTTGAGACGTGGAGATCCTGAAAGTAAACGTTCGGAAGAAAAAAAATCTTGCTTAAGGCTGCTGTGGACTAACCCTCCTGAATTCGCTCACCTCCATGTTAACCTTTGGAGAAAATGTGTCTACTATTGACAGCTATATAAATGCTGATAATCTAATAAAAATGGTATTTTCAGATAGCATCAACTTTTCTGCACCTTGCAACAGGATTCCTTTTACAAATGTCGTCCACCAAAGGAATTTATGAGCGATTAGCTTTAAGGGGCGCCGTTTGCACAGTGCAAACGCCAAAGGAATCCTTGCAGCAGGATTCCTTTTACAAATGTCGTCCACCAAAGGAATTTATGAGCGATTAGCTTTAAGGGGCGCCGTTTGCACAGTGCAAACGCCAAAGGAATCCTTGCAGCAGGATTCCTTTTACAAATGTCGTCCACCAAAGGAATTTATGAGCGATTAGCTTTAAGGGGCGCCGTTTGCACAGTGCAAACGCCAAAGGAATCCTTGCAGCAGGATTCCTTTTACAAATGTCGTCCACCAAAGGAATTTATGAGCGATTAGCTTTAAGGGGCGCCGTTTGCACAGTGCAAACGCCAAAGGAATCCTTGCAGCAGGATTCCTTTTACAAATGTCGTCCACCAAAGGAATTTATGAGCGATTAGCTTTAAGGGGCGCCGTTTGCACAGTGCAAACGCCAAAGGAATCCTTGCAGCAGGATTCCTTTTACAAATGTCCACCAAAGGAATTTATGAGCGATTAGCTTTAAGGGGCGCCGTTTGCACAGTGCAAACGCCAAAGGAATCCTTGCAGCAGGATTCCTTTTACAAATGTCGTCCACCAAAGGAATTTATGAGCGATTAGCTTTAAGGGGCGCCGTTTGCACAGTGCAAACGCCAAAGGAATCCTTGCAGCAGGATTCCTTTTACAAATGTCGTCCACCAAAGGAATTTATGAGCGATTAGCTTTAAGGGGCGCCGTTTGCACAGTGCAAACGCCAAAGGAATCCTTGCAGCAGGATTCCTTTTACAAATGTCGTCCACCAAAGGAATTTATGAGCGATTAGCTTTAAGGGGCGCCGTTTGCACAGTGCAAACGCCAAAGGAATCCTTGCAGCAGGATTCCTTTTACAAATGTCGTCCACCAAAGGAATTTATGAGCGATTAGCTTTAAGGGGCGCCGTTTGCACAGTGCAAACGCCAAAGGAATCCTTGCAGCAGGATTCCTTTTACAAATGTCCACCAAAGGAATTTATGAGCGATTAGCTTTAAGGGGCGCCGTTTGCACAGTGCAAACGCCAAAGGAATCCTTGCAGCAGGATTCCTTTTACAAATGTCGTCCACCAAAGGAATTTATGAGCGATTAGCTTTAAGGGGCGCCGTTTGCACAGTGCAAACGCCAAAGGAATCCTTGCAGCAGGATTCCTTTTACAAATGTCGTCCACCAAAGGAATTTATGAGCGATTAGCTTTAAGGGGCGCCGTTTGCACAGTGCAAACGCCAAATCTCGTCCTCTTTTTTTTCTCGTCCTTTTTCAACTTGCATTCAATGTATCCAAGTTAAATGAGCGGAAAATGGCTAGTGCTGCAATATGTTAGAAGTTTAAAGTAAAAACATTTTACAACCTTTAATTGGAAAAGATTTTTTAGGTTAAAAAAAATCTGCACCTTGCAATCCGTGGCCCTGAGAGGTTTTTAAAACACACTATTCCAGATCTCCCCCCCCCCATAATTTAAATTTTAAAATATTTGAATTTTTTTTTTAAAAAAAAGAAAAATGCCCTAAGGGATAAAATTTCTTTCTGTATTACGGAGTACAATTTTTAAAAAAATCTTTCCATGCAAGTCGGCCATCGTTGGACCCATTTCTCCATAGGTTAACGCTGAGGTGAGCGAATCCAAAAGGTTTAGTACGCAACAGCCTTGAAGTCCAAGAAAACTTGGGATGAAAAATATTTGTCATCTGATTACTGTTATATACAAAACTCTATTGTCTATATATTTGTACTTTGCTCATCCAGAAAGTAAGTACTGTTTGCGCATATCTCCCGTGCATCTGACAGAACGAAGGTCGCGCATGCGTAGTTACATACTTTAACTCGAGAACGAATTAGCCTAGCCATTTTGTTTGATTACGAAAGTTTGAAGTCGTTGTTTGTTGGTAATCATGTTTAAAAGAATCGATCGGTCCGCCAGCTGTGAAATAAGAGCCGTTATCGAGTTTTTGAATGCGAGAAATGTTCAACCTTGTGAAATTTATCGTCTCACCAAGAAAAATCATGGTCACCGTCTTTTGGGACTGGCAAAGAATTTTGTTAGTGGACTGGATGGAATGAGGCACAACAATCAGCTCTACATCTTACTGTGAGACATAGAAGAACGCGGCGCGCGATACAGAACAAAAGGCTTGGACTACTGACTTGTGGTATTGTGTTCGTGCATGATAACGCACGCGTAACGACGACGCTGGTTGATTAATTTCTCTGGGAATAATTCTGTCAACCTCCTTAAAGTCCGGACCTAGCTCCCTCTGACTTCCATTTGTTTTCTCATCTCAAGAAATTTCTTGCCGGCCAGCACTTTGCAAGTGATAATGAGATCAAGGTCCAGAACTGGTTCAGGTCGCAGGCGGCCGAATTCAACGAAGCGGGTATGTTTCAATTAGTGCCAAGATATGACACATGCCTTAATTCGCATGGTGAATATGTCGAAAAGTAGTTTAAGGTGTGTAGATTTTTCTGTGATAAAATACAAATGAAAACAAACTGCTAATTTTTTTTAATACCCAAATGGTACTTACTTTCTGGATGAGCTAAGTATTAAATAAAACGTGTAATACACTGAAAAGTTTCTATACTATTTACACTTGGGCGCATGTGTAATACTACCAAGTTTTAAGAAACTGTATCAACTTGAAATGTGATGAGACCCATATTACTTTAAGGAATGCTACTACGGACCCAAGAAAATAGGATAGATTGGAAAGTGAAAAATATTTTATCTAGAGAAAAATAAATCATTGATTATTATTTTAAAAATTAAATAAACATTTGTATTCGTCTATATATATATATATATATATATATATAACAGTTTCGCAATTGACTGACATACTATAACGCACAGACCAAACCGCTGGACCTAAATGGCTGAAATTTTGCATGGCGATTCTTCTTATAGTGTAGAGGTGCACTAGAAAGATTTTTGAAAAATTTTCAGATTTTGTAAAATTAGATTTTTAAGCTGTTTTTGTAACTTTTTTAAAGTTTGCATTTAAAATAATAATCTGAGGGTTATAAAATTTATATCACGAAAAAGATCCTAAAAATTCCTTTAAAATGAAATCTTTTTCGAATCTTTACCTCCATTTTCTGATTTTTGGTGAAATTTTAAAGATTAATTTTTAGAATTTAATTTATTAAATGCTGATCACGTGGTTTCTTTTCTTTTTGTGATACTTGATGACATATCAACTTCTACCACATTCTCACTGCAGTATCTATGTTATTTATAGACGGTGTCAGTGTTTGATAAGTAACATATCTTAGATTACCATACCAAGTATTACCTCTTTTGTACACAACAGCATTTTGCCAATACGAATAACTAAGTATTATTTCATAATTCCACATATCAGCTTTTGCCACCTTGAAGAACCAATTTTAAGTGTGATGTATCAACTTAAAACATAAAATTGAATATTTCGGACATATCAACATCTGCTATAACACCACAGAATATATATACACAGATACCACATTATATATATACACTAAAGTGCCACTGAATTAGGGATACCTACCTAGTAACGAGTTGGGTTTCCTCTGGCCTTGATAACGGCTGCCACACGACGAGGCATAGATTCAACAAGTTTTTGGAAACGTTCCACGGGAATGGCTTGCCAAATATTGGCTAAAGCTGTCCATAATTCAGTAAGGTTCTTTGGTGTTGTGTGATGGCCTTTCACACCTTGTTCCAAAACATCCCAAAGATGCTCAATAGGATTTAAGTCTGGGCTTCTAGGTGGCCAATTCATGACAGAGAAGTCACAGGAATTTTCCTCCAACCAGCCAGTAGCCAACCGGGACTTGTGAGAGGTACAGTTGTCTTGCTGGAAAACTCCATTACCGTGCGGATAACAGAACAGCATAAACGGATGGAGGTGATCACCCAGCAACTCTACGTACCGAATTGCATTGAGGGAGGTTGGTACACGCACCAAAGATCCCAAACTGTGCCCCGAAAAAACACCCCAGACCATGATTGAGCCACCATGCCCTTGTACAGTTCCAGCCAGGCATGCAGGATCCATGGCTTCATGAGCCTGACGCCATATTCTCAGCCTCCCGTCGGCGTTAAGTAGTCGGAATCGAGACTCATCACTCCATGCTACTCGTTTCCAGTCCTCTACACTCCAGTCTCTGTGCTCTCTTGCCCAGGCAAGACGTGCAGCCCGATGGCGAGTATAGAGCAATGGTACTCTCGTAGGTCGACGGCTCCCGAAACCCATACGGTGAAGCGAGCGTTGCACAGTCCGTTTACTGACTGTACGACTGGCACCGTCATTAAACTGGGTGGTAATTTGAGCTAATATTTGGCTTCGCTGGCTACGTACAATACGCCTGAGCCGTCTCTCACCACGCACTGTCAAGGCTAATTGTACTTTGCAGTTTGCCCGATCGCTAGTTTTTTTTCCACCATCCATGTATTCTTGGTATACTCTTGACACTGTCGACCTTGAAAATCCTAGCTGTCTGACGATTTCGGAAATTGAATGGCCCATGCGTCGCGCACCTACGATTTGTCCGCGATCGAAGGCTTCTAAATCAGGCAGTTTACCCATACTGGCAATTCCAACAACTAATTCAGAACAACCACAGTACGCGCTATATATGCAGTTACCACAGCGCCCTCACTTGCACATACATGATGCGCAGCGCTACACAATTTGCATAGGCTTTGCTATCCCTAATTCAGTGGCACTTCAGTGTATATATATATATATATATATAGTATATATACACTGGTGGACAAAACCTAAGGACGGTGAACAAATGGCCATGTTTTAAAAAAATCGCAGGTGTGGTTTCATGTCAAGTGGGATAAATAGGTAAAGACAGAATGTGAGACATGATATAACGCAAGATTTTTGCGAAAGGAACTACAGAAAGTTTTGAAACAGGTTGTTTCAGTGAAAGGTACATTTTGACCCGAAAACAGAACAATACAAAGAATGCAGATTACTAACAACAGGCAATCTGGAGTTACATGTCAGTAAGGGATATGTCCACCATGCAGTGCAAAGCAACTTCCCATACGTCATGGATGCTTTGTATGACGTGATCCATGAAGTTTTGAGACAACTTGTCCCACTCCTCTTTCACTGCACAGATGAGGGACGGCTTGTTTGTCAGAGGATATGGGCGAGCTGCAAGACGTCGCCCAAAGGCATCCCATACATTTTCTATTGGATTAAGATCAGGTGAACTCACTGGCCACGTGATACAATGAATATCCTCGCTCTCCAGACAGTCCTGAACAGTGTTGGCGCGGTAACAGGGCGCGTTATCATCCATGAACAGAAAGTTATCGCCGGTAGCAGCACGGAAAAAGCGAACATGAGGAAGCAGAACTTCAACAATGTACCTTGGTCATGGTCCCTGTTTAAAGCACATGTAGTGATGTACGATCATTGACCATGATGCTACAAGTACCATATCGGTCCCTTTCCTGGATATTTTCTGGACGATAAGCACTACCAACTTCACGCCATATCAGTTGCCGTCTAGTATCAGAAGAAAGAGTGAACCGGCTCTCATTTGGGAAGAGAACATTGGCCCAGTCGTCCTCGGTCCAATGACGATGCTGACGACAGCATTGCAAACGGGCGCTACGGAGATTTCTCGCAAGTGGGACTCACACAGTAGGTCTTCGGGCGTATAGTCCTGCCTGTCGCAAACGCCTTGGAACAGTTTTCCGGGATATCTGAGTTCCTGTGGTTGCATAGAATTGACATGTCATTCAACCAGCAGTACTGCGCCGGCTCCTTTCTGCCGTTAGAATGATGTACTGATCTTCTTCGGCTGTCTTACTGTGAGGATGGCCTGTTAGCTTGCACATGCTACACTGTCCACTCGTTTGGCACGTTGCCCAAAGCCTGGCAACAATACTGTGGGTGATGTCGAATTCCCTATCAACATCTGTAATTTGTCGCCCTTCCTCCAGCTTTCCCATTATCCATCCGCGTGTAAAATCATCTCACGTGTGAGGACGTGTGAGGTCATGTCTACTACACATTCTCCAAAACGCAACGTTCTTCCGACCTGTTCAAATGGAACATCGGACAATCACTGGCTGCACGCGCCGAATCCTGCAAACCGATCTATACGACATCACGTAACCCACACGTGCAGTAATCAAAAATTTGATTCGCTACCTTGATTCTCATTGCATCACGCCTTTATGCAAATTCTCACAAGGTAAAGCGTTCGATTCTATGCCTGTCATAGTTGACCAAAACATCCGTCCTTAGGTTCTATCCACCAGTGTATATATACACACACACACACACACACACACATATATATATATATATATATATACACATAAACCAACCAACCAACTTTGTTGTTTCTAATGCTCCCTAGCTGGAAGTTCCAGACCCTGGTCCATATGGCTTCATGCTGAAGTGTGCGACTCCGGTTTAAATAGAACCACAAGGGTCGGAGTTGGTCTTAGCTAGCTGCCACCTCAATTTTGACCGAACAACCCAAGGGGCGACATCTGGGGGGGTCGTACTCGTACCCTCTCCCACCGTGTAGAGGGACTTTCCGGTCAACGGATTTAACGTGCCCATGTGCGCTCTAGACACGGAGGTATTTAATGCCGCGCGTCGGGATATATATATATATATATGAGAGTAGCCGGGATTCGCCCAGCAACGGTCAAGCCATGAAGACGATGAATGAATCAAGTGAATGAATGACTCAATCGTTGTTTACAACCCAAGGAGAGAATTTGCCGTTCATCGCGTTTGAAGAACCGGTATAAAATTTGTGTTAAGTATCGTTCTTTAAAATTCAATTAAAAATTCAAATTTTAAGATAGAGACTTGAAATGAGGTTTATATAAATGAGAATGCTTTCATCTTCCAGATGATGTAAATATTTGCTTTGCAAGATAAAAACTCGAAGATCATCGACCGTAGATCCTAAAAATGCGTAAATTTCTCGAAAAAGTGGGTTTAATATTTTGATGAAAATATTAGTCTGCTTTAAATTATTTTTAAACAAATGAGGTCTTGTTTGAAGGAGAAATGTCTGTAGTCTTAGATTGTAAAAACATCAAAATTCTACGATCATATTTTGCCGAGATATCGTAATCTGAAGTTAAAAAACATAAAATAATTAATTTTCTAGAATAAAATTTAAAATTGTGGCTTCGAGGTGCACTTTTCCGTAATCTGCACTACCCGTGTGCCAAATTTCATGACTGTAAGTTTCATAGGCCGCACACATGCAGACATTGAGGCGGTACACCCGGAGGAGTGTGACCGACAGACAGACCCGGACCTTGCTTCATTAATATAGAAGATGAGTCGATTTGGCTCCTTGATTTTAAGTCAAGAACGAACTCTGTTCTTTATTTCCTTTAGATAGTTTTATTATTAGTAATTATTAAGGGAAATGTAAACTTGTGTGAATATATAGCTTCATTAACTGAACAGATTCCTTGCTTTCAAAGTGGTATAAATATTTTATATTAAAAAAATACAAAAAGATGTATGTATTTATCAGGAGGGCCAATTTCTGTTAAGTAATTCCAAACGTAAAAGTGTTTAACATCTAGGCGTGCATCTGATAATATGTTTCTGTGACATAAAAAAAATGTTCTTTCACATCGTAAGCCATAAAAAATGAATCAGATTATTTAAAAGTCATTCTTAAGAAGTTCCTAAGAAGACATTTTAAAGTTAACTCGTTTACTACCTTAGACGATCTTAGTCGTTTAATATATGAACTACTAACATCTTCAACTTAATCTTTTATATTTTTCTAGAATATTTCATTACGTTTGATTCGCTGGCAGTAATGTTTCATTTTTATTTTACTTCTAACTAGCTGTTTTCCTGGCGTTGCCAAGGTATTTATTTATCCCGATTTTTATTAGACAGGAATAGGAATGAATTCTACCTTTAGAGCAAAATCAAAGTTATTTTATTTCCCCCCTCCTTTCCCCCAATGCTGATGGTCGCTGAACTTGTACTTAAACGGCATCGGTAGTGTGACTATTCATCTCAGCGACCTCGAAAACTATGGATTCGACACTACTCTCTGTCATTTTATTTTTCACCCTTCTTCCCCCTCCCTCCCAATGCTGATGTAGGGGGGGGGCTGAACTTAAGCGGCATCGGGAGTGTCACTATTCACCTCAGCGACCGCAAAAACTGTGGATTCGACACTAATATCAGTCGTTTTTGATAAGTTTTACATGCCTGCCCTAGGGGTGCTATACGCCCCCAGTATTTTTTTCCCAGATTGTAAGTTCCCAGATTGTAAGTTCCCAGATTGAAAGTCGATATGTGTACCAAGTTTGGTTGAAATCGCTCCAGGAGTTCCAGAGTGATTCTGGAACATATATACATACATATATTATTACATATATAGATGAATATGTTTTTTCCACTCCACATCATTTGTTATTTCAACCGCAACACTGAAATGCCAATAGACCGCATATTTCCCTGTTGACTTACTCAGCAGCTGGCCAGCAGATCAATCATCCACTGCCCGAACGTTCCTCCAAAGGTCCGGATCCTGGTCGTTCACGAACGAGATCTATAAGAATAAGCAGATCCGAAGTCGATCTTTCAGAGAATCGGCTCATTTTGAAGACATAGCTCTTCAAAAGAGTCGATTTTTAAAAAAAAAATCTAGATCTTCAAAGGAATCGAGTCTATTTTAAAGATCTGTGTCTTCAAAAAATTCGAATCTGAGTGAGCCGGGTCATAGAGATCTGTTTACTGTCAGTGAAGATCTATGTCGGTCTCTCCGGCCTGCGGTGAACGAAGTGGGAGTTGCCAAATCCGAGATGCAGATCCAGATCAGTCGTTCATTTCAAAGAGCCGTTCAGAGCGAACGGCTTTGAGCTGATTTACCCATCTCTATTTCAAACAATAAACATAAACAATCCCACACTTCGTTCTTCGGCTGAGTTGACAAGGGTGAATAACGTTTTTTCAGGTAAATTTCTTTTTCTTTACAAAATTTTTTACAGATACTCACAATGGCCTCTAATGATTAGTATTGTTGAAAATGTGAATGAATGCATGGTGGAGTATGCTGAGTATTCTGAAAGGTTTTTTGTCATGTTGCCTGCTTTATGAAAGAAAGATGTGTTAGAATGGAGTATGAAAGAGGGTTTGATTGGATCATCGTATGCATTTCCGTATTGTGGGAAAAGCATGAAATTGAGAGAAAGGAAGTGTCTAATATAGAGGAGATATAATGTAAATACATCCTTTTTTATATTCTATTGTCAGCACGTATTTTTTCAATTTTATTTGTGCTGTAATTTATGTTTAATGAAGAAATATATATTTAACCAAGGTGTATTTTATGTTTATTTAAATGAGTTATTATTAGTTGCATTATACTGACTTTTTTTAGCGGGAGGGGGGGGGGAGCTTTGTGGAGTGTTTCTGGGAAACTTTCTGTCAGAGACTGCTTAGAAACTTGCCTATTTGACGAATTTTGAAATGGTACCAAGGGGTGGGTTAAACAGCAGTTTCATGGCAGTATAGTAACTCTGAAAATTAAAGATTTTAAGTATAAAATTAAGACTATATATGAAAATAATATTGCATTCTGCTCTGTAATTAAATGATTGATGTATGCAAACCTTATTTATATTATAAAAATGTTGAAATGAAAAATAACAATTTGAAAAGGTTGGAAACATGAAAAAATATAATTATGTATAAACTGTCAAAACTGAAAGAAAATTAGTATTATATATAAATATCTCAAAAACAAAGACTCTTCAATGTTGTTTATTATTCTAGGTTCAATAACCAACTTTCTTGAAAGGTGGGCCAGATACTTGTTACTCCTACTCTTATAATAGAAAATGTGAGGCATCATACAGGTAAAAACCAGCTTTATTATCATTATGAAAATTAAAGGTTAAAAATAAGTTTAATAGAAGATAAAGTATGGAAAAATTCCATCAGTTTTTAGTTTTTATCTTTCTCCATGTGAGAACTTAAAAAAATTTATTATTATTGAAAAAAAAACTTGTATAACCTTAATGTATAAACAGTTTTTACCCCTCATTATCAGAAACATTCTGCTTTTGTTACTGGAGTGTGCTTTTAACCTAGCTCAATTAAATTAAATAATAGATATTGACAATTTTTGAAGAAAAAGTTATATTTTCTTGAATCTAAACTAAGAAAAAAAATATCATTTTTATGTGGTTGCATTCACTAAAAATTAAAGAAACCTATCTCACTACAGTTTAAATAATACTACGATAGAGAGATATAATGCTGTTTCATATAAAATCTAATTTCTAAACACAAAAAATCTATGAATGTTAGACATTCATATAAATGGTCATCCAATATTCTGGTAGTGCTTTTTATCAGCCTGGATTACTGTGTTATTCCTACGTATAAGATGGGTAACTATTCTGTATAAATTCTACAAAGCAATTCACTGGGCTTATCACAAATATGATAAGAAAGCTGTAATTGCTGTTTTTAGATACTGTGCTTTTATCTCTAGAATTATTTTGTACCTATCTTCATTAGATTCTGTCTTCTTCATCAGGCCAACACATGTCAAGGAATTACTATTAATGAATCTGATGTGTTTCATTTCTAAAGATTCAATAATATCTTTGGAAAAACACCTAGCCAATATTTTTTTGTCATCTCTGCAGTAGCTATTGATAGTAAGCTTATTATATCTACATAGTACACTTACATTTAAAGCTACATTTGTGCAATATTTATCAAAAAATATGAACCAAACTGTACCTGATAGATCTTCTGGGAATTTAATTATTTTGATTATTGAAAAAATGGAATGATGCTGTGTATGAGGAAATGATAGATCACTAGAAAATTGACTCTTTTCATATAACACTAGTTTTGATGTAATTATTAGTAGGCAAGAGTAATAAATTATTTTCATAATGGATTATTTAATTATAGTAAAAATTTTATCCATAAATAAGCACATGTAAAATTATTTATCAAGAAATATGTATTGGCTTGCTCTGCTATTGCAAGGTGTAGGCGGAGGCAGTTTCTATTTTATATTTATCAAGCTGTAAGTATGAATGTCCTTTGTTTAGGGCCACATATATCTGTTTTTTCCTGTTGAAACCATGACATTTATAGTGAAATTGTCATTGTCTACTAATAGGAACTCTCCAGGATAAGTGATTTTTCATAATTTACCATCACCTGTTCACCAACTTCATATTTAGTGTTTTTAATATTTTGATTTCTTTGCTGTAGATTTTTTTCTTTTATTCTCATAATTCAACTGAAAATGTATGCATTTGAAAATCTTACACTTCAAGCAAGAAAGTAAGCGGAAGTCCAGTACTGTATGTGCTGAAGTATATACAATCTGATGAGTCTTTAATGTGCCCAAAAATGGTTCTAAATCTTTTACTAACATATTATCAGCTTTACTTATAATGTCATCATCTAGTGGAATTATCTTGATTCCTGTACATTCTTGCCTTGAAATTTTGATTAATGTTTGAAATGTGTTGACATCTTTACCTTTAGCTATAATTATTTCTATCTGCTGTATGTTTTAAAGTTCCTCCTATGCTGTCCCATGGCCTACCTCAGTATACTTCCATGTCAAGTTTTAGATGCCTGGAAACAATTCTTGTGTGTGATACCTTAATAAATGAAATTTTTTTGCTTCTGTATTGTGTACAGGGTCCATCACTTAACATATGAACAATATTAATTAAATGCTGTTTCTTGAAAATATATTTTGAAATGGTCTGTAGATGAGCACAGATGGCCGACATGTTATGCCTGAGTGATTTGCTTGCAGTGGCAAAAGTATTCAGTGTTAACAAATCTTTTTGTCTCTGGTAAAGAACACCTGCAAATTTTATTTGCTTTTATTAAATTTATAATTGATGTGAGAATAATACGTAATAAAAATACTTACTTTGATCTAATACCTGAAAACAATGTGCTAGCTATTGAAGAATGTTGTTGAGCAAAAAATTAAATGGCTGTTTTACTTTTACTCCTATACAAACTATCTTACATGTATATAATGCATGTCCTTCCATCAACTGAGTAAGGGCCTGTTCACATAGGAGTCCATTGCATTGCGTTAAGGAAAAGATGACGTTGAGACGAAAATAAACCAATCATAGGCGTTAAAAATTTCATTGCTAATTGCTTGGAGGTTTGTCATTGGTTAAGTATATTTCAATACTTTAACGCAACGCAACGGACTCCTATGTGAACAGGCCCTAAATCGAGGCAGATTTATTGTTATGTGAGGGAATGATGTCAAATACTAGGGACAACAATAAAAAGTTCCCTAATTTCTTTCATTACATAAAATATAAAAATAATGAAGTGCCTAAATATTTATTTAGGTATCTTTAATGAATTTTATTAAAAAAACATTATAAACATACATGATGTAATGGCAATGAAACCATTTTCTTTCGTACATGGGTGAATAAGGACATACTGAGAGAATGATACTTGCATTAAAAAAAATATTTTTAATATTATATTTCAATTTCAATAAACAAATAATCATAGTTTATATGTATAACTGATTAATATTGATAGTTGAAAGCACTTTTTCTTTCTGTAATTTCAAAAGTATGTCCTCAACACCACTGGGACATGAAATTGCCACTTTTCAGACAATGACCCATTTATAGCTATGTAAATGCTGATAATCCAATAAAAATGGTATTTTCAGTTAGCTTGAACTTATCGGCACCTTACAACAGGATTCATTTAAAAAATATCATCCACTAAAGGAATTGATGAGCATTTAAAACACACTAAACCAGATTCCCCCCCGAATAATTCAAATTCTAAAACATTTACATTTTTAAAAAAATGAAAAATGTCCCAATGTGTCTCAAATTTCCTTCTCTATTACAGAGTACAATTTAAAAAAAATTTATATATCTTTCAATCCAAGTCGGTAATCCTTTGACGAATTTCCTCTATAGGTTAACATTGAAGTGAGTTAATCCTATAAGGTTAGTACACAGCTTCAACAATCAAAAATGCATGAAATTTTTATAAGTCATAGTGAAAGAATTTTTATATGTTAAATATATATATATATGTGTGTGTGTGTGTTAAATATATTCGAGTTATTCTGAGTGATTTCTGGGCCATGATGTGATTACATCTAAATCAGTGTTGATATCTAACTTCAAAGATATCAACAATGAAATGTAAATAGAAAAAGCTGTAAAATATAATGAAAGTTAACTGTGATTACATTAAGGAAGAAGATTTTTTGAACAGAACTGTCACCAGCATAATCAATTCTTTGCAGTGCTCAAAAAGCTGCAAATGTCTTTTTGAAACAAGGTTTACAACTGAAGATTTATTTCATGCCATTTGTCCATATGAGACAGAAAATAACAGACAAAAACTATAAAAATATTTGAAGCAAATTTATAAAATTGCTTTTATCCTTTACAAGATGAAAGTAAAGATCAAACAGTTTTATATAACTTTTTTTAACAATTAAACAAACCAAAATATTGACCCTCATAATACTTGTTTCAAGTGAGTTTGTCTGTACTTTTTGTAAATGATTAGTTTTCCATATTTTTCTTAAAAGATTAATTTTTATTATTTAATGAGTTTCCTGTGCAATGAGGTTTTTGAAATGTAACAAGGAAACTATATAGAGACTCTCCAGCTTTGTAGTTTTTTATAACTGACTAAAAGCAAATATAGGGGGTACACAGGTTATCAGTTTTTCTTTATTTTATAAAAGCTAATGTCGTCTATTTTTTCTCCTTTTGCAGGTGTCTAATTCTGTCATGATATGTGTCACAATATGGGGCAATGAGAATTTTTTTTAAGACTTGAGATTCATCATTTAAGTCTGTTAGAAGAGAAGCTTTGTGAGCCTATGAAGTCTCAAAGAATATCATTTTATTGATCTAAAATGGAGTTAACTGTTTCTAATAAGAATTCCATTAACTGAGATGTATTCATTTATTCAACACAACATCTATTTGGCCAAGATATGAAAACATGATAAAAGATACCTTTAATTTTGTAAAGAAGATGATAATGCAATTTCTGGCTTGAATCAACTGGCAGTAAATTTGTTATACTTTGCAGGTTTTAGTGTGCAATATTACAGATAGATCTGCATTATCTGATCTTATACAAGCTGTGGTTATGCCTTTTTAGTTCTACCTAGCTTGTCTGAGGACCTATTTTGTCAACTATATTAATCTAAAGATAGTTTCTTTCTTCCTATACTGAACAGATCCTTATAATGTTTAAAACTCAACTTGCTGAATATCTTTAACAAGTCCTTAAGAATATCTACGTTTGCTATAATTATAAGAGTGAGAAAATATTTTGTATGCATTTCAGGAATTTTCAAGTATTTTTATTTCATACAAGAAAAAAGTATTTCATACATATTCAAGATACACTGATTGAGATTTTTTATTGTAACACTTTCTAAATCTGTTTCTGTACATTTTTAGTTAAAAGAAATTTCTCCATGAAGTGTCTTAAATTAATATAAATTTCCTTCTCTACTGCTCTCAAAGCCTAAATTCATACTTAAAAGATAGGCTAAAATTCAATGCTTTTCCATAAAGTTTTTTCTTTGTTTAGTTAACTAATGTAAACATACATTCTGTACACATAGTGCAGCAAGAATTTTCTTCTAAAAGTATGTCGGAAACACCTTTACTTTGTCATACTGGAGAAGATGTTCTTGTCCACAATGTCTCCGAGAAAGGGTTCTTTCACAAGAGCAATTTAAAAGAACATGCCCATACAGCAGAAACCTGTTTTGTCTGCAATCTGTGTAAGAAGGGATTTTCTAACCAGAGGGCTTTAACGAGACATCTTCGTACCCATACTGGAGAAAAACTTTTCACCTGCAATATGTGCACAAAAGGATTTTTGGATAATAGTACCTTATTAACACATCTTCGTACCCATACTGGAGAAAAACCTTTCACTTGCAGTATGTGTACAAAACAATTTTCGGATAATAGCAACTTATTAAAACATCTTCGTACCCATACTGGAGAAAAGCCTTTTATATGCAGTATATGTATGAAAGGATTTTCTCGGAAGAAACGTTTAACTGCACATCTTCAAAGCCATACAGGTGAAAAACCTTTTATTTGCAGCAAATGCAACAAACGGTTTTCTCAGCATGAGCATTTAACTGTACATTTTCGAATTCATACTGGAGAAACTTTTAACTGTAATATATGTAAAAAAGGTTTTTCAGAAAAGGCTGCATTAATGACACATTTTAGAATTCATACTGGAGAAAAGCCTTTTATCTGTTCTTTATGCAAAAAAGGATTTACTCAACAGGGTTCATTAACAAATCATCTTCGTATCCACAGTGGAGAAAAACCTTTCATCTGTGATATATGTAAGAAAGGATTCACTGAGCAGGGTACATTAACAGCACATCTTCGCATCCACACTGGAGAAAAACCTTTCACATGCAGTACGTGTATGAAAGGATTTTCTCAAAGCAGTAAGTTAACAAGACATCTTCGTTCTCATACTCTTCATTCTCATACTGAAGAGAGACCTTTTAAGTGCAGTATATGCCAGAAAGGATTTACCCGTAGTGAAAGTTTAAAAGCACATCATCTCACTCATACAGGAGAAAAGCCATTCATCTGCACTGTATGTAAAAAGGGATTTTCAGAGCAATGCACTTTAAAAAGACATCTTCGTACCCATACAGGTGAAAAACCTTATGCCTGTAGTACATGTACGAACAGATATGCAGACCATAGCACTTTAAGACGACATCTACGTACTCATACTGGTGAGAAACCTTTTGTTTGCACCATATGTATGAAAAGATTTTCTAGGAAAGCTTATTTGCAAATCCATGTTTGTACCCATACTGGTGAATAACCTTTGTCTGCAGTATGTGTGTGAAAGGATTTTCAGACAAGAGCAGTTTAAAATCACATTTTTATACCCATACCAGTAAGATGCCTTTTGTTTGCTGCATATGTGTCGGGATTTTCTAAGCAAGTGAGTTTGAAAGCTCATATCCATACTCAAACTGTAAAATAACCCTTTGTCTGCAATGTATGCAAAAAAGAATTTGCTCAGGAGAGTAATTTAAAAAATCATCTTTGCAGGCTTGCCAGAGAAAAAAAACCTTTTATTTGCAGTTCATGCGAGGAAGAAATTCCTTTTTGCAATGATTTAGAAACACGTATTTGTAGCCATAACTAAGTGAAAACTGTTTCCAGTACTGTATGATAGAAAGGATTTTATTGCTACTTAAGGGTTCATAGAAGGAAGAAATAAAGTTTTAATATAATTTAGGATATTTTTAGTGTATAAAATTTCAGAAATGAACTGTAAGTTATTACCATTATTTGTTATAAATGTTATTCACTGGCTTTTTTACATTATTCTTATGGAAATGAAATCCTGAAAGATTAATACAGCTTGATAAATATTAAAAAGAGTGAAAAAAAATTGTTTCATTATTACAGTTACTTATAATGTATTCAGCATATTTTATATAGTCGAAATTTTTTAAAAAAATCTAATGTTTGAAAAAAAGTTAATTTTCCAACATAATGATTATTATTAAAACATTGGAGCTGTTATTTTTGAAAGTGGTATAAGTCCATTTTTTCATGTATTGAGATATTTAAAGGTTTGCATTTGAATCAATTTAAAAATATTGGCAAACGTTAATCAATTTGAGTGATGTTTTTAACACTACACCTTTTAAATTTTATTATGAAATAATTATTAAAATTATTTAAAAAAATAAACTATTTCTTTTGCTCCATATGTACTTATACCACTTTCAAAAATAACATATTATAAGAAATAAAAACAAGAACCAGTTTAAGTCCATATTTTTATAGACATTAGCTTCATTGAAATGGATTTTTTAATGTAAAAATAATAATTAAAATGAAGACATGTAAATACACGAATAACCAATTTTATTAAGAAATAATTTCAGTTATATTAAAAAGACGATATAAATAACAAGTGTAAAATATAAATTACTTCGTTATGATAGCTAAAAAAATTTTTTAATTTATATTTTAAACTTATTTCTCCTTTAAAGTTAGCATAGAGAAGTATTCATGGTAAATAGGTGGTATGTAAGGCAATAAACTCATCATATCATTGTATTTCTCTCTTGTTATAGGTCTTGAAGTTTTATACAGTGGCAACATAGTAATTTTGCTGAGGTGTTTAGGTCTTCCTTGCTTTCCAAATAAAAAAATTATTTTAAATAAAGCATTTCCTTCCATACTCGTTTTGTAAAAAATCTGTGCAGTTCAGTCCTTTTAAACCTCATCCAGCATATTTTCAGCCAGTTTATAATTTTTTCCATCCATATTTTTTTTTTCCTATTTGATATCACCTCTTCTAGAGATTTGGCTGAGACAAAATCTTCTCTTTTCATTTCATACAAAATGAAGCTTTTTTTTTCCCCTGGCCAGTCTTTATTGCATTATAATAGTCTTGAGGAGTATATAATTGATCCTTTTTCTTTAATGGTATTTCCAAAATCTCTGTCGTTTGGAAGAAATGAATGACTCGACACTAGAAATTTGTGGTCAATAATATTTATGTTGTTATCAGCTGATTGAACAGTCCTTAACCACATCAGTGTGAGCTTAATATTTCGGTTTTGTCCGGTACACATGTCACTGTATGCTATAATATGGTCTTGGGTTGTAACATTCTGAATATGTTTCAGGCAGCAAGATGCTACTATTTCTTCCGCACCTCTAGATGCTACAGTTTCCTCCCATGCATTCATATGAATTCTGTTGTCGTGAAAATTATGAAAACTTTCATTAAGAAGCAAGTTTTTTAATTATAATATAATTATTAGGAATGGACTTATTCCACTTAAAAAAAAAAAAAAGATTTTTGCAATAACATTTTATAGCCAAAATTCTTTTCTTTACTGTATGAAAAAATCGTACTCCATTGAATGTATGATTATAAATATGAAGAGAAGGTGTCTATATCTAAAAATACCGTTAACTATACTAAAATTACCGTTAACTCATATTTTTTAAAAAAAATGTACTTATACCACTTTCAAAAATAACAGCTTATTTTTTAAACTTACTTTAAATATTTATCTTTATGATCAACATTATGAAGAAAAACTTTAGACTCAAAACTTACTCATGCTATTTTTTATATATAATAACTTGTGTAATATTTTAAAGTATTGGAATATAGTTATCTGTTATAAATAGTTTAATGAGGTAGTTTTCTATTTTTAAATTAATGTATTAGGTTATGGAGTTTTTAAGAGCTGTTTCTTGAACCTAAGTGTTTTGTACGACTCTATATTCAGTAAAAAGAAATTAATGCTAGAACTAAAAAAAAACAAAAAAAAAAAACCAAGGTTTATTGATGCTCAGCATAAACTTCTACTGAGAGTAAATGAACAAAATAAGTCGAAATGCATCTGGCTTACGAATTTACGAAGTAGACGTATTATAATTAAGGATACGTAATTTTCGTATTTACGAAATAGATGCGAATAAAGGCGAAATTTGCCGATATGAGCGAATAAATGCGAAAATTATTTTTTACTACTTTTCGGCGAAAACTCGGTGATAAAGGTTTTTTAAGCGAAATTAGGTAATGATGTAGTAATAATTTATTAATATAATTGCTTATCTAAGACCATCAACAGTCTTTAACTGAGAGATCCCACTCTCGAAATTTGCTTACTAGGGAAGAGAATGTGGAGACTACTACAATGGTAGCTGTTAACTAAGAATTTTGATACTTACCTAACCAAGTAAGTAAAATTGTGATTTTTCAAAACAAATGCGAAATTTTTTGAATATTTATATATATATATATATACCGGGTGCGTCATAAATTCGTGCAAACTTCAAAAATTCATAATAAAAGAAATAATGATCGGAAAATTTTTCTGTTTGCGTCAATATGATCAGAGGGATTTTGGATTTTTTTCCATGTAAAAAAAAAAAAAAAGTTTCCAAAAGTAACCGAAAGAGGGCGCTCACACGTCATACTGAGACGTTTTATGCAAATCAGGCAAACACAAACAGAAAATCAAACATATCACAATAACATGAGACTGTGCATTTATTTTAAAGTAATAGATGTTCAACATTACCACCAGCACAAGGTAATAGGCAAGTGAGGCGCGTCACTACGCCCATTACAGCGGAGTGTAGCATGTCACCATCGATGGCAGCGACTGTCCGTCGAATGGCATTTTTCAGTTCCACCAAAGTGGTTGGGGAACCCCGGTACACACGAGACTTTAAGTATCCTCACAACCAAAAATCCGCCGGGTTCAAGTCTGGTGATCGTGAGGGCCACTGAACCTTACATGAATGTGACAACAGGTAACGCATGTCTTTCCTGCAATGCAGGCTTAACGTGGTCACGCAAAAGCGTAAGATACCGTGCTGCAGTGATTGTACAGGTTTTCCACCCGAATACAGGACAAGGCTTTTCAAAATAGAAAGGGCCCAGAATAAAAGACGCGGTGAAACCGTACCAAACAGTCACACGAGGAGAATGTAGTGGCCGGTTCAGATACTCACGAGGGTTTGAAGTCACCCAGATACGACTGTTTTGCGTATTTACGTCACCATGCAGTGATAAGTGGGCTTCATTCGTCCACATGACATTCAGCAACCATTATGGGTTACCTTCCATTTGTGCCAGAGCCCATGTAGCAAAGATTTGTCTTGCATCTGTATCTGCCGCTAATAACTGGTGAAGTGCATGGATTTTGTACGGATACAGATTCAATATTCCGTGTAGAATACGTCGAATCGACTATTCCGGAATCCCCGTTCTTCTCCCAGCTTCACGAGCACTGCTACTTTCCGTTGATGTCTCGGCTGCCAAATTTTCCATGGAACTTTGTACAACATGGACGTCCGCGCTCAAGGATGGTCTGCCAATTCGTGGACGATCCTCCAAACTCCCCGCTTCCTCAAAACGTCGTACTAAATTCATTATCCCATTCAATGAAATAGGCATTTTTCGCGCCTTCAGTCCTTTCTCCGTGCGAAACTTTCGCAATGCAACAGTTGGGGATTTACCATTCTTGAAGAAAAGTTTAACAACCAACGCTCGATCTGGTAAAGAAAGCATGCTGCCGGCTTCGAATGACGGATCCATTTCCAACCAGGTATTTTATTGATAGCCTGATTTGCATAAAACGTCTCAGTAGGACGTGTGAGCGCCCTCCTTCGGTTACTTTTGGAAACTTTTTTTTTTTACAGGAAAAAAAATCCAAAATCCCTCTGATCATATTGGCGCAAACAGAAATTTTTTCCGAGCATTATTTCTTTTATTATGAATTTTTGAAGTTTGCACGAATTTATGACGCACCCGGTATATATATCAATATATATATCATAGCTGCCAACCTCCCAAGAAAAAAAATAAGGAACACAGCGCGCGACGGAATCGGAAAAATAAAGAGCAACAAGATGTTGTATAATATTTTCTAACACAAGAATAGAAATGTAAAAGTTCGCTTTCAGACAATACTTTGACAAATTCTGATGTTTCGGATCCTATAACTAAATCTTTCTTCCCGCTGCAATATGCGTTTATTATTGGTAGATGATGGTGACTCTGCAAGTGACTTTACTTTTTCTGTTGATTTTTGAGAAGCACATGAGGTTGGTTTTAACTGTTTTACAGAGTTGGGTGAAGTACTTGACATTCAAATTTTTTTACTAATATTAGTGAAGCAAATGAGGTTGATTTTACTTTTTTTATTAGTTTAAGTGAAGCACATGATGTTGACTTTCTCTCTCTTTCTAATATTGTAGAAGCTGCTTGCTGTCCAGGAATTTTTCGTATAGTGTAAGCTGCTAGGAGGGGAAAATATGAATCTCAAAAACGCAATGGTGCTGCGGAAGTAAAAATACCGGACATTTTTGCTTGAAAACGTATTTTCGTAACAAAGCTTAAAAAACGGAACGAATACGTTTTTTACGGAACACTTGGCACGTATGATGTATATATGCGAATAAATGCGAAATTTTATGTACCGTAATTTCGCACGTATAGTCCGCACCATCGTATAGTCCGCAGACCCGATTTTATATAAAAAAAATTTCAAAAATCGTCAGATAGTCCGCACCACCGGATAGTCTGCGGACTATACGTCCGAAATTACGTTATTTTAATACGGCAATATTAATGTATTTTAGAAACAAAGAACTAAGTATAAATAGAAAAAAAGTACTTACGTGGCAAGCACGTACGTGGGACTTGAAACTTTTGTTCACGCTAATATCCAGAGGTTGCAGGATTTTTGTTAAACCTCCTGGAATAACGCTAAGTTCAGCACCAATGTTTTTTTTTTTTTTAGCAATCGCCTTTACACTGTCTTTTATGTGTGCCCTCATGGAATCCATAATTAGTACTCCTTTGGAATTGAAAAAGGCACCTTCTCTGTTCTTCCATACTTCTTGAAACCAATCGAGCATAACGTCCTCGTTGCACCAACCCTTTTCATTGCACCGTATTACGACGCTTCGAGGAAAATTTTCCTTGGGAATTGTTTTTCTCTTAAAGATTAAGAGCGGCTTCAACTTTGTGCCGTCAGCACAGCAGGCGAGCATCACTGTGAAATGGGTCTTTTCTTGACCAGTTGTTGTTATTGATACTGTTTTCACTCCACAAGTATCGACGGTGCGATTCGGTGGGCAGTCAAATGTTAATGGAACTTCGTCCATATTTATAATATTTTTTAGGGAATACTTCCCTTCTGCAATAACTTTCCTTGTAAACTGAAGGAAAGAAGCTTTTTTTTCATCTACGTCGTCCGGAACAGCCTGACACATTGTCGTTACTATCGATACGATATTTATCGTTGTTTACTATCGATACGATACGATACATACGAATGTTTTCTTGGAATCTCGCGCTGTTGTTTATATTTGATCATCGGCAGTTCACGACAGCGTGTTTTTTAAATTTCAACGATTTCAACCGTGAACAACCAGCGCACTGGTGGATTATCCGCACTGGTGGATAGTCCGCAGCTTCAAAAATTCGCATTTTAAACAGATAGTCCGCGGACTATACGCGCGAAATTACGGTATTGTAAATTTTTTTTGGCGAAATTTTGATATTTTTTATGCGAAATTTACGTACTCCTAATTATAATCTGTATCTAGTATGAAAAGAATTAATAAATATTATTGTTTGTTCAAGGATTCTAAATTTAATTCAGGTTTTCGGGACTTCAGCGCCGTGTTCTCACCTCATTCAAGGTTACCTGTGAGGTATAGTATTTGTCAACTTAAATGTGATAACCCTTTATTACAAGAACGTGGTAGAATTGTTTTTGTAACAATAAAATTACGAGAAAGGGTATTTTCCCCCCTCAGATTTAAAAAAAAAAAATCAGTTGATCGGTCATAAAACGCATTTAAGCTGACCAAAAGAGTAATTTTCAATTCATAAGTAATTTTTAATTTTAACATAATTTTGATTGGCAGTCGTACTTCAACCTTGATCTCGAAATAGAGTTAATCCGTCTACAAACACTTGTTAAGGCGCAAGATTAGGGGCAATGGCTGAAGTACTCGATCCATACGGGTTTAGCGAAATTTTCGGCGTTACTGTATTCGTACACGTTCGAACTCTAATGATGCAGACTGGTAAGTCCATCAGGAAGGCAACGTCTCCTGTTCTGAAAAAAAAAAAAAGAAACCCATTACCTTCTCTTGAAATACCTCGTAGAGGTAGCTTCCTCTAACATAGAAAGCGGAGGTCCTTGCTGATAGGCTCTGTAACGAATTTAGACATGATTAGGATGCAATAGACCTCCCTCCCTCCAAAGTGTCTAAAACAGTTAAATTATGTTAATGAGAAATTGTGCTTAACTTCTGATAATTCTCTAAACCCCGTTATCCCATCAGACCATTGGTTTGAACTTGTAAATTCAAAAGAGGTAAAGATCCCAGCATCGATCACCTTAGTACTAGCATGCTATCATTTCTCCCTCCTAACTACTTAATTTAGCAAACGTGCATCTTTAAGGCTACTCTGTACTAACCGTATTGGATTCGCTCACCTCGATGTTAACCTAAGGAGAAAATGTGTTCAATGATTGCCGAATTGGATTTAAAGTTTTTTTTTTTTTTTTTTTTTTTTTTTTTTAACTCCGTAATAGAGAAAGATATTTTACACCTCGGCATTTTTCGTTTTAAAAAAAATGCAAATAACATTTTTAAATTTAAATTATTTGGGGAGGAAATCTGGTGTGGTGGGTTTTAAACGCTCATAAAATTCCTTTTTATGGACGAAATTTATAAAATGAATCGTGTTGCAAGGTGCAGAAAAGTTCGGGCTGACTGAAAATCCCATTTCTATTTGATTATCAGCATTAATGTAGCTGTAAAGAGTAGACACATTTTGTCCGTAGGTTAACAATGAGGTGAGCGAATCCATTAGGGTTTGTACACAGCAGCCTCATCAGTATTCTTAAATTAAACTATTTCTCAGGCAACTCAAGCCTTAGTTAATGGCGTCAAAAATTAACTAATTAACTCAACGACCCAAGCATTCCACTCAACTGAACTTAAAAAACTGAAATAACAAAAAAAGAATACTAATACTGTTGCCGAAAACTGTCTTAGATAAAAGCGAATTAATTTTTATATCGCATTATTACTTCCCATAGAAAGAAAAGTTTTTGTTTTCCTCCATGGTTTTGTGGTCTGAATTCTTTGTTTTATTTTACAATCGGCCCATTTCGTTTTAAGACCAGGAGAGACGTCACATATCGAATAACGGTCCATGAAGATGTGACAGAATTTGTTTTTAAATCAATGTTCCATTTGTATGTTACTAGGCATCTTCATTATGATTTATTCACTCAGTGAAAATGTGTTTATGAATTTGACATGCAGTTTTCATCTTCAACCAAATCATGAAAATGACTTTCAAATGACCCTTGCAATAACTTGATTTTTTCAATATATTTGGTCAAATTGCTATTACCCGCAGCACATACACTTTTCTCTTTCTTGTGTGGAAATTGAGTCAAATCCCGATTTTTTTAACTGAGAAATGAACAGTTCAAATTTCATAGGAAATGAATTGATGCTAGTTACTAAGTTACGAAATAATTTTTTCTTGCCTCGTAGTTTCGAATTTAGATCACTGAGATGGCTAATAATATCAACTAAAGATGTCAAATCAATTTGCCAGTTGTTATCAAATAATATGATTCTTTCATCAGGTAGTTCATTTTCCTGTTCTAAAAAAATTTAAACAGCATTTTTTAATTTCTGAAATCTACTCAAGAACTGTAAGAACTGCACAGGCCTCTAGAAAGCTACTAAGAACTACACAGGCCTCTAGAAAGCCAGTGCACCTCACAATGGACAAGTTCACCACATTCCAAATTTAACAATTCACAATATGCTCTGAATTCTCGCCTGCTTAATGTTCTTGCTTTAATTTCATTCACACATTTCACAACCAGTAACATAACATGCTGCATATTTAAAGTTTTTCCACATAGTGCCCCTTGGTGTAGAATGCAGTGATATGTACAGGACCATCTAAAAAAATTTCAAACAAAGTTGTAGTACCGTTGACTTTGTGCCTGTTCACATAGAATCTGGCAGGGTTACTCGTATTGATATACTTTATACCAATCGCAGACCTTAAGAATTTCGTTGCTAATCGTTTGGATGCGTGTAATTGGTTAAATATATTTCAATACGAGAAACGCTAACGCTGACGGATTCATTTTGAAGTTTGTAATTGGTTAAATATATTTCAATATGAGTAACGCTAACGCTGACGGATTCGTTTGGAGGTTTGTAATTGGTTAAATACACTGTCACAAAAAAATATATACACCCAGAGGAAATCGAGCTGCTATCACGAAACTTGGCAGGAGTGTAGTCTGGTAAGATATATGCAAATGATTAAAATTTCGACATCAATGAGACAAGGGTAAGCGCGCTATGCGCATATGAGATGCTCGGCTGGAAGAGTTTAAAAGCATGATTGCTCGTGCCATAGGGTTATTCAAACAAATCTGTCGACTTGGATGGACGGTATTGTGACTAGAGATGCCTCTGAGACGTAACCGGCGACAGTACGAACAATTGTCGGACTTTGAGAGGGGGCGTATAGTAGGCCTCAGAGAAGCAGGTTGGTCGAACAGGCGTATCGGCCGCCACCTCGGTCGGAGCGATATGGTAGTTGCTCGGTGTTGGTAACAATGGATCACGGAAGGGATAGTCTACCGTCGTGGAGGGTCAGGGCTTCCAAGGAACACAAATTCGCGCGAGGATCGCGCAATCATAAGAGCGATCACGTCCTCACCAACAACGTCGCTAGAATCGGTTCGACGCCATTTACCACCTTCCAGACATCCGGTGGTATCAAGGGAAACCATTCGGAGACGACTGGCCGACGCAGGTATAAGTGTTCAACGTCCATTAAGACGCCTACTACTAACCCCACATCATAGGCAGTGTCGATTGGATTTTTACCGACCTCAGGCAAACTGGAGTGTTGACCGACTGGAGGCGTGTGATCTTCAGCGATGAATCCCGATTCAGTCTCAATGCTGATGACCAGCGCATACGCGTGTGGAGGCGGCCAGGCCACCGGTCCAATCCGGCATTTGTTGTCGAGAGGCATACGGCGATTACACAAGGTGTGACAGTATGGGGAGCGATTTGTTGGGACACACGATCACCTCTAGTCGTCCTTCAACGCACTTTGACGGCACGCAGTTACGTGGACGAGATTTTAACGCCAGTTGTACTGCCTATGCTATCAAGTCGAATACTGGTGAATTAACTGCCCAGTTGCAAAGATTATGGCATGATCTTCCGCAGGAGGTCATAGGTGACCTCACTGATTCGATGCCACGCCGTGTTTCGGCTTGTATAGCTGCCAGAGGTGGATTTACTATTTACTGATTTGTAACCTTTTTCATGCCATATGTTCTTAATAAAACAGTCTGTTCTTCTGAATTTGTAATCATTTGCTAATCTCTTTATACACTACATACATGTTAAGTTTCGTGATAGTAGCTCGTTTCCTTCTGGGTGCATATATTTTTTTTTGTGACAGAGTGTATATTCCAATACAAGTAGCGCTGACGCTGACGGATTCTATGTGAACAGACTTGTCATTGACGGCGCTCCGTCAGTACACACACTGATGAGTTTACTATCTAGTATATTCCATTCTACTTGTATTGGAATAGAGTGTATATTCCAATACAAGTAGCGCTGACGCTGACGGATTCTATGTGAACAGACTTGTCATTGACGGCGCTCCGTCAGTACACACACTGAGTTTACTATTTTGTCTTCTTCTGATTTCTTCCTTTTTATTAGTCACATATTCTTTTCGTAACTTAGATGCAAGGACAAGCTTCATTTTTCCATCTATGTTATTCTGATGCTGTGTTTTATAGTGTCTATTAAGATCATGTCTTCTATTATGTGAAAGAGTAATTTCACAAACAATGCAAAACGGTTTGCCGAATGGACTGGCTATAAATATTAACTCATTTTCCCACCGCTCATTAAATTCACGCTTACTATCACTTTCTGTGCTTCTTTTGCTCATTTTCTTTAGCACTGTGAAGGATAACAGGAATGTAAACAAAACACAGAAAAGTACAGAAATCTAGAAGTCTAAGTGTTGAAAATGAACAAACATATCACAAGTACGTACGTCGTATCACACAGAATATCAAATGTAAATAAAAACAATTTGTTCGCGATACTGGAATAGCCAAAATAATTATCATAACCACGGTCAATACTGTTCTCAATCATGTACTTCAGAACATCACTAACTTTTAAGTCTTTATGTAAAGTTCTTCTGCTAGTATATCAGAGTACAATTTTCCCTCACTTCGCATAGTGAAAACTTCCAGAAGTTGCTAGCAGCTATGAAGAATTTTTTCATTAGATTTTTTTTAAACGATTTATGTCATGAAAAAAACCCAAAATTTTGTTCATATTTCTTCAGCTCTTAAAACCTTGGAAGTACAGCCCTGTGAAATTATATCAATAATCATCTAAAAATAAATACTCTGTTTTGAACATGTCTTCTGGATGTTCACTCCTGTCATCTGGTATTTCATACTGAAAAAAATGTTTTATTTCTTCCTCCTCTGAATTTTCTTAAATTCTTTTAAACATCAAATTCTTCAGCAATTTCATTTGCTGTGATCATTCCCGACAAAATCCCGCTGTTTCTGTACTCTGCTACCAAGTGATAAACTGTTCAAAGTGTTTTATAGCTGAAAGCAGCTCCATGTCTTCTCTTTGCCATAGCTTACTTATAAAGTTAATTTTTACCATGTTTTTATTAACTCGCTTTCTTGTTTGTTTGTTTGTGTGTTTGTCAGTACAAATCTTGCAATCGATTTTTATCTAACTTCCCGATTAGCTAGACATTTGAAACTTTTAGAATAGCTCAGAACACGATGACAATGCATTCTTTTAATACTTTTAGCCGAAAAATCCGCAAGGTGGCGCTTCGATCGAATTCAATGCTTGCACTTTTGCGTAACGGCGTTTTACGATTTTGAAAACAGAAGACATGTGAATTTAGTTTGTTTACAAAAATATTGTGCGAAAAATTAAAAATAATTATAAAAATTAAAGTTTATAAAGTCTGGATAGCGGAAACGACTAAAAAGTCATTAAAATTAAATAAAAGAAAGTGAAAAAGAATAATTAAGTGAAGGTTTGTGCAATTAAGAGAGAATTGTCAAGTTTATATGATTCAACAGAAAATTTAAAAACGTGGTATATAAAAAGTTCTTTTTATCTTGCAATTATTAACAATATATCATACCATGCAATTACTAAAAGGATGCAATTACTAAAAGGATAATCGGATAATTCCGAATTATATCTGGAAAATCTAACATGGCCTAAGCATTGTAATTAAAAATGGTGAGAATGTGTTATTTGTATTCATAGGTATATATGCAGTTGTGTTCTCAAGTTAATTAATGCAAATTTACGTTGGCATATTCATGGTGCATGTTGCATTTTCTTGCACCTCTTTTTACCCCTTTCATATATCCAGATCTACTTTTAATTGATTATTTTGTTGAGAAACCTGAAACTTGCTCTGAATTTTATCAAAATCTTTTAAAGAAAACATGAAGTTTATAGATAAAGTTAATGAAATTTGAATAAAATTGCTTTAAAATATTTGATAAAATGTATAAACGAGTATATCTATGTATGTGCCAGCAAAGTTATTGATGACAAAGCACCACCTTCTTCCTCTGGCACCGGTTATTAAATGTAGGCTTGTGCTGAACTTCTCATAATTTCTCTTCCAGTGAGGTAGATAATAATCAGCCTCTTGTACTCTCCAATCCAGTGGTTCCCAATCCCAACTTAGAAGTCTACGAACCACTAAGCCAGAAATTGAACCATGTGTGGACCCCCCCCCCCACCGACTTGAGGGGGAACCTTCCGGAGGCTATGGGGAGGGGGGTGTATAGAATATCCCCCAGGCAAAAGGGATACAGTATTAACGTACTCACATTCTAACGTATCATATTCTAATCTTGAGGCGTTGAAAGGCAAAGTGGTGAAAGTCACATTTTCAACTTTTTTCATTTGAGGGCAAATATGTACTCTCCATGTTCAATTTATAGTGGAATTGTAAATAGTTATTATTTGCAGTATTGTAATAATTATTATGAATTATAATTTGTTCAATTTATGGTGGAATTTTTTGTAGTTTTTGCAGTTAAACTCTTTTGACTTACACCACTTGACTTACTGACTTACACCACTTTGCCTTTCACCGCCTCATATATAAAATAGCTCCTTAACTGACTCACTGACTGACATACAACGCACAGACCAAACCGCTGGACCTAAAGGGCTGAAATTTTGCATAGCGATTCTTCTTATAGTGTAGGGGTGCACTAAGAAAGATTTTTCAAAAATTCTTCTTAGATTTTTTAAAATTAAATTTTTAAGCTGTTTTTTAACTTTTTTTAAGTTTGCATTTAAAATAATAATTTGAGGGTTATAAAATTTATATCACGATTATTAGATCATAAAAATTCCTTTAAAGTGAAACCTTTTTCGAATCTTTACCTCGATTTTCTAATTTTTGGGGAATTTTTAAAGATTCATTTTTAGAATTTAATTTATTAAATGCTGATCACGTGATATATTTTCCTGGTACTTTAAATAAATTTATCGTCACGTGCATAACAACTAAATAGACAAAAAATATACTTTTTTTTTTCTTGATAATACGGCAGACGATTGGACATTATCCAAAAAAATATTAAAATACAGTAAAAGAAATGTTCTGCAAACTGTACTATATTCTTTAGTATTCTTTATATTAGATTTAATTTGAATATTTTCTTCTACATTATTTTGTCTATAAAAATATTCCTTAAGATTTTCTTATAAATATATATACAGTCGAACCCCGTTATAGCGAACCTGGTATATAACGAACAAAAATTTTGGTCCCGCCGTTTTCCTATTGTATTTAATGCTAATTTATCCTTTTATAGCGAACCTCCGAAATCTTAAGAATCGGCTATAACGAACATTTTTTTCTGTCGACAACTGAATGTTTTTTAATTTTCGAACTTTTAAGAATGTTGAAGATACAACGAATGTTGAAGAAGCAAAGAATGTTGAAGAACAAGATGATGAAGATTTACTTATCACGATGTGGATAGAAAAGCACAAAATTTCATCATTCTCAGATTGTGGCGTGCAATTGTTCGAAACATGTGATAATGAAGTCATTACATGTGAAAATCCGACTGATGAAGATATGGTGGAAGAAATTAAGATGAATCATTCTGAAATCGAAGATTCTGCATCTGATACTGATGAAGAAGAGCACATAAATGACGAAATCTCCACCACCTCAGATGCTACAGCAGCGATGAGTGTAATTAGTAAGTTTTTGTCAACACAAACATTGGAAGAAAGAGTGTTGGAGTCATTTGATGTATTGGACAAAGAAATTCATAAAATGTTTTTGAAATCGGCATCACGTCAGCAGAAGATTACCGATTATATCTGTATCAAAACAGTGAGCAACTATTAAAGATAAAATCCATTTATTTCCATTTGTCTTCATTTTTAGTTAATTTAATTAGTATTGTGTTAATTTAATGTAATCGATTTTAGTCAATTTAATTCATTAATGATCATTTTTAATATCATTCTTTCAAAAATCCTTATTGAATATACATAGCAACTAATGAGTTACACATTTTGTGAAATCTAACATTATTAGTAATGGTTCGGATATAGCGAACCACCGGATATAGCGAACAAAACTTTTGGTCCCTTGAAGTTCGTTATAACGGGGTTCGACTGTATATATATTTTACGCCAATTGTATACATTGATCGTCGTATTTATTATTATTATTATTATATAATATATATATATATATTTATTTATTTTTGGCATTAATTGCATACATTGACCGTTGTATTTACTTTGAATGTACTCCGTAGCGGGTTTTCAGTTAGTAATAAAATAATTATGTTAAACATTTAAGAAATTTTAATTCAACACCTGATGGTCATCAGATATATTCTGCCCATCTAATTCGATGAACATTGCTTTCAAAATCCCATTTATTTGGCAACTTATTTATATGTATTGCCGGACCATTCCCGAGGCTCTCGCGGACCACCGGTTGGGAACCACTGCTCTAATCCAATCACAAATGTTGTTGATTGTAACTCTCTACCTGAAGAAATGGGTAGTTACGTTTAAAAGTTCTAAATGCTCCTAATCCAAACACTATACCTTACATATCTTGAGTTTTCTGATTTTTTTACATTCTGATGTAAGCTCAACAATCTGTTATTGTTAACTGACCTGTACCAGTCTGTAAATATTTTATACTCCAACGAGATTTATATAAAAAACTTTTCCCGTAAAGTTTATTTTGAAAGTAACAATAACTCGTTTCTTAGGCAATATTTTTCATTTTGTCACATTTGCTCGTAATAAAGACAATAAATGTTTTGCCAGTATCCTTATCTGAACTTAAGGGGACAGTGGACTTTCAAAATTGTGAAATTTGTCCAAAAATTAGATTTTTTTAACTTTATTGAATTGTGAAACTACGGACGAGTAGGAATGTGTTGCATAAAGAATTTTTAATTTCTGTGATTACTTTCCAAGTTATAGGCATTTGTATTTAATTTAGATATTATGCGGTTACTAATAGCAATAACTTTAAATGTGTTTTTCTCAAAATAAAAATTTTCATGTCATACGAATATTCAAACTGCTCCAGGCGCATTTCTAATTATCATATTGCTTTGAAACTTAAGTTTTATATACTTAACTGTATATCAAATAAATCTTATTGAAAAAAATTATGCTTCGTAGCTCAGAATTTCTAAATTTTGCACTTGAAAAGATGATTTATAGATATTTTGCGTAATTAAAAGGGTCTTTTAACTATTATTTTTTTCTCTTATTTTTAATGAATACTTAAAATAAGCAATAAGTTTCATTGTTAGTTCTCTAAGGTATCCTGTAAATAAAAATTACCATATTATATGAAAAAGAAATGCGCATGGAGCATTTTTAATTAGGCCAATTTATGATATAATTAATAATTCATAAATTATTAATATTTCATCTTTAAATTTTAACCACTTTTACATATCTATGGTACTAATCACATATTCAAATTTTAAGCAAATCCATTCAAAACAAAAAAAGTTAGGTTTGAAGGTCCACTGTCCCCTTAAGTGCACAATATAGAGAAAAATTGTTTTTCCATATCCTAGGAAAGGAAAAATAGTTTATGGGAAGTAATTTATAAAAAGACCATAACCATGTTTGTATATGAACTATACAGTTTAAATTTCATCATGTAGGAAATTTTATATCACTGTAGATTGTTTTTTAATTTACTTATCCCTAAAATAAATTTGTGTAAGTATTACTATTTTGCTTACTATGTATATATGTTTCTTTAATCTCTGTTTTGTTAAATATATTATTAAACTTTTGCAGTTTCTCTCAGTGCATAATTTATGACTGAAGAATAAAATATTTCATACTTTATTATGAAAAATTATTTAAATTGACAATTGCTTTTTTTTTCATCTCATTGTTTATGAGGAGGATGGTGTGATTTTCTCTAACCATCAGGTGTTATAATAGGTATAGCTTAATATTCATCTGAATTTCTATGGCACTGAACTGTATTGTAGAGTTCTGACCTAAATATTTCCAGTCTATGAAGCTATCTTTAAATCATTTGACTTGATACACACAAAATGAAAAATGTTATGAGATTACCTTATCCTGTAAGAACAAAATAGTTTTCCAATATTCTCTGAATCACTCAATCGTTTTCTTTATTTTTATTATTCAGTATAAAGGTAATTCAAGATAATCAAAGTAATTCGAATTATTCTTAATTTTTAACTCTTAGCTTTTCTAGATTTATAGCAAAACTATTTTAACTTTAATCAACAACAAGTTTGAAGTGTATTTAAAAGACAATATATGTCACATTTTTGTGGACATTTTTTTAGGAGTAGATCATTTTTATAGTACAATTTTATAGAAATAGATCATTTATTTCTAGTACATGATATGGTACATTTATTATGTAGTAGTTCCCCTTTGTGCTTACATAGCTCGTTTAGCGGATGTATGCAAATCAAAATTGGAAAAATATTTACAATTTTAATCACCTAATCTTAAAGAATGTCAAAAATTGCTAGTATTACTCTTTAGTCATAGATTTTATTGAGGGCTCTTTATCCCAACATCCACCGTGAATACAATAGAAATCGCTTCAAATTCGGTCTTCTCTTTAAAGTTGAAAGTACTTCAGAATCAAATCCGTCTTCATTAGATATTTCATTGCCATCTATTTTTGTAGATGTTTTGACTTGACCACAAGCATCTGCTGGCAGAAGAGGCCCAAAAATATCTTCATTTATGTCTTCCTCATCTGTTAACCACCCACTTTCTTGTGGAGGCAGTTGACAAATATCAATACATTCTTCTTTTTCAGAATCATTAGATGTGCAAAGATAATCAAGTGCCTCTTCTACAGGCCGAAATGGCTTTGAGTGAGACATCTGATCAATGTGGCGTATCCTCACTAACAGAAGAAATTCGCAGAGTAAAGGGAAAAAAAAATAAAAACTCCTTATGAAGTTATTTTCCAATATATGACGTCTATCAACAAATACAAGTTTTTCAGGCGCAGCTATGAGTATTTCACTTCAGATCCGTCGTAGAACGTGTGTGTGAGAGAGGGGGGAATTCGAAAGTAGATAAAAGTCATAAACATCTTTCGTCGACGCTAAGAGCTCTCATATTCGAAAAAAAAAATTATCTGTATTTCTATGCACTGTAAGAACATTATCATGTTAAAAAACTAACCTTTACACGCCAATGTTCAATTTCTGGAACATGCAAATTTTTTACCTAATAGTAACAACAAAATTTAATCTTTTTTTCATAACTTATATTCTACCAACAAAATGATCATTTTTAACCATCCTCACTTGATTATAAAAACATTTGTTAAATTTTGAATTTTATATTTTTAACTTTGTTCGGCGAAAAGTTAGAAAAAAAGCCGAAAATACGATTTTCCCCCCTTAGACACTATTTTATTAACGTAACCACGATGCCACAAAAATCAATCCATAGTTTCGTTCTACATTTTTATAGAGCAATGCGAATAAAATTGTATTTTTCACAGAATTTTGATGTTCAGTTTATAGATCATTGGCGTGTAAAAGGTTAATATATCTTATTCAATTTCTTTCTCTTGTCTTTACAGGTGCTCCGTACAGGTTGTAATATGCATTACTACCATATTTTTGGTGTCCACAAATTTAGAAGTTCGACGTAGGGCTGGCAGTTAGTTTTATCATCATCGTGTACAGAAACGTCAGCATGCCAGAAAAGGAAATGTCTTGTAATTCCAGTGTAAAAGCACCTTCCAGTGAAAGCCATTCCACTAAAGCCGAAGATGAATTCACTCCATGTGGCACATGTAGAATCAATATAAATAATTCTACATGTGCCACAGATTTTTGATGTTCAGTTTATAGATCATTGGCGTGTAAAAGGTTAATATATCTTATTCAATTTCTTTCTCCTGTCTTTACAGGTGCTCCGTACAGATTGTAAGATGCGTTACTAGCATATTTGTGGTGTCCACAAATTTAGAAGTTCGACGTAGGGCTGGCAGTTAGTTTTATCATCATCGTGTACAGAAACGTCAGCATGCCAGAAAAGGAAATGTCTTGTAATTCCAGTGTAAAAGGACCTTCCAGTGAAAGCCATTCCAGCAAGCGGAACCCTACTAAAGCCGAAGATTAATTCACTCCATGTGGCACATGTAGAATTAATATAAATATAAAAGTTCCAGTGCACATATTCCCCCTTAAACCGAAGAAATTTTCGAATGTAATTTATGTCATAGAGGATTTTCAGTTGGCCGCCTTAAATACACATCATTCGTACCACATTACTGATAATACTCTCTGTACCCACACAGGAGAGAACCCTTTCGCATGCATTGTATGTGAGAAAAGATTTTCTGCACAGGGTAATTTAAAAAGTCATCTCCGCACCCACACAGAAGACAAACTTTCCGCATGCACTGTATGTGAGAAAAAATGTTCTCCACAGGATCATTTATATACACATCTCCGCACACACAGATAAGAGAAACCTTTCACCTTCACTGTATAAGAGAAAAGATTTTCCCAAGGGGGTAGTTTAAAAACGCATCTCCGCATCCACACAGGAGACAAACCTTTCGCCTGCATTGTATGTGAGAAAAATTTTCTGTACAGGATAATTTAAAAAGACATCTCCGCACCCACACAGGAGAGAAACCTTTCGCCTGCACTGCATGCGAGAAAAGGTTTTCTGAACAAATTTTATTTTGAGGTGACAAATTTTTGAAATGGAGTCTGCAGATGTCTAGAGTAATGTGAGTGTAGAAGATCAAAGGTCACACATAAAGCTTGAAAGTTTGTGCTCGGTGGGTTCCTCATTGCTTGACATCTGAACAAAAACAGAAACTTCTGGACATTGCATAGTTGTTGAAACCTTTGCACAGTCAACGTTTTTCCCCTTAGAAGAGTTTACTTCAGCCGTTACCCGAGGCATTAGGGGACTGAACAAAAGTAGCATGCTGCAAGGAATAAATAATATTCCTCGATGTTGGAACTCTGTTACTGAGAAGCAGGGGACCTATATAGAAGGGCTGTCGAGAGAAACTGGCAGAAATCAAATAGATATATAAAAAAAAACTAATTTAGTGTGCATTACTTCTGAAATAACTCTCGCATTTAGACAGGAAATCTGACGTCCATTTCTCCAGCCCGGCACCTAAACGAATTTTAATCCAAACAATCTCATTCGTTAGTACTCCGTTAGCACTGCAAAAAGTTTCGTTAGTACCGAATTTAAAATAAATTTATTGCAACTTTTTATTCCGGGGTTGGTGAAACGAGAACCCTGCACCTACGCAATTCTGGAATTTCACTAGTGCCATTGGTTAGTACCGACTTTAAAATAAATTTATTGCATGGCCAGATTTCACCAGCATAAAAGAATGTTGTATCAAGTTATCTTCCTTTCTTTGAGATGAACAAGTTGGGTGCAAATCGAATGTGAATTGAAAAGATTTTCTGAAGAAAGAGGCAATAGCTTCTTATTTAACTATATCATTGACTGATTAAAATATATGAGTGTATAAGATATTATACTGGAACCTGCTTGACAAGGCCCAACAAATAATGTTTGTTCTGGAGGTCCTTTCGTTTTGCGATCAAATTCATTATTGAAAATTAAATTTGATGAGTTGTATTCAGATGAATATGTGCTTACGACATGATTAATTGCAGGCGTTCATGACCCTGTGAACATTTCCCAGAACTAAGAAAATTTGCAAAAAATTATATGTCGTTTCGGCACAACATACAGATGTGAACAAGCATTTTCCTCCGTGAAGTTGATTAAAACCAAAACGAGGTCGCGGACTGATTCAAATTTGAAGAATTCTCTGCTGCTCTCAGTAACAAACTAAAAACCAAACACTGAAAGACTAGCGAAATTCATACAGGCTGAAGAGCCTCATCAATGATAATGTTTGTGTTGTATTATTGTTTTATATAGAGTAATTAAATCATTCAAAAATGTTAATTAAGTGATCCTTTTCCTTCCCTAAGCGAAGCTGATTTTACCCATATCCTCATTTTCCAACCTCAACCATGAACGTAAGAAGGTAGAAAAAATGCTCGAGTTCTATGGCGCATCTGAACTCGTATTTGAAACAAATTGACGCATGGTATGTAAAGGGTTGGCCACCACTAGGTTGAAAGAATCATATCCAGAATTGAGAATGGAGACCACTAAAGCCTCCCTCCAGATGCCCGAGAAATAGTTTGATTTAAGAATACTGATGAGGCTGCTTTGTACAAACCCTAATGGATTCGTTCACCTCATTGTTAACCTACGGACAAAATGTGGCTACTCTTTACAGCTACATAAATGCCGATAATCAAATAGAAATGGGATTTTCAGTCAGCCTGAACTTTTCTGCACCTTACAACACGATTCATTTTATAAATTTCGTCCACAAAAAGCAATTTTATGAGCGTTTAAAACACACCATACCAGATTCTCCCCCCCCCCAAATAATTTAAATTTAAAAATGTTATTTGCATTTCTTTTTAAAAACGAAAAATGCCTCAAGGTGTAAAATATCTTTGTCTATTACGGAGTACAATTAATAAAAAGAAAAAAAAAAACTTTAAATCCAAGTCGGCAATCCTTGGGCACATTTTCTCCTTAGGTTAACATCAAGGTAAGCGAATCGAATACGGTTAGTACAGAGCAACCTTAAAGATGCACGCTTGTTAAATTACGCAGTTAGGAGGGAGAAATTTTAGCATGTTAGTACTAAGGTGATCGATGCTGAGAGCTTAACCTCTTTTGAATTTACAAGTTCAAACCAATGGTCTGATGGGATAGCGGGGTTTAGGGAATTATCAGAAGTTAATTTCTCATTACCACGATTTCACTGTTGTAGAGACGCTTTTTTTTTTAAAGGGGGGGGGGGTCAATTGCATCCTAATCATGTCTAAATTGTTTACGGAGCCTATCAGCCAAGACCTCCGCTTTCTATGTTAGAGGAAGCTACTCTGCGAGGTCCTTCAAGAGAGGGAATGGGTTTATTTATTTTCAGAACATGAGACGTTGCTCTCCTAATGGAGTTATCAGATGCAGATGCGGCTGCAACATTAGAGTTCCAACGTGTACTAATACAGTCCCGCCGAAAATTTCGCTAAACCCGTATGGATTGAGTATTTCAGCCAGTGTCCCTGATCTTGCGCCTTAAAAAGTGTTTGGAGACTGTTTAATTCTATTTCGAAATCAGTGTCGCGGTACAACTGCCAGTCAAAATTAAAAATTACTATGTATTGAAATTTACCCTTTTGATCAGCTTAAATACGTTTTATGACCGAGCAGCTGATTTTTTTTTAAATCTCTGGGGGAAAAAATACCCTTTCTGGTAATTTAATCGATTAAAAAAAAATTCTACCACGTTCTTGTAATAAAGGGTTATCACATTTAAGTTGACACTTACTATACCTCACAGGTAACCTTGAATCAGGTGAAAACACGGCGCTAAAGTCACGAAACCCAGAATTAAATTTGGAATCCTTGAACAAACAATAACATGAATTAATTCTTTTCATACTAGATACAGATTATAATACATCTACTTCGTAAATTCATAAGCCAGACGCATTTCGACTTATTTTGTTCATTTACTCTCAGTAGGAAGTTTATGCTGAGCCAGGGCTCGATTTAGAAAATTCTTGACTACAGGCACAACTCGGGATGGGGGGCCTCCTAACACTGATGTGGGCGTAAAATTTCCAAAATTGACACACAAAATATAATCATGAATCATTGTGAAAGTACCATTTTACCAAGAATTGGCTATTTGAAGCGTAGAAGCATAGAACATTATCACATGACAAAAAGCAATACAGCATATTAAATTCATCATTGAAACACCAATACAATGCAACCAGAAAAACTTATTAATCCCTTATACACACTATAACATACATATGATGAACCAATCAATGAAATTTGAAAGGATATTTATAAAAGGTAAAATTTTAAAAAAATATTTGAATTGGGAATTTTTCCTTTAAAATAAAAATTTTGGGGGTCCCCTAGGCTCGGGCCTAATGGAAAATCAGGGCCTGTGCTGAGCATCAATAAACCTTGTTTTTCTTTTTTAATTCTAGCATTAATTTCTTTCTACTGAATGTAGAGTCGTACAAAACACTTAGGTTCAAGAAACAGCTCTTAAGAACTCCATAACCTAATACATTTATTTAAAAATAGAAAAATACCTCATTAAACTATATATAACAGATAACTATATTCCAATACTTTAAAATATTACACAAGTTATTATATATAATAAATAGTATAAGTAATTTTTGAGTCTAAAGTTTTTTTTATCATAGTGTTGATCATAAAGATAAATATTTAAAATAAGTTTAAAAAATGAGCTAATAGCTCAGTACAGCAAAAAACTAAGAATGTATAAGAACAAAAAGAGACAACGATCGTCATCAAAGGTGTTCGAAATTACGACCCCGGACCGTGCGTGATGCAGGCCTCGCATTTCAGGCGCATGGAAGATTTAATGTTCCCAAACAGCTGCCACGATGCGTGCAATTAGTTCGTCAGCTATTTATTATCTACGTCAGCTATTTATTATACTATTTATTATCTACCTATACTATTATAATAAATAGTATAAGTAACTATTGAGTCTAAAGTTTTTCTTCATAATGTTGATCATAAAGAGAAATATTTAAAGTAAGTTTCAAAAATGTTTTAATAATAATCACTGTGCTGGAAAATTAACTTATTTTTCAAGCGTTAGATTTAAATTTTTAAAAAATTAAGATTGTATAAATACGAGGGTTGTACATAAAGTAATGGCGACATACCCTTAAAACATTTCTTAATGAACGTACAAGCGAAATTACATTACATTTCTTCAATATAATCACCAGCAATGTCATGTACCTTTTGCCAGATCGTAGGATACCGTTGGCAAGGTGTTGTGTGTTGATGTCAGCGACAGAGCGCGCTAATGCTCGGATCACAGTCAGGAAATTGGATTCCTCGAAGGGGTTCTTTCAACTTAGGAATGAGGTCGTAGCCACAAGGACTCCTGTCAGGTGAGTACGGAGGGTGTTCCAACAACTCCCAAGACCACCGTCGCAAAAGATCATTTACAGCTCGTGCAACATGATAACGAGCATTGTCATGCAAAACGATAGAGAGATTGCCCCGCAATAAACGTGGACGTTTGCACCGTATAGCCTGACGCAGATGGTGCTGTAGCCACGGACAACCTCGATGTTAATCCCCGACCGCTGATCACTTTTTGTAAACATGATTTAGAGCGGTAGAAATGACACTGTCTACTTCAACGTCATGCAGCATTTACCCCTTCTACTGGATGGACGGTTTTATGCACTCTACACATCGACAACAGCTCCAACTCACTCCTCCGATATCCTGTTTGCGCATGCCTGATGTTCTACGACTTTCTGGGCTACGTTGCCACTACTTTATTTACAACCCTCGCAGTACGACATGAAGAAATTTCATCAATTTTCACAGTCATTTGAACAAGGAAATTTTAATACAAATTTCACAGTGTAGATATATTATACCGTATTTTCCGACGTATAACACGCACTTTTAATACAAAAAATAAGCTCGAAATTTACGGGTGCGTGTTATACGCCGGATATAAAAATGATATATTTAAAAATAAAGAAAAGTTGAGCATAAAAATTTAGATATCTACATGTACTTAAATGCTGTTTATTTAGAAGAAATGGCACACCTTATGAACTTGAAATATTAAATTATCGGATAACATGAACAGTTCGTCATATTCCTCTTCCGTCATATCTTCAGGCACATCGTCGAATTCTGTTTCATCTTCACCATCACTGTTACTCTGATCCATAAATAAATAATCATCTTCCATTCCACCTAGCTTGTGAGATGTGCAACATTTTTAAAATGAGTTTTGAATCATGTCAGGTTTAATTTCATTCCATGCTTTTATTATCTACTCACACACTATTTCTGGACTGGCATGATGCATTTGGCCTCCTGTTGTAAATGTTTTTTCACCTTCGAGCATCAACGTGTTCCACTGTCGTTTTAAATTTCCTTTGACTGGTGTATTGATACACACATCTAAAGGCTGAACTTATGGCGTTAATCCGCCTGGAATAACTGCCATTCCTAGGTTACACTCTTTCATCAATTTATTCGTACTATCCGTTAGATGCGATCTGAACATGTCCCAAACTAAAAGACTTTCTGGATTCTTTAAGGCACCAGAAATTATTTACTCCCTAAAGCATTTCCCCCATACACCTATTGTTCCCCTTATCGCTTGTAAATTCAGTATACCATCGTTCGAAAGCCTGGGAAAATCCTTCGAATGAATAACTTCAAAAGATAAGAGCATCGCACATGTACATTTCAGGTTTCTTCGTCAAGAAAAGGGTGCGCGTTATACGGGGAATATACCTAAAAATTAAAAAAATGTAGTTTAAAATTATAGGTGAGAGTTTTAAGCCGGAAAATACGGTACAATAAATATGATGAGTAAATTATAAGCAACTGCAATAATGAAACAAATTTTTTTTTCAAACTCTTTTTAATATTTATCAAGCTGTATTAATCTTTTAAACAATTTCAGACCTTTCAGGATTTCATTTTTATCAGAATAATGTAAAAGAGCCAGTGAATAACATTTATAACAAATAATGATAAGTTAAAGCTCATTTCTGAAATTTTAGACTAAATATATACTAAATTATATTACAGCTTTATTTCTCCTTTCTATGAACACTTAAGTAGCAATAAAATCCTTTCTATCATACAGTACTGGAAACAGTCTCCACTAAGTTATGGCTACAAATACGTGTTTTTAAATTACTGTGAAAAGGAATTTCTTCGACGCATGAAATACAAATGAAAGGTTTCTTCTCTAGCAAGCATCTAAAGATGCTTTTTTCAGATTGCTCTCCTGAATAGTCTTGTTTTGTATACATTGCAGACAAACGGTTATTCTTCAGTTCGAGTATGGATATGAGCTTTCAAACTGACTTCCTTAGCAAATCCCCTGATATATATGCAGCAAAGAAAAGGTATCTTACCAGTATGGATATGAAGATGTGATTTTAAATTGCTCTTATCTCAAAATCCTTTCACACATATACTGCAGACAACGGTTATTCACCAGTATGGGTACGAAGATGGATTTGCAGAGGCTTTCCTAGAAAATCTTTTCATACACATGGTGCAAACAAAAGGTTTCTAGCCAGTATGAGTATGAAGATGACGGCTTAATGTGGTAGGGTGTGAAAATTCTTTCACACACATACGACAGAAAAAAGGTTTTTCATCAGTATGGGTATGAAGATGTTTAGTTTAAATGCCCTGCATTGAAAATCCATTCTTACATACACTTCAGATGAAAGGCTTTTCACTTGTATGGGTGCGAAGGTGTCTCTTTAAACTTCCTTGCAGGGTAAATTCTTTCTGGCATATACTGCACTTAAAAGGTGTTTCTCCAGTATGAGAAAGAAGATGTCTTCTTAAGTGACTGTTTCGAGAAAATCCTTTCATACATGTACTGCATGTGAAAGGTGTTTCTCCAGTATGAGAACGAATATGTCTTTTTAAGTGACTGTTTCGAGAAAATCCTTTCATACATGTACTGCATGTGAAAGGTTTTTCTCCAGTATGGGTGTTAAGATGTGTTGTTAATGAACCCTGCTCAGTAAATCCTTTGTTACATATACCACACACAAAAGGTTTTTCTCCACTGTGGATACGAAGATGACTTGTTAATGAACCCTGCTGAGTAAATGCTTTTTTGCATACAGAGCAGATAAAAGGTTTTTCTCCAGTATGAATTCTAAGATGTCTCATATATGACCCCTTATCTGAAAATCCCTTTTTACATATACTACAGTTGAAAGGCTTTTCTCCTGTATGAATTCGAAAATGTACAAGTAAATGCCCACGCTGAGAAAACCCTTTGTTGCATTTGCTGCAAACAAAAGGTTTTTCGCCTGTATGGATTTGAAGGTGTTCAGTTAAGCGTCTCTTCTGAGAAAATCCTTTCATACATACACTGCAGGTGAAAGTTTTTTCTTCAGAATGGGTATGAAGATGTCTCGTTAAAGCACGCTGCTTAGAAAATCCCTTCGTACACACATTACAGACAAAACAGGTTTCAGCTGTATGGGCATGATGTTCTTTTAAATTACTCTCGTGAAAGAACCCATTCTCACTGACATTGTGGACAAGAACATCTTCTCCAGTAAGGGAAAGTAAAGGTGTTTCTGACATGCTTTTAGAAGAAAATTCTTGCTGTACTATGTGTACAGAATGTGTGTTTACATTAGTTAACTAAACTAAGAAAAACTTTATGGAAAAGCATTAGATTTCAGCACTTTCTTTTAAGTATGAATTTGAGCTTTGGGAGCATTAGAGAAGGAAATTTATATTAATTTCAGATACTTAATGATGAAATTTGTTTTGACTAAAAATGCACTGGAACAGATTTAGAAAGAGTGTTACAATCAAAAATCTCAATCTGTCTATCTTGAATATGTATGAAATACTTTTCTCTTGTATGAAATAAGAATATTTCAAAATTTCTGAAATGCATAAAAAATATTTTCTCAACCTTATAATTATAGCAAATCTAGAATTTCTTAAGTACTTGAATTAAAGATATTCAACAAGTTCAGTTTTAAACATTATGAGGATCTGTTCAGCATAAGAAGAAAGAAACCATCTTCAGACAAATATAGTTGACATAATAGGTCCTGACACAAGCTAGGTAGAAATAAAACAGACATAACCCTCGCTTGTATAAGATTAGATAATGCAGATCTATGTGTAATGTTGCACACTAAAACCCGCAAAGTACAACAAATTTACTGTCAGTTGATTCAAGCCAGAAATTGCATTACCATCTTCTTTACAAAATTAAAGGTATCTTTTATTATGTTTTCATAGCTTGATCAAATTGATGTGTTGAATAAATGAATACATCTTCTCAGTTAATGGAACTCTTATTAGAAACAGTTAACTCCATTTTAGATCAATAAAATGATATTCTTTGGACTTCATAGGCTCACAAAGTTTCTCTTCTAACAGACTTAAATGGTGAATCTCAAGTTAAAAAAAAATTCTCATTGCCCCATATTGTGAAACATATCATGACAGAATTAGACACCTGCAAAAGGAGAAAAAATAGAAGACATTAGTTTTTATAAAATAAGGAAAAATTGATAGCATGTGTACCCTTATATTTGCTTTTTGACAGCTATAATAAACTACAAAGTAGAAGAGTCTGAATGTAGCAAAGTTTCCTTGTTACATTTCAAAAACCTCATCGCACAGGAAACTCATGAAAATACAAAAACTCATTAAATTATAAAAATGAAATCTTTTAAGAAAAATATGGAAAAAACTAACTTACTAAAAGTACAGACAAACTCACTTGAATTAAGTATGATGGAGAGAATATTTTGGTTTATTTAATTAATGTTAAAAGAAAAAAAAAGTTATATAAAACTGTTTGATTTTTACTTTTTATCTTGTAAAGGATAAAAGTAATTTTATAAATTTACTTCAAATATTTTTATAGTTTCTTTTGTCTGTTATTTTTTTGTTGCATATGGACTAATGGCATGAAACAAGTGTTTAGTTCTAAACCTTGTTTCAAAAAGACATTTGCAGCGTTTTGGGTCCTGCAAAGAATTGATTATGCTGGTAACAGTTCTGTTCAAAAATCTTCTTCCTTGATGTAATCACAATTTACTTTCATTTTTTACAACTTTTTCTGATTTACATTTCAGTCTTGATATCTTTTGGAGTTAGATATCAACACTGACTTAGATGTCATCACATCATGGTCTAGAAATCACTCAGAATAACTCAAAAATATTTAACATATATACATTTATATATTTAACATATACAAGTTCTTTCTGTATTGCTTCATAAAAAATTCATACACTTTTGATTGAGGCTGCTGTGTACTCCTATTGGATACACTCACCTCAATGTTAACCTATGGAGAAAAATTGTCCAAGGATTACTGACTTGGATTGAAGGATATTTTTTTTAAATTGTACTCCATAATACAGAAAGAAATTTGACACCTTGGGGCATACGTAGTGTATAAATGGGTCATTCTCTGAAACGTGGCAATTTCATATCCCAGTAGTCTTGAGAACATAATTTTTGAAATTACAGTAAGCAAAATTGATTTCAACTATCAATATTAATCAGTTATACATATAAACTATGATTATTTGCTTATCAAAGTTGAAATATAATATTAAAAATATTTTTTTTAAATGCAAATGTCATTCCCTCACTATATCCCCATTCACACATGTACAAAAGAAAATGGTTTCATTGCCATTACAGCATGTATGTTTATAATGTTTTTTTAATAAAATCCATTAAAATATTTAAATATTTAGCCACTTCATTATATTTGTATTTTATGTAATGAAAGAAATTAGGGCACCGTTTATTGTTATCCCTAGTATTTGACATCATTTCCTCTCATAACTGTAAATCTGCATCTATTTACTCAGTAACTGGCAGAACATGCACTACATAGGGCTAGGATAGTTTATATAGGAGTAAAGTAGCCATCTAAGTTTTTGCTCAACAACTTTCTTTAATAGCTAGCACATGGCATTCAAGTACAGATCAGAGTAAGTATTTATATAACCTATCATCCCCGTATCAATTATAAATTTAATAAAAACAAATAAAATGTCTTTATTATGTTATTGAAAATGTGTTTCAAAAGATATTTAGTTAATTGAAAATATACTTAAGCCTAATATTCTTGTACAAAGTGGTTTTCAGAAGTATTTCATCATTCCCTCATAATTTTAATATGTGAAGGAATGATCTGAATCCATTTATATATATACTAAACAATAAAATAAGAATAATCTAATGTAATAAAATACATATTAAAAACTCATAAGATTTTTAATTAGAGTAGGTAAGGTTAATCCATCTTAATTTTTATTATTTTACTGGCAGAAGTTAAAAATAAACTTCAAAAAGTTATTGTACTAATTCAAATAAACATCAAATCTGCTAAATTTCGATGCTTTAACTTTATATTTTCAATCAAAATAGAGTAAAACAATTATTTATTGAAAGTATGACAGTGCTAATTGTTTTTTTCTTGGTTTTTTAAGAATAATGAAATTACTATGGGGAAATTATATAAGGAAGAATTAAGGTTGAAAAAAAAAAGTATGGTAGAATTATGATAAAAAAATCAAATCTAAGTTTGCTTTCAAAATAATAATAAATAAATAAAAAAGGGAGAGACTAAAATATTTTAAAAAAATTGAGAAACGGCAAGCCAAACTAGTAAATATGACGCCACGTGAATTACATCAAAAAAGAAAAGAGTGGAAGAAAATTCCAAAAATTATTGACAGAAGAAAAGCACTGAGCAGGATTTATCAGATAGGGATGATATGCAACAGCCAACATGTAGCAAGGATTCAAATAGTACTCCAGACATATCCCAAGGTGCAGTTGGATGTCGCAGAATTTTTAGGAAAAAAAAAATCAATGACTGTTTGAGAATTAAACTAAATTAAACACCAACTTTTGATACATCAAAAGTTGATGTTTCTCTTGAAACATCAACTTTGGATGTCACAGAATTTTTAGGAAAAAAAAAAATATTCAATGACTGTTTGAGAATTAAACTAAACTAAACACCAACTTTTGATGTTGATGTTTGTCTAAACATCAACTTTTGATCATCAAAGTGATAGGTATAGGAAAAGATATCTACAACTAGTCAGTTAAAGCAATGAAAACAACATGTCTCCAGATGGAAAAATAGAGAAGTAGCTAAAGAAGAAAATGTATCACCAATTGTTTGAAAAAGATATATAATTGGTGAGACTTTGCATTCACAATGAAAAGCAAATTTTAAAACATTTCGGAAAAGCTACAAATTAAGAAGAAAACTTTATAATGCTGTAAGTGAGAAACATTTTTAAAAATAAAAAAAGCTGTTCAATGACAAATCTTTTTTAAGGCACAAAGGATTCTCTTGACTATATAAAACTAAGTAAAATCCATGATAAATAGTTATGCTATGGTAAAATTACCAAAAAAGAAAAGAAGAAAAAAAAACACTACAAAGGACATACAAAATCTGCATAAAAAATTAGTAAGTTCTGTCAGCTACAAGATTAATTATGCAACGTTTTGTCGATTATGACAATTTTGGGTCACAAAACCAAAGGTTACTGATAGAAAAACATGCAAAAGTATATTGCATTCAAACATGGAGATGCTTATATCAAAGATTCATGAAGAAAACATTACGTATAAAACATAGCAGATTTAAAGAAGAATCTACAACCTAATGCAGTACTAATACATACAGACTTCAGTGAAAATTACTGTTGTAAGTATAGTGAAGAAATCTAGTCACTACACTTTAATGGAAACTTGTAAACAAATATCATTGCACACAGGTGTTCTTTACTAGAAACAAAATGATTTGTTAACATTGAATCTTTTTGCCACTGTAAGCATATCATTCAGATATGATACATCAGCTATCTGGGCTCATCTACAGACCATTTCAAAATATATTTTCAAGAAATAGCATTCAATTAATACTGTTCATATGTTAAGTGACAGATCCTGTACACAATACAGAAGCAAAAAAATGTTTCATTTATTAAGGTATCAGACAAAAGAATTGTTTCCAGACATCCAAAACTTGACATGGAACTATACAGAGGTAGGCCATGGGAAAGAGGGATAGGTTAACATCAAGGTGAGCGAATCAAGTAAGAGTTAGTACACAGCAGCCTTAAGATATATAACACAAAGTACGGAAGAGGTATTAATCTATAATTACTTCATGCAAAAATCATTGGTTTTTGATTATAGAAAACACAAAAATTTATATATAGTTATTGCAAACTCCATTCTTTCTCTTTAAGCAGAATAATATAGCAAGTAAAATTTTTGAGTAGGAGAGCTGATTATCATCAGATTTCTATAATTTGAAATGAGCACACAAAATGATCTAAAAGAATTCTTTCGGTTGCATTGAGAAGGCTCAATACTTGTTTGGACCTATCATGAACATGAACACTAATGGCACAGTTTCTCTTTTCTTGTTATTCCTTTGGGGTTTATTTTCTGAGTCATTATGTAGTAATGTTCTGAGTCATTGTGATCTGCTGAAGAAAATCTGAAAGGTTTTTTTTTAGAAATATGCTCTGCTGATGTTCTTATGGCCCCCAGACCAAATCCATATAGGCTTCTGGGCTGTGGCTCCAGTTTTTAATAGCGCCACAAGGGTCAGAGTCTGACTTAGTCAGGTGCAACCTCAATTTTGACCGAGCACCCCCTCCCCCCCCTTCCAGTGCTGACATTTGTGGTATCGTATATTCCCCATTCACTGACCTCAGAGGCTGACTTTCAAGTCTAAGGATTTAACATGCCCTGATCCGGCCTAGACACGAAGGTATTTTATGACATTTGTCGGGATTTGATCCGGGCATCCTCAGTACCGAAAGCCAACAAGGTACCACTAGGCTACCTCTGGTCCAAGTATGCTCTATTTCTGAGTAACAATCAAAAACTGACCCCAATAGTCTTAATGGTCATTTTTTTTTTTTAATTCTAAGAAATTTTATGATTTATACATATGAACCACTTTCAAGGGGAAATCTTGTATATCTTTATGCCAACCAAAGATAAGAAAAGAAGCAATTTCTTAACATACTGTTCATGACAGACTTTTGAATTAGAACGTGATATTTAAGTTGATTACAATAGCATAATTTAAACAATATTTTAAATAGCATATTAGAATAACATTTTAATCTATTAGCAATATATATTTTAAACTTTCAATATTTAAAATATGCAATTCTAGAAGCAAAATTGATAATTGGACACTTTTAAATTTTTTCTTTTTTCCTACTGCGGAGATGGAGGAAAATATGCAAAAAATGTTGATTTTCTTATGTAAAACCCAATGCAGTAGGACAGGGTTTGCTTTTAGAAAAAGAGATACAGGGTTCATATTCGACCAGCAGATTTTTAACCCTGAATTTCCAAGGTTTTCCCAAACAATTTAACATGAAATTTCATACCAACAATTATGAAATTCAAACTTCTTAAATTTGAAATAATTTATTAGAAATTAAAATTGGAGTAAGAATGTTAAACAAAACTAATTTTAATTTCTAAATAGTGTATTTAGTACAATCACAAATTGTATGAAAAACAATTTAAGAGGTAAGAGATACAATTTTTTGTTGTTGTTGTCTTAAATGACTTAATTCACATTTCTGTTTACATATATTTTGATAACAGAAGATTATCAGGAAAAGAAGTTCTAAAATATTAATTATCTATCTTGTTAGTTTTTAATAAATTTTAAAAATTCATTAAAATCTAATGAGATATTTAGTTAGTTTGTAGATTGGAAATTTCCATGAAATTCTTCTAATGAAAAAAAAAAATACTTATCTCCAAAAAATAAATAAATAATAATAATAATAAATAAATAAATAAATAATAAAAAAATATATTTAAATAAGTGAATGTTTCCAATGCTTATTGAATGCTGCTAATTTACAAATAATTTTTTATGAAGTATTATTTTTTGAAAATATATCCATCTAAAAGATGAAAAGGGTATCATGGTCGTAAGTGATTATATAAGGAAGCAAATGAAAATGATTTAGATATTTTAATGAAATAACACAAAATTATTAAGAGTATAAAGAAGTAGCACTAGAAATTTCATACCTATCATCTAGGCATACATTTTTATGAATTGTTTTAAAATAGTAGAAAAGAATATGAAAATTTGCTAAATTTCAATGGGAACATTACATAATTTTTTTTAAAAAACTTAAGGCTTTAAATGTAGGTTGACTATGTAGTTATAATAAGCTTACTCATATCAATAGCTACTGCAGAGATGACAAAAAAATATTGGCTAGGTGTTTTTCCACAGAAATTAAATCTAAGAAACGAAACATTTATCAAACAAATTCATATTATTAGTAATTGCTTGAGTTGTGTGGGCTTGATGAAGAAGATTAATACAGAATCTAAAAACAGCAATTACTACTTTCTTATCATATTTATGATGAGCCCAGTGAATTGCTTTCATAGAATTTATAAAAGGACAGTTATCCATTTTATACATAGGAATAACACAATAATCCAGACTGTTATAAAGTCCTACCAAAACATTGGATGACCATTTATATGAATGCCTAATGTTCATAGAGATTTCTTGTTTTTAGAAATTAAATTTTATATGAGCAAGATATAATTGCATTATATCTTTCTGTCATAATATTATTTAAGTGATAATTAATGAGATAAAAGGTTTCTTTAATTAATAGTGAATGCAATCAAATATAGGGTAAAGTGGGGTGAGAAAGCAAAATCATATAGTTCCACTTTGAATCTAAATAAGTTTTTAACAAGTTGTTGTATTTGTATGAAAATTTGTCTACATACTTTTGGTTATGTTCTACATTTACAGTTTTATTTTTTATAAATTTATGCACAAATTTTTTTGTTGTAAATATTTAATGTTTTTGTGTTTTGCGTTCTTACTTGCCCCTGCACTTGAGGCAAGTGAGAATGCAGATCCCAATAAATCATAGTTACTTATAGCAAAATAAGTAGGGCAAGGGAAAGAATCGATATTTCATGCTGAATAAAAGGCTATTTATTATTATTATTATTTACATTCTTTTGTTGTGGAGGTATTTGTTGTTCAAGTTAGCAGTGTCAGCAACGTCAAGTATTAACAAAATAAGTATATTTGTATTATTTGTTTTAAAGTAACAAATGTATGTTAAAAGTTTAAAAAAAAAACTTTTCCCCTTTGCCTAAGCCCCACTGAATATTGTAGGACCAAAAAGACACAGAAAAAAATTAGTATACCAAGCCTTCAAGTCATCATCTGGTACAAAATGCAACTCAGAAATAGTGACAACAGAATTAGAAATTCAATATAGTCATACACAGATTGTAGTGCCCACTCCACTCACAATCACTAACATTTAGTCTAAATAAATTAGTTTATTACAATTCACTTCTTAAAACCTACAACAACAAAACTAGTTTCAGTTGCATATTTTACTATTTTTGAATGTTAAGGTATTAAAAACAATCATCAGCTATTAAAGAAACATGGGAAAAGGTGGTGGATGTAAAGTTTCTCCAGCTAGAAAACATATGTTGGGAAGAAAAAACTGTTTATATATGGCTGTTATAAAACAGAGGTAGGTTTTTTTTCAGTTTGCCACAACCTTCGTGTTCTCACTTGCCCCATCATAAAATTTTTATGAAGCAAGTGAAAACCCTGCAGTTCTGAAGTAATATTGAAAATAAAAATAAAAAAAAGATTTTTATATATATTTTATCTGTATTCTTTGTTTCTTAATGGATAAGAAGGTATTTTCAAAATAACTCTATGTGTTGTGGTTAATTTTTTTGGGGCTAGTACTTGAACTTGGGTACCTTAGTTAAAATGCAAGGGTAGGTATAAAAATTTTCCATTTTACAATTTTTTTTGTGTGTAAATAAAAACTACACATAACAGTAGAGCAAGAATTTTCCTACAAAGTACACTTGAAAAAAATTTTTAACGTTAAATTTTTTTAGGCATTCTCCCTTGCCCCACTTCACCCTACATGATTTTCTTTTTTTAAGTTCAGATTTAAGAAAATACAATTTTTCTCCAATAACTGTCAATATCTATATATTTAAGTTGCTAGGTCAACTATTTGGGCAGTCCGTGAGAGACAACTACAGCATCAATTTACTTGATTTTGGTCTTAAACGAGAGATTTTAATCTATAGATGTGTCAAATTTGGTTTCTGTAAATGCAATTTCTATTAATTAATGATAATTTACAATTAAAATTTGCTTTCTGTGCATACTCAGTGACATGTTTTAATCTGTCTTTAGATACTTACTAAGAATGAGGCCACAGAAACACGTTAATTTGTTTATTCTTTATTCTGAGGAATCTCTCTAGCTCTTCCTGCCATTTTTCTTTTTGACTATGTTTGTAGGATATAGAATTAAACCTGACGGAAATTGTTTATTTTGCACTTTTTCACACTGTACAATACAGAAGACAGAGTACATTTGTTTACTATCCAGCCATTATATTCTGATTGGTACCAACTAGTCTATTATTTAATTTAATTGAGCATAGGTTTAAGCACACTAAAGTTACAAAAGCAGAATGAGGGGTAAAAACGTTAAGGTTATTTAAGTTTTTTCGATAATAGTTTTTGTTCTCAGATTGAGAAAGTTCAAAACTAATGGCTGATGAAACTTTTCTACACTTAATCTTCTATCAAACTTATTTTTTTCCTTTAATTTTCATAATAATAAAGCTGAGTTTTACCTGTATGATGCCTCAGATTTTCTGCCATAGAGTAGGAGTAAAAAGTATCTGGAGCCCACTTATCTAGGGAACTTGGTTATTGAACCTAGAATAATAAACAGCATTACAGAGTCTTTGTTTTTGAGATATTTATAAATAATACTAATTTTCTTTCAGTGTTTCAATAGTTTATATACAATTTTTTAATTTTTCAAACTGTTATTTATCATTTCAACATTTTTATAACATAAATAAGGTTCACATGCATCTATCATTTAATTACAGAGCAGAATGCAATATTATTTTCATATATAGTCCTAATTTTATACTAAAATCTTTAATTTTCATTGTTACTATACTGTTGTGAAACTGCTGTTTAACTTACCTCTTGGTGCCATTTCAAAATTCGCTAAATTATCACATTTCTACAGAGAGTCTCCGGAGAAAGTCTCTCACCAAAACTCTCACAGAAAGTTTTCCAGAAACACTCTGCAGAATACCAAGTAAAAAAATATGAACTTTCCTTATTTTTAAGCTGAATCCTTGCCATGTGGCTTGTAAACATTAGTTACAGCATGGCGGAATGGTTTAAAAATGCACCTCTCTCATAATAAACATATTCATACACCTCCCAAACCAAAATTGCATTACTCAAGAAGATATTGCAAGAACTCAAATGGCTATTGAAATACCAGAAACGTTTCTTAATATTCGTACAACCATCATGAGGATAAACACCTTCTTGCCTCCTATGTCATTCAAACCCATCAAATGTTTGTTCCCTTCCTTTCACACAAATGCAACATCATTTCAGACTTGGTAAAACAAGAAATATTTTGGCATGCAATTTAATTAGATTTACATATGCATTATACTATATTCACTTACATACAGACTTTGATACTTACATCATGATATTTCACTGTTGTTACTTATGCCCTTTGACTGACAGCAACATCAGATCAAGTCCTATATAGACTATTGGGCTGAAGGGGGCATCTCTGGTTTTTAATTAGCACCTCAAGGGTCGGAGTCTGACTTGGCTACAATCCAGTCCCGTAATTTTGAACTGAGTCAAGTGATGAGACGGGTACACTTGACCCTGTACCTCCAGAGGTAAATTTGAGAACTTGATAGGCATTGCAGCCACAACAGATTTTTTGTGCACCAGCCACCATTAATGTACACGGTGACGGATTTGTCAGCGACAGGCACTGAACCAGTGACGTTCAGATCACTGGCTCGCTTCCTATGCAAACTGGGCCACCGTGCCCTTGATATTTCGTAACTGATATATTTCCTTTATCTAACACCACTTCAAGCAACATGTAGGGGCTGCGAACCTGGTGCATTACTGCCCCCAAAAATAATTTCATCACCAAGGGTTAAGTTAAAGCACAGTCCACCCTATGTTTTTTAACTTCTGAACATGCTTAATTTTTGTTTGCCTACTCCGAAATATTCTATTTATTATTTAAAAATGACTCGTAGTTGTAAAGAAACAACAAACAGCATTCGAAAATTGATTTTTTTTCAGTATAGTAGTGGTAAATCAGTTCGGAATATTGCTAAATTACATAATTTATCCCATTCTACTGTGCAGTATGTGATAAAATGCTTTAAAGAAGAAAGTCTGATCAAAAACAAGGTAAGAAAAGGTCGCCTGGCAAAGTTAACAAAACGTGATCAGATTTATAATAAGAAAATTTGTGAAAAATCCAAGTTTGAGTGCTGTAAAAGTTTCTGCAGAATTTAATGAAACATTTTCTACTTCAATTTCACCTGAAACTGTTCACGAGTTCTCAGAGCAGCTGGATTACATGGGTGTTCTGCACATACAAAATTTTTTATGAATGAGAATCACAGAAAGCCTAGGCTTTCCTTTGCACTATCAATGATAAATAAGCTCCAAACATACTGGAATAATGTCTTATTTGCTGATGAAAGCAAGTTTAACATTTTTGGTTCCAATGGGCATATAATTGTATAGAGAAGAAAAAATGAGAAACTTAATCTCAAGAACTTAGTAGGAACAGTTAAGCATGGCGGTGGAGGTGTCCTTGTGTGGGGATTGCATGTCAGCATTAGGACTAGGTAATTTGGTATTTATTGATGGCATAATGAATCATGCTGTTTATATAAATATTTTAAGAGACAATTTAAAATTATCAACTCAAAATTTGGGTATTGGAAACAACTCTGGTTTTTATCAAGCTAACGATCCTAAGTACACGGCTCTCAACGTTCGCCTCTGGTGTCTCTATAATTGTCCACAAGTTTTGAAAACACTACCTCAATTGCCAGATTTAAACCCAATAGAGCATATATAGAGAGAACTGGAGGTTAGAGTATGAAAACACGACATTCACACGAAAAGCGAACTAAAAATAATTATGATGGAAGAATGGATAAACATTGATGCAGAAATTACAAAAGAACTAGTGCAATCTATTCCCAGACATTTAAAAGCTGTTGTGGATGCTAAAGAATATCCTACTAAATATTAATTTAACAAAAAATTAGAATATTTACTAATATGTAGAGATTTTTTACAAGTGTACGATGACTTTTGTGAGATAAAGTTTTTGTTACTTTTTGATTATTGGATTCTTAAAAATAAAGTTTTACTATGTTTTAAAAATATTTCATATAGTTTTGTTAAGAATAGATTATAGATCTTATAATTAAATACCCATTCTGAAATATTCATTTAAATTAATATTTAGTAAATAAATTTAGTAAAATTAATATTTAGTAAATTCATTTAAATTTTAAAGGATAGATCCCTATTTCATTGAAAATCGTAAGTGTACGAACACTTTTGGGTCCTTCCATGTCAAATCATACACAATTTTCAACTAAAATTTACCTTACCCTCAGAGATTTTAATGAAATTTGACACACAGTTAACTTTCTTATAGAATAAGAAAAATACGAAGTTTTATCGAAAAATATCAACCTGTTTTAAAAATATATCCCTGGGAATGTTCAAAAAATCAGTCAAAAAACCTTGACAGACCAATTTTCAAAATGACCTAGAGGCTTTCTTAATTAATCTAGAGAGCTTAGATTGGTGTCATTTTAAAGCAATTTTCAATGATATATAACACAATTAGGGCTTAGAAACATTTATTTTAAAAAAACATTAAATTTAAATTTTTCAAAACACGCTGCTTCAAGAATTTTCAAAATTTTTTTAATAACACTTTATATATAGTACTGAAATGATTATATAAGCTTGAAAGTGGGATCTGTATGAGTTCATATTAAAATATTGCATTGAATACAGTATTCCTGATTTGAAAACATGAATTTACTTAATACAATTTGTTTTAAAGCCTAGAAAATTAGAAAAAAAAATTATTTAAGATGTGAAAGTAATTATATGGTCAGGAAATCAAAAAACACATGCAATACAAAGGCAAAATCCTAATCAGAATCCTGGAAAAAGTCTTTTTGCAGAAATTGCTGAAAACATTAAGGCTTTTTATGAAAGTGGTGAAAGAAGTAGAATATTATCAGGGATGAAAGATTGTATATCTATACGAACAGAAAATGGAAAGAAAGTAAACTATCCAAACGGTTAGTTCTATGTAATTTAAAGGAAGTTTACAGATCATATAAAGAAAAATATCCATATACGAAAGTAAGTTTTTCTAAATTTTCTGGACTCAGGCCTAAGTATTGCATATTAGCTGGCCAAAGTAGAACTCATACAGTATGTGTATGCACTACCCATCAAAATATAAAATTGATGATTAAAAATACTAAACTTGATCACTAACTGATGGTAAATTAAAAACATATAAACATTTCCTTTCTAAAATATTATGCAATCCTGCTTCAATAGCTTGTTACTTGGGAGAATGTTTGCCTTGTCCTGGAAGTGGAGAAATTAAAGACATTTTAGAAAATGTATTTGATGAGAACATGGTTGAAAAAGTAACATTTCAACAATGGATTTCTGTTGATCGGTATAATTTAGAAACTCTAGAGAAATCCACAACAGAATTCATTGATCTGTTTTGTGAAAAGCTTCCTGTTCTTACTTGGCATGATTTTATTGCCAAGCAGCAATCTTCATTTATTAATGAAATCAAGAACAATTTGACAGAGACGGAATATGTTGTAATGTGTGACTTTTCTGAGAACTACACGTTTATTTTACAAGATAAGGTCCAAAGCTATCACTGGACCAGTCAGTGAACAAGTCACTGTCTACCCTTTTGTAATTTATTACAAAGGCGAAGGAAAGATTAAACATGTGAGTTTAGTTGTAATATCTGAATGCTTAGAACATCACACAGTACCAGTGTATTACTTCCATAAAAAAATGATTGATTTTTTGAAAACTAAGGTTGAAAGGATTAAAAGGATCTTTTACTATTCCAATGGTTCAGCTGCCCTATATAAAAACAAGAAGAATTTTACCTACTTGTGTTTCCACAAAAACAATTTTAATGTAGAAGTTGAGCGGCACTTTTCCGCCACTGTACATGGTAAAGGACCATGTGATGGTGTTCGTGGCACAGTAAAGAGGTTAGCAGCTAGGGCAAGCTTACAGCACCCATATGAAAACCAAATTGGGACACCAATACAGTTGTACCAGTAAGCTGTAGAAAATATTCCATCAGTCAATTTTTTATACATCAATCAAGACGAATACATCCATACAGAAAATTTTCTAGTAAATCGTCACAGTAAATCCATTATTATTAAGGGTACTCAGAAATTACATGGATTTATCCCTGTAGCTTCAAGTACATCAAAAGTTAAAGTCATGACATTTTCTCATGCATCTGAATCATTTATTGAAAAAGTATGCCTATCGGAAGACAGACTTCAACTTTCAGAAGTAAAAGGTTATGTATGTGCTATATATGAACATAACTGGTGGCCTGCATATGTGTTGGCAAAAAATGAAACAGATGATGAAGTAAAGGTGTCTTTTCTACATCCAGCAGGACCTTCACCTTTTTCTTACCCAAGTAGGCCAGATATACTGTGGGTTTCTATCATTCAAATCTTATCTTTAGTAAACCCTAGAACTCCAACAGGGAGAGTATATAGATTGTCAGAAAATGAAGTTTTACAAATAAATGAAATGTACAAGAACTTCATGCAATAAATATATGATCTGGTAAATATTTAATTGATATTTATACAAAACCAAAGTAATAAATTGTAAAATTGTTTTCTATTCAGGACTGCTGTATTCAATGAAATATTTTAACATGAACCCATACAGATCCTACTTTAAACTTATATAATCATTTCAGTACTATATAAAGTATTCAGAAAATTTTTGAAGCAGCGCATTTTGAAAAATTAAAATTTTAAATTTAAATTTCATTAAAATAAATTTTTCTAAACCCTAATTTTGTTATATATTATTGAAAAGGTCTTAAAAATTGCTTTAAAATGCCACCAATCTTAGCTCTCTAGCTTAATTAGGAAAGCTTCTAGGTTATTTTGAAAATTGGTCTGTCAAGTTCTTTTGACTGATTTTGAATATTCACATGAGTACATTTTCAAAACGGGTTGCTATTTTTGATAAAATTTGGTATTTTTCTTAATCTATATGAAATGCAACTGTGAGCCAAATTTCATTCAAATCTGAAATGGTGAAGTAAAATCAGTGTGTTGATTTGACATGGAATGACCCTTTTGGGAGCCACCGTATCACGTCTTTCCTCTCTCACACTAGACCGATTCCAACAAAACCATCATTTATTGCCTTTTTACTCTCCCTTTCTCTCAATTTAAGGCTTTTTCCCACATTCCGGACATGCATACGATGATCCAATCAAACCCTCTTTCATACACCATTCTAACACGGTTTTCTTTCCTAAAGCAAGGAACATGCAAAAAACCTTTCAGAATACTCAGCATACTTTAAATGCATTCGTTCACACTTTCAACAATACTAATATCATTGGAGGCCATTGTGAGTATCTGTAAAATTTTTTGTAAAGAAAGAGAAATTTACCTGAAATAACGTTATCCACTCTTCTCAGATCAGCCGATGAACGAAGCGGGGGATTGTTTGTTGTTTGAAAGAACTCTTTCGCTCTCGTCTGTTCCTATCTAGACCAATTAGAACTTCTCTATCTAGAACACGTACTGAGCATGCGCGAAAATGCACCGAAACGCTCATTCCTCAGGAGCTCCGAAATCGGCGCATCCCAGGTTACTCGATCCCCTCGTTTAGCTAAACCATTACGTTTAAACTCAGAGCCTATGCATGAAAATTTTTGTTCCTTGTGTTCAATTTTGAGCTCGAATAGCCCTTGCTAAGGTTTTTGTAGCACCTCCTATTATAGGCTTTTCGTCTGTTTACAAACAAACACTGCGACTGGGCACGCTGGTTGGCAAAACATACGTTAGCATAACATGGCGTTCTATGATCAAGCGTATGACAAATTCGACAAAAATTTATCGAAATATGCGAATAATTTAGATGGATCGAACAAGGAAACTTATGTTGATAAGTTGATTGTTAAAGAATAAGATGGAGGTTTCTTTTGCCTTCCAGATCCTTATTTTATTGAAAAATAAAGACTGGAAGGATGATATTTCTCTATGGCCGGTTGTAAAGAAATTGGACATCGAGAGATTTTTGCAATTAGCACCAGGAAAAAAATGTTAAATCCCGTAAAGAGTACGAGTACGTTGTTTGTGGTAAGTTTAATTTGTATAATTTTATATAACTTTAACTAATTTTTTAAAACTGTCTGTAACTATGCTTACTTCGCACGTGTTGAATTATGTGTAAATTTTACCGTGGTATCTATTTTATGCTTATCGTGTATTTATGACGATTTAAATTTTACTGAAAAATTAGTTTTAAATCTGGAAAATTAATGTAATTAGTAAAATTCTTAACTTGATACACTCTTTTTTTTTAGTTGTTAAAATTGCAGCACCATTTGAGTTGATTGTTTACAGTGGTGTAAAATTTTACTGTTTCTTATACTGATAATGATTCTAGGTATTAATATTTGATTGCTCTGAATGTTTTGATAAATAAATGCTCTTTTTTTATAGGGAAAGTAAACGAGTGAAAATATATATCCCAAATGGATTGTCACAATTCAAAATAGCTTCAGCATTTGTGCAACCATCACAGAAACTGAATAAGGAGGTTTATAATGCATGGATAATATTGAAGTCTGATGGTTACATAGTGTCTGCTCATTGCACTTGTGTGGCTGGGTTAGTATTGTAAGATTCATGTGTACCACTTTGTAATCTTGCATTGTTACCTTTCTGTTTATTATTTATTCTTCAGAGATATATTATGGAAATTGGCACTCATTTTAATGTCATTAGTCTTAAAATTAAGTTTAAAAAATAAATTTCTCATTTCAGATTTGGGGAACATTGTTGTCATGTGTCAGCAATACTTTATCAAATGCGGCTGGCTGACACTATGGAATTAGCAAGAGCTCCTACTGAAAAAACGCTGTGCTTGGAAGAACTGTTCCAGGAAAAATGTAATATTTGCAAATGAGAAAAGGGGCTTGGGGTGCCTTGAGTGGATGACAGATCTGTACTGTTTGTCCGGCATCCTCGAGCCCCACAGCAATGAAAAATGTCACCGAACTTGGGAAATTAACCCTCGACTGCGTATTCAGGTATTGCTACGTAGCGACTGGTCTTCAGGTGATTCATGGTCGATAAGCCCAAGAGGCTTGGGGAACCGGTGGAGTATTATGACTTACAAATGAGAAATAGTTCTTAAACTTCATTATCTGCTTTTATGAAGGCATTAATTTTTTGCCCCGTATTTTTAAAAAATCTCTAAATTGATCATTATATACATTAAATAAAAATAAGTGTATTAAGATGCCATGTATCCATGTTTAAAATATGGAATTCTATATTAGAGAACTTTTTTAACAAAGCATTTTTATATTTATTTTCAGGATAAAAGTGCATTATTAAAGGATGTTGACTTAAACAAAGTGCAGTGGGAAAACTGCAGTAAAAAAAGGAGACATAAAACTATAATATCCCCTCGGGACATATCACCTGTAAGCGACAAATAAATAGCTGAATTGAAGTTAATTTCTCAAAATTCTACTTTTTCACTTCATATACCGATGATAGATGCACCAACGCTGCATCTGATAATGATGATGAAAAACATGTTCCTCCTCCAATTCCTGAAATACACTCATGTCCATAAATTAAGGACAATGCCAGCTCCGGCAAATAAAGGTTCAGAAACAAAACAAACGTGACTTTTTCATAAAGCCCATTTATTAAACAAAAGATAAAGAACAAAAAAGATGGTCTATGTATCATACCATTCATAAAAACTACGATTTTTGCTTCCTGGAGCAATTGTAAAAAATATATCCTTTACAAAAACTTAATATTACATGGTTGGTATGATGATTAATACATTGTATGTCTCCCATGCGATGAAATACAGTCCGTACAACGCCTAGCCATGCTGAGTATCAAATTATCGAGCTGATCTTGGCAGGGCCCGACTTAGCCTAATTGGGGCCCGGGGCAAAAACTTCTTTGGGGCCCCCCTCTGCTTCACTACTTCAGTAATGAAGAACTTAATACTTAATACTAAACTTTCTATTCAATTTGGGGGCCCCCTCTGATGTGGGGGCCCGGGGCATCTGCCCCGTATGCCCCTGCCTTAGTCAGGCTCTGGATCTTGGGCAAGATTACTCCACTCAGCAAGCAATGCTCTTCCAAGTTCCGGTACACATGTAGGAGGTGGTTGACGGGCTGCAACTCGTCGGCCAAGCATGTCCCACACATGCTCTATCAGATTAAAGTCAGGTGAGAATGCTGGCCATTCCATACGGGTGATATCCTCAGACTGAAGGCATTCGTTTACAATGTTTGCTCGGTGAGGACGGACGTTGTCATCCATAAACACAAATTCTGCGCCCATGGCACCCTAAACAAACATACATGTTGTTCCAGAATGATGTCCCGATAAATGTGGCCGTTCATCGTTCCGATTTGAACATGCAGATCTGTTCTGGAGCCCAGTATAATTCCACCCCAAACGAGCAATCCTATACCACCGTAATGGTGTCGTTCAATGATGCTGTCTTGGTGGTAACGGGTACCTGGCGTTCTCCATATGAAAGTCCGACGTGAATCAGATGACAAGCTAAACCTGGACTCGTCGGAAAACATCACACAAGACCACTGTGACGATATTCACATTGCATGTTCTTTAATCCAGGCTAATCGCTACCGCCAGTAAGTTGCCGTGAGCGGAACACATCTGACAGGCTTGCGAGCAAATAAACCATTATTTCCCAAACGTATGTACACGGTTTGCCTTGAAACTGTGGTACCCGTGGCTGCATATAACTGACGAGATAGGTCAGATGCTGTGCTCCGTCTGCTTCTTTTGGCAGTTTCTGCCAAATACCGGTCTTCATTCGGCGTTGTAATTCGGGGGAGACCTGTACTGTAACGTCTCCTGACATTTACATCATCTTGGAATCGTTCCCAAAGCTTAGAGATGACACTTTGGGCAATTCCAAGTTCCTCGGATACTTGCATCTGAGTACGCCCACATTCCATGCGGTCGATAATTCTACCGCGTAAAAAATCCTCCACATGATTCATCCTCTGTGTCATAACTATTTGGTTATAGAACTGAGCGGCTTGGTGGTCTTTATGGAACTGAACGCTTGTGAACAATTTTATTTCTTTGCCACCATTCCTTATATACCCCTCTCTTACACTCTCGTCATTGTGACGTACTATCATCGTCATCTGGTGGCTTCCTGTAATTTGCATATTATTCTTGAAGATATTTGTGATAATTATACAGGTGAAATTTTTACTTTAGAGTTCGATTTCCGTGTGATTCTGAATCATCCTTAATTTATGGACATGAGTGTAGTTAGAGACTCCCACAATGCAGTGAAAAATTTAGAAACATTAGCAGTCCTACTTCAAGTGAAAGAATTTAAATAATATTGAATTGAGAACTAGAGGCCAACGTAACAGCATTTGTTATACCATTTGTAGCACCTCCTATATTGTTTCTAAAAACTATTTATCTTTTGTGAAGTGGCAACTGTATTATTTTTCTTATCCTAAAAAGATGAAAATAAGAATGTTGTTCTTTTTCTTCCTGTTATCAAATTCTCCAATCTTTATTTATTTAAATGGTTAAAAGGTAGTCGAAGGTTTATAAGAACGATTATTTCAACACTCTTTTTATTGGTGACAACCGGAGTCGAACATTATTTAAATGAAAATGGCAAGCGATGATGAAAATAAAGGTGATATTTCGACATCGGTCATCGGTAGGGTTAGCTTTTAGACTCCATCGTTTTGGAAACCGAATCCGAAAATATGGTTTTTGCAATGGGAGGCACAATTTGGAAATGCTGCAATAACGGCAGATCAAAATAAATATGATTACGTCATGAGCTCCATTGCAGCTGAAATATTATCACAAGTGTCAGATATTTTGATTAATTCACCAAATACATTACAATTAAAAACAGGCTCGTTTCTATCTTCGCGGACACTGAAACTCAAAAGACTCAAAAGCTATCAACTGAAGCAGAATTGGGTGATAAAAAAACTTTCACAGCTATTATGTGAAATGAAGAATTAGGCTTCTGATAGTAAATAGCAGATTCAAGACCAAAAATCAGAAGGTAACCTACCTTTGTTATCTGCTTCGTCTCAACGTTGCTTCGGGTTGAGTATAAAATTCATAAAAAGGCGGCTGCTTGTTAAGACAAACAACTTTTAATTAGAACAGCAAAACATTCTGTTACATACACTCACACATTGAGTGGTAAGGATTAACCGAAAATGGTGTACTTCAACTAACGGAACTACCATCTCGTCAACTTGGAATAAGAGTTCTATCGTATTAATTTCTTTCGTTCATTTCGCACGTGTGAAATATTCCCGTAAATATGCGCGTTGATTTAAATATAGTGCGTTGTATTCGCACGTGGTAGCTCGCTCGGCAGCGACATCCTCCCACCCTGAGTTATGGATTTTGAAGAACTCAACCTTCTGTCGAGAAGCTGTCAATTAGTCTTTGGATTGATTTTACAGTTCGTCCACTTCGAGTAAGACGGTTTTTGTAGAAAGATCGTCTGGAAAAGTTCCATCTTTCAAGTCTTTCTTGATAGCACAAACAGGAACGTTACTTCTCAGGAATGGATCTTCACTATCATTTGTCACTTCTAATGGATAAATACGTTGCACTAGGCGTGTGATAATATTTGGTTTTGTCTTCACTTTAACTACTCTGACGATGCTATCTTTAACATGTAATAACTCAACAATTCGCCTATGGGCCACTGTAAACGTTTGAGATTGTCGGATCTAGTGAGGACTATTTCACCACAGAAATAGGTTTGGAGATCTCAGCCTTTTTGGAATGTTGCAGCTGTCCTAAATATTCTAGCCGAAATCTCTTTCTTAAATCTTCGTGTACCTTTTGTACGTACAAATATCTCTTGTGCATGAAGGTGGAATCTACTTTGTCAATATCCAGAACGAATTCTCTTGTTTCGTGTAGAAACATTGAAGGTGATAAAGCAATCAAGTCATTTATATCTTTAGAGAGATATGTTAATGGTCGTGAGTTTATTAATCGCACAATACGGTATTGAGCTCTTCATAGTTTAGCAGTGCTTGCCCTAAAACTTTGCGTAAAATTTGTTTAGTCATCCTAATCATTCTCTCCCACCATCCACCATACCATGGTGCAGATGGGGAATGAACTTACAAGTGATTTGTTTTTGAGTAGTTTGAGATTCTATTTTCTTCCAGTCCAGCTTGTTACGGTCACTTTGAGTTTTAACGAAATTACTTTCGTTATCAGAATAAGTAATTTTCGATCTTCCTCGGCGAGCAATGAACCTTCGCAAGGATTGCAGGAAGGCCTCTGATGTCAAAGAAGTTACCAGTTCCATACGCACCGCACGATAAGCAGAGTATGTAAACAAGACTGTCCAAGCCTTAGTTCCATCTTTTAGATACAAAGGGCCTCCCATATCAATTCCTGAAATTTCAAATGTTGTAGAATCTCTCTCTATGTCTTTAGGTAAGGAAGTGGCTCTCGGATCTCGATGGGTCACGGTAAATCGTTTGCATCGTATGCATTGGGATATAATTTGTCGGACTGTCTTTCGACTTTGCAGGATTCAATAATTCTTACGGAAGTGGTTCATAAGTATCTGGACTCCGGGGTGACCACGTTCTTCATGCTTACTGGCAATGAGCATGTGCACAATTTTGTTTTTCGACGGCAAAATTATGGTTAGTCGAAAGATTTTCTTATCTTTTCGTCTGAAAATACGAGTTTCCACTCTCATCAATCTCCTTTCGTCCAGTTCAGGATGCAGAGATTTTATTTTCTGCTCATTTATTCCATTAAGAAGCGCTTCTTGTTGAACAGTCTTCAGTACAACACTTTCCGAACGACTTATCTCTTTCAAAGTCAGATTCCTTACGCATCGTGTATTCTTACATTTTATATTGAAGTAAAACCTATAAATCCATGCGATTAATCTAATCAGTTTAACATAAGATGAGATTTTCTGGAACAATTCTTCAGCTTCAGTATTTACATGCGTTCTTGTTACAACGGTTTTCCCGATCTCTTGGGTTATGTGTTCTTGATTATACACCAAGTTCGAAATTGGCCATTCGCTTTCATTCTTTTTTAGTCAACCTGGGCTCTCCCACCATCTAACTTCCAGGAGCTGTTTAGCTGAACATCTTCGAGATGGTAGATCAGCGGGATTTTCTGTCCCTGGGATATGTCTCCAAGAGTTCAGATCAGTTAATTTTCTAATTTCCCGTATTCTATTTGCGACAAAAACAGTCTAGATTTCTTCCTTCTGGATCCAAGTTAAAACTGTTGTTGAGTCAGTCCAAAAGTAGAGATCTACGTTTTGCCATTCTAAGCCTTCTAAAACAGAAGTACAGATGGCTCCCACCACAGCAGCAATTAATTCAAGTCGTGGTATAGTAACCGATTTCACGGGAGCAACTCGGGATTTTGAAGCTTAGAAATGAATTTCAATTGTAGAGGATGTCTGAATTCTCACGAAAACCGCAGCAGCACATGACTTATTACTAGCATCACAAAAGGTGTGAATACTACAAGATTTCTCCTCACTTCTGTCAGCATGTATCTATCGGGGAACAGAAATTTCTTTCAAACGGAAAAAGCTCTCTAGCTAATTTAAATTTATTGTTAAATGATATTTTTTTACTGTTCCATAATAAACCCAATACTGGTGAAATATCCTCTGTTTCGGAATTATCTCTTGAACACAACCATCCTCGGAGATTAAAATTTCTCGCATTCATAATTCTTTTAGATTCTTCTATGAAATGCATCATTTCGAATTTTTTTCAAAACTGATTACTACGTTATCTACATAGAAACTGCGTAGGAGTTTGCATAACATTTGTGTATTATAATGAGAATCTGCTATGTATTTTAATAAATGAAATTCTATCATGGCTGATAAAGGGAAAGTGCTGATTTTCACACCAAAGACTACTCTTGTGGGGCGGAATATTTTCAAATTGTTTTCACCTTCACGATCCCACCATAAGAATCGGAGGTAATCTCGATCTTCGGGCCTTACAATGATTTGTAAAAAGGCCTTTTCAATATCTGCAATGGCAGCAAACTTACCCTCCCAAAACCGTAGAAGAATGGCTGGACTCAAATCTATTAAATTCGGTCCACTAAACTCTGATTTAATGATGGGGAAAATTTTGTTCTCGCAGAGGCATCGAATACTGGTCTCACTGGAGTGGAACTATTTTCTTTAATTATCGGTCTATGCGCAAATAGTGACCGTAATCAATTGGATCGTTTTGGTTTATTTCTTCGATTATTCCTAGATCGTACCAATTTTTGAAAACTTCATCATACTTTGCGAAGATTTTGTAACCAAAGTAGTCTGTAGTGGATTCTAATCGCTTTAACGCTAAATATTTGTTAGTGGGTAATGGTAAATGATCTTCAGCCCAAGGCAAAGACACTTCGTAGCGACCCTCTTAGTTTATAGAAACAGAATTTTGAAACTGCAGTTTTGTTTGCAAATCCTTATCATTGCGTGCCTTTTTGGTAGCTGGGTCTGTTATACCAATAACATCTAAATTCCAAAGTTCCGTAATGGCAATATCTCTGGTCAATAAATTGGTTACTACTATCGTAGAATTATCATCAGTATCTTGATGCGGTACTTTTTCCATCAAGTCCATCCGAGATGGTTTCCAGCAGCTACAAGCCAACACGACAATATTATGACTTTTCCATTAAAAAGTTTCCCCGCTACATGAGCCCCGATTAGTACATCAATTTCTAATGACTCTTGATCTTTCGATATTAACTGATCTGTAACAATAATATTCTGTTCTTCAAGTTCCTTGTTACAAAATCCTACCTTTAAAGTGGGTATGTTGGAACAAATTCTTTGTTAAACAAGTACCTCAAAGTTAACAATGATATTCCCACAAATACTGCTTACATAAGATCTTTTTTGGAGATCTGCTCAAGAGTTAAATCTACCATCGCCCTTTCATGGCTATCTCCTCTAGCACATGACTGGTATTGTGGCAGACAGCCGGGAAGAGCTATGGCTTTTGTGGGCAATTGTGCTCAGCAGACTGCTTTGTCAAGACTTCTAAGTGGTCACCTGAAGTGCCTTAAATTTGATCAAGGCAATAAGATTTTCCCCATGTGTGGAAAAAGTAACATCGATCATTCACCCCTGACCATCTTCTTTCTTGCTTGGAGCTTGAAAAGGAGGATTTGACGCAGAGTCCCTTCCTTGTTTTGGAATTTTTTAAATGCTTTCGGTCTCATGGATCTGGTCTAGTCTATCGGCTAGATCAGATAGTACTAGTAACAACAACAACAACGACAACACGTAAGCTCGGTATCGAAAATGGTTCTCTTGGTGTTCCTTTCCACCAAATAAGTTAGGTATAACATTTTCTTGTTTAATAATATCATATTTCATGTCTTTTACGACTCTTACTTATATAACTTTTCTGAGACCCGGTGTCATAAAGCGCACGTATAATTTTTGCCCCATTCTTCCCTCTTAATTTTACATATAAAGTCTGCAAAAGAATTTCGGTACTACAGTTACTATTTATTGCTTAATGCAGCATCATTAGTCACATTTTGACTATTCCTTCCCTCTTTTGAATATATTTTCAAAATTTTATTCTCTCTCGATTTTATTTCACCACACATGATAACATGTTGTCTCTGACAATTTTTGCAAATAATTTTACATCACGTGCTTTATGACCTATTTTGAGGCATGTAAAACAACCTCTCTTCGCTAATATTTTTTCGATCATTTAGTTTCATTTTCAAAGCATTTCGGGGTCCCGGGTTGCCCAAATTGGTCGGCAGATCTGTACTGTCCGTCCGACGCCCAGGTCTATACTATTCATAAACCGAACAGGGGAAATCAAACCTTCGGCTGAGTTTGCAGGACTTGCTACGTAGCTCCGGTCTCCAGTTTGACATTGTCGTATGTACTGAACGTCCTGGTCGACGTAACCTTTGAAATTTCAAAGCATTTCGGAAGGCCGTTGATTCATGCACACGTTCGAAAAATACGCAGATAGATTGTTTATTGTGTTTCATGGCGGACATAGAAGCGTCTAACAGCCCGAATGCTGTAGCAAATTTCTCTCTACCGAGTGGGGAATAGGAATGATTCTAATTCTGCTTTGATTCAAATCCGAATCTTTCTTTCGCAATGGAAATTCTTTCTTCTCCCTCGATATCTGATTGTAAAAAACTCATTAGCGCGGTCAATTTATTTAACTTTTTATTGGTTTCATTTTTTTAGCCCAGTATTTCTTTCCCATACGTGGATTACATCTTCTGGCAAACAAAATTCCACCAAAGGGTAAAGCATTGAGGCGTATTTGTCAGAAGTTACACCTAATGTTTCAAGAGCGCGCAGATGTGTTTCGATTTTATCGCGAAGACTGGCGAGTCGCGCCATTTTATTTCGATTCACACAATTATATAAAATTAAGCTCAATAGTTGTCTCACGTAAACTTCAATGAGTAAATTCTCTCTTCCGATTCTAGATTTGAGACATTCGATAACTTGTGGATAATTATCGGCTGATGGAGGAAAAGAATCAACAATTTGTTTGGCGCGAGATCCCTCAATTGTCGTTTGGAATAATTATATTAATTTATCCTCCGGAGCTATATCCGGATCCTCGTGGATTTCTTGAACTGACCCCACAACCAGAGCCATTCCTGGACATCACCGCTAAACTTTTTAAGCTCAATTTTAGGAAGTTTGAACTTTCGTTTTGACATAGATTAATTTAAAATTCTCTTATCACCGGTATCAACACTATTTAGTATTTTCTCAACTTTAGGTTTAATACGTGTATAACGTTCATTATATACGGCGAAAGCTTCATATTCGCTATTAAAATCTTCCTGCGTGCATCTGGAATCTTTTAATAACACACTCTCTATTTCTTTTTCTTTCAAATCGAGTTCATACCATTTATCATCTAAGTGTCACATTAAAATTTCTATTTCAACAACATTGTGATCTTTATCTTCTATATTTTTCTCTAAACTGTTAGCAATTCTGGTAAAACCACTTCTTAGTGTTGTCCTCAATTTTTTGTTGCTTTCAATTTTTAACTTTAAATCAGTTTCAGTCTTAATAGTAACTTTATCAGATACTCAAATATAATAACAACGCTGAGACGTCCTATGGCACATCTGAACTCGTTTGAAATAATGTTTATGCGCTGTAATTGATATTGTTTTACATACAATAATTTAATCATTTCAAAATGTTGAGTTATCCCTTTTCCTTCCCTAAGCGAAGCAGATTCTACCCATATCCCTATTTTCCAACCCCAACCATGAACGTAAGAAGGTAGAAAAAGTGTTCGAGTCCTACGGCGCATCTGAACTCGAACCGTGTTTCCCCGAAAATAAGACCGGGTCTTATATTAATTTTCACCCCAAATATTAGGACTTATTTTCAGAGATATGCTATTTTTCCACGCGCAACAATTTACATTTATTCAAGAACAGGCATGTCATCTTCTACAATAGTGGTCACCAAATGGCGGACCGCAGGCAGGTTTTGTACGGACCGTGACGAAATTATGTATTTTCAGAAAATAGCGACTCAGCAGTGATACAAAATGCAATGAAAATTTGATATCCTTCCTCTGTATTATTCATCAAAGTTGTGCTGCAGTCTGAATCCCAGTCTTCAGAATAAAATGCAAACGGTGATAGAACGTTATTAACTTTATACGGGCAAAATCATCTCTTAAGCACCGTCAATTTAAATAATTTTTTGAAGAGACTGATGCTCAGTTTGACGACTTGCTTCCTCACAACTCACAACAATGTGAGATGGCTATGTAAAGGCTTGGTACTTGAAAGATTTTTTGCAGTATTGGAGGACTTCAAAGAGTTTCTTTCAACTAGTGATCAAAGAGTAGCAAGTGAACATTTAGGCTTCCTCCTTGACGTTGAAGAAAACGTGACAACGATCACATTTTTGACTGATCTTTTTAAGCACTTTAATCTTTTAAACCTGAAACTACAAGGCAAAGGTAAACTTGTGTGCGAACTTCTCTCAGAAGTAAAGAGTTTTTCAAAAAAGGGTGACCTCTTCGCCGAAGATATTAGCGGAGAACGTTTACATTTTCCACACATTAAGTCAGTTTGTGACAGTAATGAGGGTATTGACATCAGCCAATTCGAAGATTTTTGGAAAAACTTAAATCTGAATTTCAAGACAGATTTACTGACTTTGAAAACATTGAGAACGGTGTGCAACTGGTTAACAACAGTTTTTCACTTATGCCCAATGAATGGTGCATGGACCAGTGAAGCGGCAGATGATTTCAAGAGCAACAAAGCTGCCCTACAGTTGGAAATAATGGAGTTCCAAGATGTTCTTTTAAAGGACATTTATGCTCAAGTTCCAAAAACTCTTGGGAGTGACCAATTATGGATTAAAAATGTGTGTGAAATAATGTATCCAGAACTCAAAGCTTTAGCATAAAATTGTGTACCATGTTTAGCTCAACTTATGCGTGTGAAGCACCATTCTCAAAGTTAAACTTCATTAAGAACTGGTACAGATCTCGACTCACAGCTGACCATTGTGACAGCTTGATGAGAATCAGCTGCACGAACATGACCCCAAATTTCAAGCAGGTTGTTCAAAATAAAAAAAAAGTGCCATTTTTCCCATTGAACATTAACGACGATGAACTTTGTGAGAAGACTTTTTGAATTTATATGTACTTTAAATTGATTTTCTTGTATTCTAAATATCATAATAAAAAAAACTTGATTAAATATTTATGCACTTCATTTCACTGGTATCCATTGTGTTTTGCACGTAAGATAACTGATTCCAAAGAAAAGTTTTACTAAGCAAAGCAAGTAGCCTAGGTTAGCAGAGTAGATGGTAATATGGCGGAAGGGGGTGGTAGAAGGAGTTGGGGGAGGGCTTAAGTTTTCTGGACCGCGAAAGTTTGACAATGTTTTGAAACGGACCGACAAGAAAAATAATTGGTGACCACTGTTCTAGAACATCGTCATAAATCTCCAAACCCTGAATTTCTTTAACAAAAACTGTTAAGAATGATGGACTACACAAAAGCGACTAAAAATTGCAGGCACGGAATTCAGAACGTTTCTTTATTTCACACGAGTGCATTACATCCGTCCGTTACAACACACGACGTATTGAATTATGAAGATTTCAATAAGTCTCAAAAACGTCCGTTCGCTATCAAGCGCGTACGTGTGTTATGACTGCACTCCGATTGGGCATTCGGCAATAAGTCTGGCATCCGTCTGGCTAACTAGGGCTTATTTTGGGGGGTAGGACTTATATTAAGAGTATCCTGGAAAATTATGCTAGGGCTCATGATTAGGTTTTATTTTCGGGAAAACACGGTACATGAAACAAATTGACGCATGGTATGTAAAAGGTTGGCCACCACTGGGTTGGAAGAATCAAATCCAGGATTGAGAATGGGCCTCCCTCCAGCTGTCTGGAAAAAAGTTGAATACTATTAACTCTTTCAACTCATTAACGCTGCTGTGTACTAACCCTATTGGATTCGCTCACCTCGATGTTAACCTGTAGAGAAAAAGTGTCTACTCTTGACAGCTACATGAATGCTGATAATAATAATAAAAAAAAAATGGTATTTTCAGATAGCTCGAACTTTTCTGCACCTTGCAACAGGATTCACTTTATAAATTAAATCCACCAAAGGAACTTTATGAGCGTTTAAAATACACTTTCCCGTTTAAAATACTTTAAAATACAAGATTTTCCCCCCGAAAAATTTAAATTTAAAAATATTATTTGCATTTTTTTTTTTTTGAACGAAAAATTTCCAAGTGTAAAATTTCTTCCTCTATTACGTAGGAAAATTTAAAAAGAAAATCTTTAAATCCAAGTCGGCAATCCTTGGACACATTTTCTCCATAGGTTAACATCGAGGTGAGCGAATCCAGTACGGTTTGTACAGAGCAACCTTAAAGATGCACGCTTGCTAAATTAGGTAGTTAGGAGGGAGCAATTTCAGCATGTTAGTTCTGAGGTGATCAATGCTGGGAGGTTTACCTCTTAATTTTACAGGTGCAAATCAATGATCTGATGGGGTAGCGGGGTTTAGGGAATTATCAGAAGTACAATTTCTCATTAACATGATTTAACTGTTTTAGACACTTTGGAGGGGGCAGGGAGGTCTATTACATCCTAATCATGTCTAAATTGGTTACGGAGCCTATCAGCCAGGACCTCTGCGTTCTATGTTAGAGGAAGCTACCCTGCTAGGTACTTCAAGAGAGGGGAATGGGTTTCTTTTTTCAGAACATGGGAGGTTGCCCTCCTAGTGGAGTTATCAGATGCAGATAAGTCTGCAACATTAGAGTTCCAATGTGTACGAATACAGTCCCGTCGAAAATTTCGCTAAATCCGTATGGATTGAGCACTTCAGCCACTGTCCCTCATCTTGCGCCTTAACAAGTGTTTGGAGGCGGTTTAATTCTATTTCGAAATCAGGGCCACGGTACAACTGCCAGTCAAAATTAAAAATTACTTATGAATTGAAAATTACCCTTTTGGTCAGCTTAAATACGTTTTATGACCGAGCACCTGACTTTTTTTTTTAAATTTCAGGGGTAAAATACCCTTCTCGTAAGTTTATTGATATAAAAAAAAAATTCTACCACGTTCTTGTAATAAAGGGTTATCACATTTAAGTTGACACCTACCATACCTCACAGGTAACCTTGAATCAGGTGAAAACACGGCGGTAAAGTCACGAAACCCTGAATTAAATTCGGAATCCTTGAACAAACAATAACATTTATTAACTCTTTTCACACTAGATACAGATGATAATACGCGTACCTCGTAAATTCGCAAGCTAGGCGCATTTCGACTTATTTTGTTCATTTACTCTCAGTAGGAAGTTTATGCTGAGCATCAATAAACCTTGGTTTCTTTTGAGTTCTAGTATTAATTTCTTTCTACTGAATATAGAGTCGTACAAAACACTTCGGTTCAGGAAACAGCTCTTAAAAACTCCATAACCTAATACATTTCATTATTTAAAAATAGAAAAATTCCTCATTAAACTACATATAACAGATAAGTATATTCCAATACTTTAAAATATAACACAAGTTATTATAAATAATAAATAGTATAAGTAATTTTTGAGTCAAAAGCTTTTCTTAATCAACTCATTTTTCAAGCATTAGATTTAAAAAAAAAAAAAAAGATTGTATCAATAGTACTACATGAAGAAATTTATTAATTTTCACTGTCATTTGAACAAGAAAATTTTAATTCAAATTTCACAGTGTAGATATATAAAAGAAATATGCTGAATAAATTATTAGTAACTGCAATAATGAAACAAATATTTTTTTTCAAACTCTTTTTAATATTTATCAAGCTGTATTAATCTTTTAAACAATTTCAAATCTTTCAGGATTTCATTTTCATCAGAACAATGTAAAAATGCCAGTGAATAACATTTCTGACAAATAATGATAGTAAGTACAGCTCATTTCTGAAATTTTATACACTCTATCCTAAATGTATAAAATCTATTGCAGTTAAAGCTTTATTTCTCCTTTCTGTGCACACTTAAATTGCAATAAAATCATTTCTATCATACAGTACTGGAAACAGTTTCTACTTAGTTATGGCTGCAAATATGTATTTTCCTCTGAAAAGGAATTTCTTCCTTGCATGAACTGCAAATGAAAGGTTTTTTCTCTGGCAAGCCTGCAAAGATGCTTTTTCAAATTGCTCTCTTAAGCAAATTCTTTTTTGCATACATTGTAGACAAAGGGTTATTCTCTAGTTTGAGCATGGATATGAGCTTTCAAACTGACTTGCTTAGCAAATCCTCTCATACACATGCAGCAAACAAAAGGCATCTTACCAGTATGGATATAAAGATGTGATTTTAAACTGCTCTTGTCTAAAAATCCTTTCATACATATACTGCAGATAAAGGTTACTCAACAGTATGGGTATAAAAATGAATTTGCAAAGTGGTTTGCCAAGAAAATTTTTTCATACATATGGTACAAACAAAAGGTTTCTCGCCTGTATGGGTATGTAGGTGTCTTAAAGTGTGTAGGGAAGTCATCTCCATCTCTTCATGTTGTGATTTTCTTTTGTTCAAGTGGCAACTGTGAAAATTTTTGGAACTGCTGAATGAACCAAAAAAGGTGAATTATTCATTGTGAAGATCTGTTGTCTTTCGTTTTCACTCTTATTTCTCATTAATAAAATTGTTTAAAGAAGTTGTTCTTTGCAGTGAATTAATAATATGCTTGACATCATACAGTGATCTTCATTGGTGACCCAGACATGATATACTCCCTCATTGACGACTAAAGGTACCTCATGTAACAATAGTGTCACCCCTAAATTCATTGTGAACACCTTTCAAAACCAATATAGAGCCATTTTAAATAAATTTCCTAACTTACTTAAACCCAACATAAAAAATGATAAAATTAAAGAACAACTTCTTTAAATAACTTTATTAATGAGAAATAAGAGAGAAAACAAAAGACAACAGATCTTCACAATGAATAATTCGCCTTTTTTTGTTCATTCAGAAGTTGCAAAAATTTTCACAGTTGCCACTTGAAAAAAAGAAAATCACAACGTGAAGAGATGAAGATGACGTCACTACAAAGTGGTATCATTAAAATCCTTTTGATTCGCTTAGAAAACCCTTTAATACATATGCAGCAAATATAAAATTTCTTACCAGTATGGGTATGAAGATGTGATTTTAAACTACTATTGTTTGAAAATCCTTTAACATGCATACTGTAGGCAAAGGTTTTTTACTACTATGGGTACGGAGATGGGTTTGTAAAGTGACTTGCCTAGAAAATCTTTTCATACATATGCAGCAGGCAAAAGGTTTCTCACCAGTATGGGTATGAAGATGATATCTTAAAGTGCTATGGTCTGAAAATCCTTTCATACATGTACCACAAACAAAAGGTTTCTCACCAGTATGAGTACGAAGATGTGATTTTAAACTACTATTGTCTGAAAATCTTTTCACACATATACTACAGACAAAAGGTTTTTCACCAGTATGGGTACGGAGATGGGTTTGCAAATTCACTTGCCTAGGAAATCTTTTCATACATATGCTGCAAACAAAAGGTTTCTCACCAGTATGGGTACGAAGATGTTGTCTAAGAGTGCTATGGTCTGCATATCTGTTCATACATATACTACAAACAAAAGGTTTTTCACCTGTATGGGTACGAAGATGTCTTGTTAAAGTGCTCTGCTCTGAAAATCCTTTTTTACATATGTTACAGATGAAAGGCTTTTCTCCTGTATGAGTGAGACGATGTGCTTTTAAACTTCCATACCGGGTAAATCCTTTCTGGCATATACTGCACTTAAAAGGTGTTTCTCCAGTATGAGAACGAAGATGTCTTCTTAAGTGACTGTTTTGAGAAAATTCTTTCATACATGTACTGCATGTGAAAGGTTTTTCTCCAGTATGGGTGCGAAGATGTGTTGTTAATGGACTCTGCTCAGTAAATCCTTTCTTACATATACCACAGATAAACGGCTTTTCTCCAGTATGAATTCTAAGATGCCTCATTAATGTCCCCTTTTCTGAAAATCCCTTTTTACATATATTACAGTTGAAAGGCTTTTCTCCTGTATGAATTCGAAAATGTACAGTTAAATGCCCACGCTGAGAAAACCCTTTGTTGCATTTGCTGCAAACAAAAGGTTTTTTGCCTGTATGGATTTGAAGATGTGCAGTTAAGCGTCTCTTACTAGAAAATCCTTTCATACATATACTGCAGGTAAAAGGCATTTCTCCAGTATGGGTATCAAGATGTCTTGTTAAAGCACTCTGCGTAGAAAATTCCTTCTTACACACATTGCAGACAAAACATGTTTTCGCTATATGGGCATGAAGATGTTCTTTTAAATTGTTCTTGTGAGAGAAACATTTCTCACTCACATTGTGGGCAGTAACAATTTCTCCAATGTGGCAAAGTAAAGGTGTTTCCGACATCCTTTTAGAAGAAAATTCTTGTTGCACTATGTGTACAGAATGTGTGTTTACATTATTTAACTAAACTAAGAAAAACTTTATTGAAACACATGGGATTTTAGCACTTCCTTTTAAGTATGAATTTAAAGTTATGCTTTGGGAGCATTAGAGGATGAAATTTACATTAATTTAAGATAATTTATGATGAAATTTCTTTTAACTAAATATGCACTGACACATATTTAGAAAATAATGTTATAATCAAATATCTCACTCAGGCTATCTTGAATATGTATGAAATACTTTTCTCTTGTATGAAATAAAAATATTCCAAAATTTCTGGAATGCATACAAAATATTTTCTCAATTTTATAATTATAGCAAACCTAGGTTTTCTTAAGGACTTGAATTAAAGATATTCAGCAAGTTGAGTTCTAAACATTATAAGTATCTGTTCAGTATAGGAAGAAAGAAACCTGACACAAGCTAGTAGAACTAAAACAGGCATTACCCTAGCTTGGATAAGATTAGATAATGTAGATTTATCTGTAATGTTGCACACTAAAACCAGCAAAGTACAACAAATTTACTGTCAGTTGATTCAAGTTAGAGATCAAATTATCATCTTCTTTGCAAAATTAAAGGTATCTTTTATTATGTTTTAATTGCTTGATCAAATAGATGTTGTCTTGAATAAATGAATACATCTTCTCAGTTAATGGAATTCTTATTAGAAACAGTCAAGACTCCATTTTAGATCTATAAAATGATATTCTTTGAAACTTCATGTGCTCACAGAACTTCTCTTTTAAGAGACTTAAATGATGAATCTCAAGTCCAAAAAACAATTCTCATTGCCACATATTGTAACAGTATTAGACACCTGCAAAAGGAGAAAAAAATAGGAGATATTAGTTTTTATGAAATAAGGAAAAAGTAGTTGTCTGTGTTCCCCCTATTTTTGCTTTTTGTCAGTTATCATAAATAAACTACAGATGTAGCAAAGTTGCCATGTTACATTTCAAAAACCTCATCATACAGTAAACTCAAGTAAATACAAAAACTCATTAAATTATAAAAATAAATCTTTTAAGAAAAAGATCGAAAAACTTACTAAACAATTACTAAAAGTACAGACAAACTCACTTGAAACAAGTATGATGGGAGTCAATAATTTGGTTTGTGTAATTAATGTTAAAAAGAAGTTATATAAAACTGTTTGATTTTTACTTTTCCTCTCATACAGAATAAAAGTAATTTTATAAATTTGCTTTAATTGTTCTTATAGTTTCTTTTGGTCTTATTTTTTGTTGCATATGGACTAATGACATGAAATAAATCTTTAGTTGAAGCCCTTGTTTCAAAAAGACATTTGCAGCTTTTTGGGCACTGCAAAGAATTGATTATACTGGTGACAGTTTTGATCAAAAATCTTCTTCCTTGATGTAATCACAGTTTACTTTCATTACTTTTTATAGCTCTTTCTGTTTACATTTAAGTGTTGATATCTTTTGGAGATAGATATCAACACTGACTTAGATGTCATTACTTCGTGGTTCAGAAAACCACCCAGAATAACTCAATATATTTAACATATATAAATTCTTTCACTATTACTCATATAAAATTCATGCATTTTTTATTAAGGCTGCTGTGTACTAACCTTATTGGATTTGCTCACCTCAATGTTAACCTATGGAGAAAATGTGTCCAAGAATTGCCAACTTGTATTGAAAAATATATATATATTTTTTTTTAATTGTACTTTTTCATAGAGAAGAAATTTTACACCTTTTGGCATTTTTCATTTTTTTTTTTGGAAATGCAAATAGTGTTTTAAAAGTTATTGGTGAAAAAATCTGGTAGAGTGTATTTTAAACACCCATCAATTCCTTTGGTGGACGAAATTTATAAAATGAATCCTGTTGCAAGGTGCAGAAAAGTTCAGGCTATTGGAAAATACCATTTTTATTAGATTATCAGCATTTACATAGCTATAAATAGTAGACACATTTTCTCCATAGGTTAATATTGAGGTGAGCAAATCCAGTAGGGTTAGTACACAGCAGCCTTAAGCAATATACCACAAAACACAGAAGAGTATTCAGCCATAATTACTTTATGCAAAAATTATTAGGTTTTGATTACAGAAAAAACACAAAATTAATTTATAGTTATTGCAAACTCCATTCTTTCTCTTTAATCAGAATAAGATAATATGTAAAATTTTTGAGTAGGAGAGCTGATTATTATCAGTTTTGTATAATTTGAAATGAGCACACAAAATGATCTAAAAAATTTTTTTGGGTTATACTGAGAAGGTTCAGTACTTGTTTGGACCTACCAGGAACCTGAACACTAATGGCACAATTTTCCTTTTCTTGTTATTCCTATGAATATTATTTTCTTAGTCATTATGTAGTAATGTTCTGAGTCATTGTGATCTTCTGCTGAAGAAAACCTCCCAAGGTTTTCTAGAAGTATGCTCTGTTGTTGTTGCTGCTTATGCCCCCTGGCCAGAATGTATTCCAGACCAGGTCCATATAGGCTTGCAGGCTGAGGGGTGCGGCTCCAGTTTATAACGTCACCAAAGGGGTGGTGTCCGACTTAGCCAGGAGCCACCTCAATTTTGATCGAGCACTTTCCGGTTTATATATTTAATATGCCCATATCCAGACTAGACACGACGGTATTTTACGGCATTTGTCGGGATTAAATCTGAGCACCCTCAGACCAAAAGCCAACACACTACTGCTAGGTTACCTCTGGGCCAAGTATGTTCTATTCCTGAGCAACAATCAAAAGCTGACCACAATAGTGTTAATGGCCTTTTTTTTCTAAATTTGAGAAATGTTATGGTTTATATATATGAAACACTTGCAGGGGTAAATCGTGTACATCTTTATACCAACCAAACATCATGTTTTTCTTAATAATAATAATTTTTTTTAAGTTCTCAGATGGAGAAAGTTAAAAACTAATGACTAATGAGACTTTTCCACACTTTATTTTCTATTCAACTTATTTTCTTCCTTTCATTTTCATAATGATAATAAAACTGATTTTTACCTGTATGATGCCTCAGATTTTCTGTCATAGGAGTAAAAAGTATCTGGCACTCACCTTTCCAAGGAACTTGGTTACTGAAATTAGAATAAAAAACAGCATTGAAGAGTCCTTGTTTCTGAGATATTTATATATAATACTAATTTTCTTTTAGTGTTTTGACAGTTTATATACAAATTTAATTTTTCATGTTCTCAACCTTTTCAAATTGCTATTTTTCATTTCAACATTTTTATATTAAAAATAAGGTTTACATACATCAATTATTTAATTACAGAACAGAATATAATATCAATTACATATAGAGTCATAATTTTATACTTAAAGTCTTTAATTTTCATGGTTACTATACTGCTCTGAAACTGCTGTTTAACTTATCACTTGGTGCCATTTTAAAATTATCCAAATTGGCAAGTTTCTACACAGAGTTTCTGACAGAAAGTTTCCCCAAAACACCACACAGATTACCGAGCAAAAAAAATTTACTTACCTTACTTTTAGGCTCGATCCTTGACATGCATAAGCGTAGCGTGCTTCTAACTTGAGAGGGGAGAGGCATGAATGGAATTCAGTTAGGATCCTCCTCAGCGCATTGACTACCGGACGGTCCTTAAAATATGAAATATTATGATTTTTTGAAATTGAATAACAATAGAATTGATGTTTGAGTAGTATTCAAAAGTTATACAATGAGAAAAATAAATATAATATAAATAAAATGAGAGAAAAAAAATAAAGCATTGAATTTTTGTTATGGATCATATCATTCTTAAAAACTATGTTAAGGCTAAAGACATAATCGGAACATTCGGCTTCACAGTTTGAAAAGGCGGGAAAAAAACCCAACTTTCTTAAAAGTTTTCTACAATTCTCCGATTTTAACTGAACTTCTATTAACATTTTAATTTATTTCAAGTTAAGTTGGGGAGGCACATGCCCACACAAACACACTATTTCAGACTTGGTAAAACAAGAAATAATTTGGCATGCATATTTATTTAGATTTATATATATTAAGATTAGATTTACATTACATTCATTTACATACAGACTTTGATACTTACACCATGATATTTCTTAACTGATATATTTCCTTTATCTAACATCACTTCAAAGAACATGTAAGGGTTGCCAACCTAGTGCATTACTGCCCCAAAAAATTTTGTCACCAAGAGTTAGGTTAAAGCACAGTCTACCCTATGCTTTTCATATTCATAACAAGCATCTTTTTCCCCTAATACATATCATGATGTACTTTAGTTCAAAAATGTTATTTTAAAAATTGTTTTTTAAATTGATTTCTAATTGTAAATAATGTAGTGTTTAAAATCTAACATTGACCAAATATATTATTTTTCATTATTTAAAAGATTGCTTTACTACTTAAAAATCAATTTTTACAAAAAACAATTATCACTTTTAAAATATAATATTTGATGATTCCCTCTGATTTATAGGTCTGTGTTGACTAATTTCACATATTTTGAATTTATTTCACTTTTACATGGCAAAATTAGCTTATGGCTTTATTTCCTCTTTATATTTATGTAAATAAATTTCCAAATATTTTATCTCAGCATATTAGAAAATAAGCATTGAAGATTGCAAACAACCAGCAGATTTTTCTGATGAGGATCAGGTTTTGTAAGAGTATAGTGAAGAAGCATTCAAAATTTCATACTTATCAGGTAGGTAAACATTTTTATGAAATGCTTTTAGTAATAATACATAAATAATCGAAAAGAATAGAAAATTAACAAAAACTCGGCAAAATTTTAATGAAAACATTGCATGAAAAAATTTTAAAAACATAAGGCCTTACAAGTAGGCAGACTATGTAGAGAATAAGCTTACTGAGATAGAGGCATACCAGCTATTGTAGAGATGACAGTAAAAACTGGCTAAATTTTTCTCCACAAAAATTATTAAATCTTTTTAAAAATGAAACATTGGTCAAACACATTCAGATTATTAGTAATTTTATTGGCATGTTCTAATGAAGAATTATAAAAATAGGAAGGAATTTAAATATAATAAAAAATAGAGGTAAAGCAGAACAATTCCACACATACAGCATTGTATGTAAAAACAGCAATGACTGCTTTCTTATGATATTTGTGGAAAGCCCAGCAAATTGCTTTCGTAGAATATTTATAGAACAATTACCATTTTATAGGTATGAATAGCACACTCTTCCAACCCAAATATAAAATGCTATCAGATTATTGGATGAACATTTAAATGAATGCATAACATTCATCGAGATTTTTTATTCTTGGAAATTAGATTTTATAAAGGATAACACAACTCTCTATCATGGTATTATTTCCATTTTGGGTGATATAGAAGGTTTCTTTAATTTTTACTCAATGTATTCACAAAAACATGAATTTTTTTAGTTTGGATTTAAGAAAATATAATTTTTTCTTCATTAATTGTCAATACCTATTATTTTAGTTCAGCATAAGTTAATAGCATACTTCAGTAACCAAAGCAGATTGTTTCTGGCAATGAGGGGGTTAAAAATTGTATTATATATTAAATTAATGAAAGAATTTTTTTAAAAAGTTCTCCAAAGACGAAGGTTAAAAAATAACAACTGATGAGATTTTTCCACATTTTATCTTCTATTAAATTTATTTCCTTCCTTTAATTTTTATAATGATGATTTTTACCTTCACGATATGTCAGCTTTTCTGTTATAAGAACGGGAGTAAAAAGTAACTGGCACCCACTAGTGCAAGGAATTTTGTAATTAAACCTAGAATAATAAGCAACATTGAAGCATCTTTGTTTTTGAGATATTTATATACAGTACTAATTTTCTTTCAGTGTTTCGACAGTTTACATACAATTTTATTTTTTCATGAGTTTTCAACCTTTCCTAATTATTATTTTTCGTTTCTACTTATTTAGAATATAAATAAGGATTACAGACATGAATTGTTTAATTACAGAGCAGAATAATATATCTTTTTTTTGTATATAGTCCTGTTACATATATTTTATGCTTTAATCCTTTAATTTTCATTGTTACTATACTGTTTTTCATGTTCAGAACTAGTCGCCCCTTTTTTTTCAGACAAATATCATAATGTATTTAAGTTCGAAAAGGTGATTTTAAAAGTTCTGAGAACAAGCACATTTTTTTTTTCCTGATACATGCCATAATGTATTTAAGTTTGAAACTGTGATTTTAAAAATTCTTTTAAATGTCAATTTATAATTGTGATTAATTTAGTGTTTTAGAAAAAAAAAAAAGAAGTATTGTTCAAAGCACATACACACCTTCTTAAAATTCAAAATAAAACATAAGAATCACTACTAGTTTTTAACTACTTAATACAACTTTTTCAACATGAGATGTTATTCTTACTTTTTATTGAGGATTTTAAGAAGCTGAGTGTTCCTGTTAAGCCTTTTCCATATGTTTCATGTAACATGATTCACATCACAAAAAAGAGAAGCTCCCAGGGAAGTTGGAGCTTGCTAGAGATAAATACTATAGACAAAGTTTGGCATTTTGGAATGATTGGAAAAAGGCTGCTCAGAATGTTTCTAGTAAAAAATGTATGTTTGATATGATTAATGGAAGTGATGTTTCTTCCTTGTATTATTTTCATTCTTGATCCAGCTAATTAAATTACGGAATTCATTGAAATAGATTAAAATGTAACAAAAAGCGCTCATATAAATAATGATCATTTACTTAATTTCTGAATTAGTATGTCAATCTCCATCTATCAGTAAAATGCTGCATGCAAACACTAACCATGAAGCACACGAATATTAAGCCTGGCAGTTTAAACGCAAAAGTACTGTTAGACATGACAATGAATTTAACCCATATCTGCCTCTTCATAAGCTTTATTACATAATCAAAATAAATACTAGAGCCAAAATTTACGGAATATTCACAACCTATTTAAAAAAAGAAAGAGTCTACCTCTCTTAGCCAGAGCATTTGAGGTAAATATTCCTATATAGTGAATCAGTCGCTATCTGCTACTACCCAAGTGACTTAACTGCTACTGCTACTTTTTGATACTAGTCAAAGTCAAAGTCATTTTGCTGACAAAGTACCTAGCGGGAGTCGATTTTTGATCCTAAAGTCAAAGGGCCTGTTCACATACGCGGTCGAAGTGTGACGTCACGTCCGCCATTAGGGCACCTCCGCAATGGCGGCCTATGTTATTCTCCCATAGGACGGAAAACAAATATTAATATCTCTTAAACTAATGAATATTATCTCCCTGCACGTCCTGAAATCGATGAAGGAGCCAAAAATACCCTACCTCAAAAATTGAGGAATGTGATTTCGTACAGGAATAAGAGCAAATGGTGTTTTAAAATGTCATTTCGGTAAGCCTATCGATGTGAAACATAGGCTTAGATGAAGTGATACTTTTGAACTTTTTTATTTAGTGTTTGTGAATAGTTTTATATGTTGTTTCTGTCTATGTGGATATTCTAACATAAACTAAGATGAATTGGTAAGTAGATTTTATTCCCAGTAACACTGATTTATCCCTAGTGCCATTGTGTTTACAATTTGAATGTGTCGCTGATGGTAACGGTATTAAAATGTCACTTTCGATAAACATTATTACTGTAAAACTACGTATGTACCTTATTGTTCATTCGATTTTCCTCAAATATTTGTATGGTAACATTCTTAAAGCACTATAATCCACTTTGCAGAATGAAAGGGTTCTTGAAGTTGATATATTGGCTAGTAAAGTATACTGTATTGTTTTTTTTTATGTGTGAGATGTATACTTTTATTAATTTCTTTACATGTGTACTTGATTCCCTTCCCTTAAAACTGAATGGGTGTCTGAGTAGGATAGATTTAAGTCAATCTATTCTATGTCAGATTTCTTTTCAGTTAAATCCATGAAACTATAAGATTACTGACAGACTTTATGGCTAAATATTTTTTCAGCCATTGATTTCATGCATCCTTTTTGTTGCTGGCTGGGTTTTATGATGGGATTGTTTGATTTAATATTAGTGTGTTATCAACGGTAGTTTAATGCAGCACTCTTAAAGTATGAAGCATGAAATAATTGATTTGTTTTGCATTGTTCTTATATTATACAGTTAGTGAAAGTGATAATCTTCAAATTCTTTATTTAATGTTTATCAACAGCTTTTTTTAAATTTTGTATCTGTTTATGTGAATAATGTAACATTCAGTAAGTAGATGTTTTCTCCAATAATATGCCTATTAAAGCTTTTTTGTTATTGTTTTCCATTATAAATATTGAAAAGTAGTGTTTGGTAACATTGTTTCAGCTATGTATTTTTTATAACTACTTATGCTTCATAAACAATAACTTTACATTAGCAGACAAAAAAAAATAAACTGATTGCTGCAACATTCTCATTTATTTTTTTTAAAATGAAGTAGTGTTTATTTTTAACGTTTCGTAATTTGCTCAACTGTAACATTTTTTGTTCAAATTCATAGTCATGTTTTTCTTCTTTATTTCATTAATTTATACAAGACACTTCATCATGATATCCTGGTTTGAAATTTTCACCTTTTTTAACAATCAAAAAAGTTTCATAGACAGAGGAGAAAAAGCTCTGGCTAGTGATATTCAGTTGTTTGATAACAATCCTGGAAACAGCTTGATTTTATCTAAAGTTCAATCCTCTATGAGAGACAGATATATAATGTGACAGTAAGTTGTACATGTAGTAACATTTTGTTTCTTTAATATTTATATTTTATGGTAGTAATTAAGATAATTGTTTTTCCTTTTCATATTAAATTATATTAATTTCTGATGTTAATTTATATGTATACCTTTTTGCCAAATATAGACCTATGAGAGAGATTATAACCAGTACATTTTGTTTTGTCTCGTTATTCTTTTTAAATTGTTTTTTCATTTCTGTTGTTAATGTATATCTATATTTTTTTGTATTTTTAATAAAAATTCTATAATGGGATTTCTGTGTTCTTTCTTTCACACTATGAATGGAATGTGATATAAGTTCTGTAAAACTTGACTTTCCGTATTTTGAGTAACATTTTAAATAAAGTGACCAAAATGAAGAGATTTCAAAACATAACTCAGAATTTATGTGTAACCTTCAAATGCAAATAAATGGTTAAAGCATAGTTATTATTAAAATACATGTAATGGAAACTGTAAACTTTTTATCTAAAAAAAACTCACCAAAGGGATTAAACAAAAACATGTTAAGATATAAACAAAAAGATTTTATTTTTTCATCAATGGATTTTACAAATTTACCAAAGTGGCACAAACTTGAAAACTTACTGAAGCGTATTGATTAAAATAATATGGGATGTTATCAAGAATTTGAAAACTTTTTATTCTTTGTATAGCGCGTTCAACATGAACATGTATATGTTTTAATTTAGTGGTAAATTTATCCTCACTTTCTGTGAATTGTGGATTCGTTAAGAATGGGGGAATATTTACTGATACACCTTGAGGCAATAGGTCAAGTATTAAAAAACCTTTATCTGTTAATATTAGATCTCCAGGATTCCACAATTTTATTAAACCACATTCCTTGAAAACGGTTTTATCAGAAGTAGATCCTGGCCACAATTTACTAATGAAACAAATTGCACCATTAGGAGCTAGGCTATCAATCCTTTTAAAGTTTGCCTTTTCTTATACTGTGAAAAAGTTCACCTCTGAGCCTTTGCAGAGATTTTCAATAAATATTTCTGTTATGTTTATTAAAAAGTAGCAATTAGGGAAGTCAGGGTTGTTTATTGAATGTTGAATTTTATTATTGACATTAGCACTAAACTGTCATTCTTACTGATTTGAGAAAATTGAAATTTCACATTTTTTGCTGCCAACAATAACTGCAGCTCTTTATTTTTTTCCTTTAGTTGGTCTATCTCTGCTTTTACCATCCACTCTACTTTTATCTTTCACACCTTCAATGTTCTTCATCACAGCACACTGTTTTCTAAAGGAATAATACTAAGAATATTAAATAACAGCATAAATGAACATTACGAAAACTCATAATAAATTTATTGTTAAAAACGTGCATTTGATTTGTGAAAAGCTAAGTACAACAAATAGAAGTTTTAATTATTTATGAGATTAATATATTATCTATAATACTACTACATAACATAAACAATAAAATTACTTGTAATTTGGATCAGATGCGTTATCCTCCTTCTCTCATGTTTAATTTCAATGTATAAAATGACTATGTCCTCAGTTCTGAGAATCAAGTACATTTAGTACTTATTGTAAAGAAAACATGTGAAATTAAAAAAGCTGTTATTAAAAACACATTTACTTCTTTCCTTTATGAGCAGGAAGTTTAATTTGTTGCACTTTATTACTGTCAAAAATTGTTGGATTATTTCTTTTATCCCCTCCTTTAAAATGGCAGCTATATAATCTGGAATCTCTACTAGGTTTTCTGTCACTATGCCTGAAAAATACCAAGATCAATAAACTTTAAAACATTTGCATGTTTTATTTATTACATATACATTTAAAATTTTAATTATTCGGTTTCCCTCGTATCACTGAATTGAAGCTCACTAATTTTATGAATCTAACCTACATGTTCGCTCCATATATATTTTCATACAAAAAAAATCTATTATTATTTGGTTTGCAGACAATTTGACAAACAATAACTATAAAATTTAAGACAAAGAAACTATTGTAGATTTCTGTTTATAATAGAAGTCCTGAAAAATTTTCTAAATAAAAAAAAATTTCATCCTAAATTAAGAATTTTTTAAAGCTTAAATACAACAAAAATTCAGTATGTATCATCTAAAACATTTAAAAAAATTAAATAGCTATTGAATACCATAGATTTACTATAACATGGAGACCAGTGGCGCACCCAGGGGGCCCTGGCGCCCCCCAAAGAAGTAGAAATATTGATTTTGCAATATAAATAATTTTATTCGTTCATCTCGGCCCCCCCCCATGCATTATAAATATTTTTATCCATTTATCTCGGCCCCCCCCAAGAAAAAATCCTGGGTGCGCCACTGATGGAGACCAAGAAATGTGAAATTAACATATGTGGAAAAATGTACTCATAAATTAAAAATGAGAATATTAAAACTTCTATTTTCAAACTTACTTTGCCATTCAGGTCCAAAGAGCGTGCTTTACATCCTTTGGAAAGCGGTAGAAGGAACAATGATTTTAACCATTTTATACTTGCAGTCTGCAGCAAAGCATATGACCATTTTTTAACTTAAAAAAAAAAAACACCTGTATTAAACATCTAAATGATAAACACATTATTCCCTCAAAACATGGACAAATGAATTTTATAATCTTTACTTATTAAATATGCTACATTTTAAACCAACAAAGATGTACAGACTTTAACGATATAAAAACGATTGAAAAAGAATCAACTGTTTATACATATGTATATATATATATATATATATATATATGAAGACCTTGGGGGTAAAAAGTGATAAACCACATTATTGTAGTTTAGAGATAAACAGATTTATATTTTCATAAAATATTTGCTATTACATATTTCAAATTGCAAAACTTGTTGTTCAACATTTTTTGTACATAATACCCTCCTTAAAAATGTCATTAAGAGAAAAAGTAATAAAATCAACATTTATTACAATTTTAACACACTGAACAATTTAATGTAGCTATAAATATGAGGGTTATAATTGTTTACATGCAATAGCAGTTAAAGAATGAAGAGGGGATGGCCACTGCTTTTTTTTTTTTGCACAAGAAATTGTGTACTTTTTATATTGTAAAAATTCATAATGTGATTAGCAGACAGTAATATCTTTTCATTTAAGTGACTTAAAAATAATGAGTGCAAACAGTGTCAACATTGTAAAAAGACAAAAACATTATCCATATAATGCCTAATAATGGTACAATACATTAGTAAAATACTGTCCTAATAAGCATTTTACATTAACATATGTAAATAGTTACAAACAATATTGCAGACAATGGTGTCAAACATATCTACATACAATCTGCAAAATGTACCTGCACAAGTTCTGATGAACTTTCACCATCATGTGGGGAGAGATGTGGGTTATCATTTTTTACCCCCCCCCCCGAGATCCTCATATATATAAAAAATACATTGTGTATGTATTTATAAGAATATATATGAGTATTTATTTATATGTTTATATATATATATATAAACAGTAATTGATAACACTCTAACATAAAATAAAACAAATCTGTCTTAACACCAACCAGTAACAAAATGGATACATGAAATCAATGGCTGAAAAAAAAAAAACACAGCCATGAAAGTCTGTTATTTATGAAGCATAAAGAGTTATAAAGAATACATAACTGAAACAATGTTACCAAACACTACTTATCAATATTTATAATTCAAAACAATAAGTAAGCTTTAACAGGCATATTATTCGGAAAAACATCTACTTACTGAATGTTACATTATTCACATAAACAGATACTACCCAACATAAAAATAAGCCGTTAATGAACATTAAATAAAGAATTTGATGAGTTTCACTTCTACTAACTGTATGATATAAGTACAATGCAAAAGAAATCAATTATTTCATGCTTCATACTTTAAGAGTACTGCATTAAACTAAGGTTGATAACACACTAATACTAAATCAAATAATCCCATCATAAAACCAGCCAGCAACAAAAAGGATGCATGAAATCAATGGCTGAAAAAATACTTAGCCATAAAGTCTGTTAGTAATCTTATAGTTTCATGGATTTAACTGAAAAGAAATCTGACATAGAACAGATTGACTTAAATCTATCCTACTCAGACACCCATTCAGTTTTAAGGGAAGGGAATCAAGTACACAGGTAAAGAAATTAATAAAAGCATACATCTAATACATAAAAAACAACAACAATACAGTATACTTTACTAGCCAATATATCAACTTCAAGAACCCTTTCATTCTGCAAAGTGGATTATAGTGCTTTAAGAATGTTACCATACAAATATTTGAGGAAAATCGAATGAACAATAAGGTACATACGTAGTTTTACAGTAATAATGTTTATCGAAAGTGACATTTTAATACCGTTACCATCAGCGACACATTCAAATTGTAAACACAATGGCACTAGGGATAAATCAGTGTTACTGGGAATAAAATCTACTTACCAATTCATCTTAGATTATGTTAGAATATCCACATAGACAGAAACAACATATAAAACTATTCACAAACACTAAATAAAAAAGTTCAAAAGTATCACTTCATCTAAGCCTATGTTTCACATCGATAGGCTTACCGAAATGACATTTTAAAACACCATTTGCTCTTATTCCTGTACGAAATCACATTCCTCAATTTTTGAGGTAGGGTATCTTTGGCTCCTTCATCGATTTCAGGACGTGCAGGGAGATAATATTCATTAGTTTAAGAGATATTAATATTTGTTTTCCGTCCTATGGGAGAATAACATAGGCCGCCGTTGCGGAGGTGCCCTAATGGCGGACGTGACGTCACCACTTCGACCGCGTATAGGAGTCCGTTGCGTTGCGTTAAGGGAAAGATGACGTTGAAACGAAAATAAACCAATCATAGGCGTTAAAAATTTCATCCCAAATCGTTTGGAGGCCTATGATTGGTTTATGTTCGTCACAACGTCGTCTTTTCCTTAACGCAACGCAATGGACTCCTATGTGAACAGACCCAAAGTCAAAGGATGTTCGGAGTTTTATTTATTTATTTATTTTTTTTTACATTGGCATTGGCATTGGCATTGGCAAGAAAAAACAGAAGATGCATCTCAGAGCTTGAGCTCCATATATTTGATTTCAGAAGCTTACACGTGGCTTAATTACCGTTCACAAAGTTAAGAATGTTGTTGAGAATAAGTAAGTTAAAAATAAAAGAGTGATAGAATAAGTTAATAAAAAGATAATTAAAACGTTAGATAAATTTAATACAAGAGCTTTACAGGAAAACACTAAGTAAAGGAGGCAGGTTCCAGAACCAAGTGAAGAGAAAGTAGCAAGAAAAAGAGTGAATTACGGTGTGCTAGACGAGTCAGCCGGGACATACAAGTTAGTTAAGCTTCCTAAAATGGTCCCTAGAAGGTTTCCAATTTCAGTAGACTTTAGTTTAGAAGAAATTTCAGCGATAGATTTTTAACAACCTTTCATTTCTTGAGGCTTAGATATGTAAGTATCAATTTCGCTTAAGTTAGGGGAATTATTAGCTGTTTCGGTGGGAGTAGGATTTGTTTTTTGGTTTTTGAAGAGATCTCTAAACTTTTTACTGAAGATTTCTAAGTTTTCATCGGTAGCTACTAGATTACCTAAGTTAGGTTGCCTTATTTTGCTATTAATTTGATCAAATCGGCTGGTTTCTGTAGCTTTTTCGGCTGCTAATTTTTGCTTTTTGATAAAGGTGGTGTGGTTCACACAGCCACAATAATTAGCCGGATGTTCTCCGCCACAGTTAGCACACTTTAGCAGTATTATAATTTCCAGAATTTCCACCACAGTAGTGACACTTTACTTTTTCAGTCTTTGGCATCTCGCAATTTCTGGTTTGGTGACTACCTGCACACTTAAGACATTTAGCATCCATTCTGCAAGTGTCACTACTGTGGTGGAAATTCTGGCTATTATAACACTGCTTTAAACCCCCTTTAAATTTATAGCTCTCAGCGTTTACAAGAAACCCAAGAAAATTTGAGATATAATAAATAGTATTAGTTTTTTCATTAGGGTGTAGATTACAAAAAATATTGATAGTTTCATTTTATTTTTAAATTTTTTGAGCTTAGAAACTCTTTGCACGGAGAAGCCTAAATTAATTTATTCATTTCTAACCTCTTCAATGGGGATATCCGAAGGGACTCCTTTGATAACAATTTTAAGCGGTCTCTCACCCCGCGGAGTTAAAGTGAAGAATTTAATGTTGTTTACACCACGAGTATTTTGAATAATTGTAAACTGTTCGATGGTTTTGGGAGAAATCTTGATGAATTTACAGGCATCTTGGGGCAAAGGATGTTCGGATTTTTTTTTACAAAGCTATTGAGGCTCCTCAGAGCTAGAGCTCCATATCCTCGGTATGCATAGTGGAATGTTTCACGATTACCGTTCTCAATAATGATTACAATAGTACTGAAAATGTGTGTTAAAAAACTAAAAGTAGTTATAAGAATTTAAGTTGATTGGTACTGATGGAATAACTGGGGGTACAGAGAGAAAATTAATAAAAAGAAAGGGAGGATTTTGGAAAAAGTATTTAAGCTAGGGCGATCGAGACAAGATTTAAAGCACATGGAAGGACGATCAGGCAGAAAACCATCAAGAGCCCTCTAATGTTGGCATTCTTGTATTTATTGATTATGTAACAAATCACTATGAATACCTCGACGCATTAAAAACCTTAACTTGAAAATTTCAGCAAAAAATTTACCTTCAAAAATATTTTCACCTAAGTCAGTGACCCAAAGCATACTTGGAATGTGCAGTCCGGCGGCCATTTGATAACCCAGAAGCAATAAAAGTACCCCTTAATCTTCAGATGTAAACTCCATAGCACATATTTGATTCTAACTGGAATCTAAATTCCGAAAGCAAAATATTTTTATACCAAAAGTTGGAGTTATTACAATGCGACATGAGCAACTTGTTAAATACGTACGAAAAAGCTTGTTGAATCTATGCCGGTCGCATAGGTGCCATCACTATTTTAAAAGACAATGGTCATACAACTAATTGTAAGATAACATCTAGACAGGGGTTTCCACCCTGTAGGTCACGGCCCCCTTGAGGGTCGCGAAGTCTTTCCTAGGGGGTCGCCACGGTTTTATCCAATTAAAATAACTTTTTAGCGTATTTCACTGAAAAAAATTTCTCGATATTTATTTACCATGAAGTGTAAAGCAGTGATGTTTTGTAAAGGAATAAGTCTCATCCAAAGCTCGAACCTAGTTCATTAGAAATCTACCACCTTAACATGGTGATAAATGAAAATCACGGTTACTTACTACTTATTATAGTACACTGCTGGCCACTGTAAATGCAACACCCTGAAGGAAACATGCAAATAACATGAAATTTACAACATGCATTAGCGGAGGTGAGATATGCAAATGATTAGAATTTCAGCGCAGACGCACATCACGCGCGCCTGTGGCGCCACTTCAAAGCGCTATTTAAGGCTTGGAGATTTCGACGATTTCAAGTTCGGCAATTGTGTTTTTCTTGTGGTTTTTTAAAAAAAACGATCAATTATGCCTCGTCGAAAACAGCGATCATCTTTTGATCAAGTATCCGAGTTCGACAGAGGAAGGATAGTGGCCTACCGAGATTGTGGATTATCTTTCAGGGAAATCGATAGTCGTGTTGGACGAAACCAAACAACTGTAATGCGGATATGTGATCGTTGGATGCACGAGAGTACGACGGACCGGCGTGTTCGATCGTATCCACCTCAGCGCACCACTTCACGTGATGACAGGCAAATTGTGCGCATGGCAGTGACGGATCGCTCAATCACATCACGAACCATAGCACAGCACATGCAGTCTGTAACGCATCAACCAGTGTCTGCGCGTACCATTCGACGCCGTTTACAGCAGAGTGGTCTGTCCGCAAGACGTCCATTGCTTTGTCTACCCTTGACGCAGAACCACAGACGTCTCCGCCGCCAATGGTGCGATGACAGAAGGATGTGGACGGCAGAATGGAATGAAATTGTCTTTACTGACATGTCACGCTTCTGTCTGCAACACCACGATGGTCGCATTCGAGTCTGGAGACACCGTGAAGAGAGGATGCTGAACAGCTGCGTTATGCACCGCCACACTGGTCCTGCACCGGGTATTATGGTATGGGGCGGTATTGGATATCACTCTCGCACACCTCTAGTACGCATTGCCGGTACTTTAAACAGCCAGCGCTACATCTCCGAGGTGTTGGAGCCAGTTGTCCTTCCTTACCTTCAGGGCTTGCCCACAGCCATATTTCAACAGGATAATGCGCGACCACACGTGGCACGCATTGTCCAACGGTTCTTCGTCAATCGTCAGATTGAATTGCTTCCCTGGTCGCCTCGCTCTCCGGATCTTTCGCCGATAGACAACATGTGGTCCATGGTTGCTCTACGATTGACCCAGATTCCATCCCCAGCTGCCACAGCAGATCAACTTTGGCAACGTGTAGAAGCTGCTTGGTCTGCTGTACCCCAAGAACTCATCCAAAGTCTCTTTGAATCAATGCCGAGGCGTGTGGCAGCGGTGATCTCCAACAATGGCGGCTACTCTGGCTACTGATTTTGGCAGGAACCACACTTCACAGAAGTCTATAAATTTAATCATTTGATACTTGGTCAACATGTTATCTACAAAATAAATTTTGTTGTGATATCTCTTGTCTTTCTTGGTGTTGCAATTTGGGTGGCCAGCAGTGTACATACATTCTAAGCGTAAGATTGTCTTTTATCAGCCTGAGCTGTCACTTTTTGCATTACTAATGTATTTACCCCAATATGGAGAGAAAATGAGTTTATTATGGAGATGAGGTTAATAGGAGTTTAATATGGAGCAAACCTGAATGCTTTGCAGGCCCTCAATCACACATTTAATTTTTCTAAGAGGCAATTCATGGAATCATTTCATGGTTCTATTGGAATAGCTGAATCTACCTAAGCTGTGAGGAGTTTAATGTGGAGAGAAAATGAGTTTATTATGGATAAGAGGTTCATAGGAGTTTAACATAGAGAGGAGTTGAATGCCTATGGAGAGGAGTTGAATGCTTTGCAGGCCCTCAATCAAACATTTAATTTTTTTAATGAGGCAATGGAGTCATTTCATGGTTCTATTGGAATGGCTGAATCTACTTAAATTGTGTGGAGTTTAATGTGGAGAGAAAAGGAGTTTATTATGGAGAGGAGGTTCATAGGAGTTTAACATAGAGAGGAGTTGAATGCTTTACAGGCACACAATAAAACATTTATTTTTTTAAAGAGGAAATGGAGTCATTTCATGGTTCTATTAGAATGGCTGAATCTACCTAAATTGAGAGGATTTTGATGTGGAGAGAAAATGAGTTTATTATGGAAAGGACATTCATAGGAGTTTAATATGTAGACGAGTTGAATGCATATGGAGAGGAATTGAATGCTCTGCAGGCCCTCAATCAAACATTTCATTTTTTTAAAGAGGCAATGGAGTCATTTCATGGTTCTATTGGAATGGCTGAATCTACCTACATTGTGATGAGTTTGATGTGGAGAGAAAATGAGTCTATGATGGAGAGGAGGTTCATATGAGTTTAATATGTAGAGCAGTTGAATGCTTTGGAGGCCCTCAATCAAACATTTAATTTTTTTAAAGAGGCAATGGAGTCATTTCATGGTTCTATTGGAATGGCTGAATCTACCTACATTGTGATGAGTTTGATGTGGAGAGAAAATGAGTCTATGATGGAGAGGAGGTTCATATGAGTTTAATATGTAGAGCAGTTGAATGCTTTGGAGGCCCTCAATCAAACATTTAATTTTTTTAAAGAGGCAATGGAGTCATTTCATGGTTCTATTGGAAAGGCTGAATCTACCTAAATTGTGAGGAGTTTGATGTGGAGAGAAAATGAGTTTATTATGAAGGGGGGTTCACAGGAGTTTAACATAGGGAGGAGTTGAATGCTTTGCAGACCCTCAATGAAAAATTTAATTTTTTTAAAGAGGCAATGGAGTCATTTCATGGTTTTGTTGGAAAGGGTGAATATACCTAAATTGTGAGGAGTTCGATGTGGAGAGAAAATGAATTTATTATGGAGAGGAGATTTATAGGAGTTGAATGAGTATGAAGTGGAGTTGAATGCTCTGCAGGCCCTCAATCAAACATTTCATTTTTTTAAAGAGGCAATGGAGTCATTTCATGGTTCTGTTGGAAAGGGTGAATATACCTAAATTGTGAGGAGTTCGATGTGGAGAGAAAATGAATTTATTATGGAGAGGAGATTCATAGGAGTTGAATGAGTATGGAGAGGAGTTGAATGCTTTGCAGGCCCTCAATCAAACATTTCATGTTTTTAAAGAGGCAATGGAATCATTTCATGGTTCTGTTGGAACGGCTGAATCTACCTAAATTGTGAGGAGTTTGATGTGGAAATAAAATGAGTTTATTATGGAGAGGAGGCTCATAGGAGTTTAATATGTAGAGGAGTTGAATGCGTATAGAGAGGAGTTGAATGCTTTGCAGGCCCTCAATGAAATTTTCATTTTTTTAAAGAGGCAATGGAGTCATTTTATGGTTCTATTGGAAAGGCTAAATCTACCTATATTGTGAGGACTTTGATGTGGAGAGAAAATGAGTTTGTTATGGAGAAGAGGTTCATAGGTGTTTAACATAGAGATGAGTTGAACGCGTGTGGAGAGGAGTCGAATGGTTTGCAGGCACACAATCACACATTTATTTTTTTTAAAGAGGAAATGGAGTCATTTCATGGTTCTATTGGAATGGCTGAATGTACCTAAATTGTGAGGAGTTTAATATGGAGAGAAAATGAATTTATTATGGAGAGGAGGTTCATATTAGTATAATATGGAGAGGAGTTGAATGCTTTGCAGGTCCTCAATCAAACACTTCAGTTTTTAAGCGGCAATATTGGAGTCATTTCATGGTTCTATTGGAAAATTCTGCTAAACCAGTAATTTCAGTTTTGTTTTTTCTCCAATGATGAAAGGCTGATCTAGCTGAATTCTGAGGAATTTATTATGAATTCATATAATTTTATATAGGGTTTTCATTTTATCTGAACCTGTGAGGTAGGTGCATTATTTTTCTTGAGGTTCTGGTCTGCTCTTGCTTTTACACCTGTGACTGAATGGCGAATGTTTCTTAATGTATGTATATATATATATATATATATATATATATATATATATATATATATATATATATATATATATATATATATATATAGTATAAATTGGATATCTGCTGATATCCAATTTATATTTTCTTTTGCTGTTGTACAGAAATGTTTTTAAAAATCTGATAAAGATGCAAAATTATATGTTAGATACAAATACAATTTTTTTCTTGTTGTGTTAAAATGATTCAATAAAAATATATTCATACAAAGTGAAGTCGATCATTTCTGTGAATTATTTTTGTAAAACATCTTTGTGAATACTTTTTGAGTCGTTATTTATGTGCACGAATTTCTTCAGGATGATTCGCTCGAAATTTAAGTTGAATGAAGGGACTTAATATCGGGGCACACGAAAATTTCTCACGCGAAAAGGACGTCATTGTGACGTATATTCTAAATCGACAATAACGTTCATTGGTAAACTTTACATAAACTTTTCGCAATGACGCCTTTTAACGTAGGCCCCTTTGCCCACCCCCTGGGTGCGGCACTGAGTGTCTGTATTTCATATTCATGGGATTTTACCTGCACAGCGTGTCCGCCAGATTGGCTACAACACGCTTGCCTATTTTTGATCGACTATGTGCTCGTGATGCAATGTTAACTCTTGTGACAAAACTTAAGAATTCAAGTGGGAAACTGGTGCTTCGGTTTTCGATTACCATACTCATTTTAGCTGCTTTTTTATTCTTTGCATATTCCTATTTTGTCTTTTATACTCAATATTTACTTATATCTAAGGGTCGGAGATAGCCTAGGGGTAGCGTGTTGGTGTTCGGTACTGAGGGTGTTAGGATCGATTCTTGACAAGCGCCATTAAATACCTTCCTATCTAGGCCGGATATGGGTACGTTAAATCCGTAAACCGGAAAGTTCTTCTTTGAGGTCAGTGGGTGGGGAAGGTATAGTCCCCTCAAATGTCACCCCTGGGGTGCTGAATCAAAATCGAGGTGGCACCTGGCTAAGTCGGTCTCCAGACCTTGTGGTGCAATTATAAACCGGAGTCACACCCCTCAGCCCGCAGGCATATATGGACATTGGTCTGGAATACGGCTCCAGTCCAGAGATTTTTTTTTCTTGGGGTTGGGGCAACGTCGGCTCTTAGGATATATGTATATATATATATATATATATATATATATATATATATATATATATATATATATATATATATATATATATATGTATATATATATATATATTTATATATATATATATATATATATATATATATATATATATATATATATGTATATATATATATATATATATATATTTATATATAAGTGTATATATATATATATATACATGTATGTATATATATATATATATATATATATATATATATATATATATATATATATATATATATATATATATATATATATATATATATATATATATGTCAAAACATTAATTGATAATTTACAGGGGGCTTCGAAATAACTAATTTCTAACGTTAAAAGCCAATATTATTCAGAGTCAATCAGATTACACGCGTCTACGAATGCATAGACTATAGGAGTTATTAATAGAGTTGGATGGCCTTGGGAAGAATCAAGAAAGGAAAATCGTAGGCATTCATTGCGTGGGGAGTTGTTTTGGAGTTTAGACTGGGTTTCGAGCGAAACTTAATTGCAAGGTAAGCAAAAGGTCCTTCTGGAACATTTGGCAGATGTCAATGAGCATGCGCGGTAAGGTTAGACGCCTTGAGGAACAATAGAGTTTTCGGCAGAGCGCGGGATTAATTCATTGGTAGTAGACGTGCTCTAGCCGGGTCCGCGGGTTTTATGAAACAGAGAGCGTTGAAATGGGCGCTACTTGGAACAGTGGTCGTAATCGGATGAAGAAATAAATATGATTAAATCGAACTGATGCGTGTTCAATGTATACTGGATTGATTCTCACTATGCCACCGAATTACCATGAACGCTACAAATTTTAATATGGCGGGCGTAATACTACGCTCGTCATATATATATATATATATATATAAGTTTGTTTGTGTGCGTGTGTGTGGTAAACGATGAAAGAGTCCTCAATAAATTCACAATACGATGTGTATTTTAAGATTATATAATTAAATATAAAAAGAGAAACTATATACTACATAAAGAATTAAGATTCATAAGGCGATACGTCGTAACAGCAATCACTGTCAAAATAACAGTACAGTCCTAGGGCCGTCTAGACCAATCTCCATTTACGGGCCGTCGTGCCCACTTTTCCGTCACGTCTATCTCAGTGGATGACTAAGGGCCTGTTCACGTAGGAGTCCGTTGCGTTGCGTTAAAGAAAAGATGACGTTGAGACGAAAATAAACCAATCATAGGCCTCCAAACGATTATCAATGAAATTTTCAACGCCTATGATTGGTTTATTTTCGTCTCAACGTCATCTTTCCCTTAACGCAACGCAACGGACTCCTATGTGAGCAGCGTTGAAAGCGTTTGACGTCAGAAGTGGGATTCGAACCCACGCCCACATCTATATATATAAAACAGTTCCGTAACTGACTGACTGACTGACTGACAGATAACGCACTGACCAAACTGCTGGACCTAAAGGGTTGAAATTTTGCATGGCGATTCTTCTATTAGTGCAGGGGTGCACTAAAAAAGATTTTTGAAAAATTCTTCTTAGATTTGTTTAAAATTAAATTTTTAAGCTGTCTTTGTAACATTCTTTAAAGTTTGCATTTAAAATAATTATCTAAGGGTTATAAAATTTTTTTTCACGAGAAAGATTATAAAAATTCCTTTAAAAACGAAATCTTTTTCTAATCTTTATCTTCATTTTTTGATTTTTGGGGAATTTTCAAAGATTAATTTTTAAAATTTAATTTATTAAATGATGATCACGTGGTTTCTTTTCTTTTTGTGATACTTTAAACTAATTTTGCGTCATGTGCATAACTACGAAATAAAATGACAAAAAAATAATATTTTTTTCTTTCTAATGCGGCATTATCGAAACATTGAACATTATCCAAAAAGTATTAAAATTCAGTAAAATAAATATTCCTCAAACTGTACTATACTATATTAACTTTAATATATTCTTTAGTATTCTAATAGATTAATTTGAATGCTTTCTTCTATATTATTTTGTCTATAAAAATATCCGTTACAATTTTTTTTCAGAAATATATATATAGTATATATATTTTTTGGCATCAATTGCATACATTGACTGTTGTATTTAATTTGAATGTACTCCGTAGAGAAGCACGGGTATTCAGCTAATATGTATATATATATATATATATATATATATATATATATATATATATATATATATATATATATATATGTATATATATATATATATATATATATATATACAGGGTGTCCATAATTGAACTTGCCTACTTTAAAGTTGTCTACAGTCGAAACTATTGTTCAGAAAGTTATGAAATTTTGTGTAGGGCATATTGAAGGGATGGGAATTTTGTTTGAGCGAATAAAAAATTAGTTCAAAATTTCACCACAGACGGGGTTTTTTAGTGAATTTCCCATTTAGCCAACATTTACTAAAGTTAAAAAAAAATTATTACAACAATACATGTTCAACATGACGGCCATCATTTTCAGGTACCATTTGAAATCGTAAGATAGCATGTTCTACAGTTGACAGCAGTATATCCGGGGAAATGCTGAGAACATGTCGTGAAATGCTGTTTCATATTAGGTACAGTTCTTGGTTTATTAAGACTGACTAGATGTTTCACATGCCCCCAAAGCCAAAAGTCGCATGGGTTGAGGTCTGGGGATCGGGGAGGCCACACATTAGGAAAGTGGCGGCTGATTTCCCTTTCTTCTGAAAAAAGTGATTTTTGAGAACGTTCTTAACACGAAGGCTAATGTGTGGAGGAGCTCCATCTTTCATAAAAATTGTGCGTGAAAGGCACTGACGTGATTGCAGATCCGGAACAATTTTATTCAGTAACAAAGATGCATATCGTTCCCCGGTGACCGAGCATGTTACTGGACCTCTAGGACATAATTCCTTGAAGAAATACGGGCCGAGAATAAAAAAATGTAGAAAATCCACACCACACGGTTACTTTCGGTGAATACATCGGAACATGTAAGACTAAACGCTGATTTTCTGGTTCCCAAATTCGGCAGTTGTGAGTATTCACCAAACCGTCCACATAAAAGTGTGCTTCGTCTGTCCAGATGATATTCCAAGGCCATTCTGCATCAACCTCAAAGCGAGCAAGAAACTGAAGTGAGAACCGCTGTAGAGTCTTGAAATCATGTGTAAGCAACCTATGCACAAATTGAAGCTTGTGCGGATAATACCAGAGGATATTCCGCATGACCTTCTGGACAGTTGAACGGGACAGATCCAATGCTTCTGCCACACGACGGACACTGGTACTAACTAGCCTGTTCGTTGGTAGCTTTGTCCTCTTCCACCTGAAGCGCAACCTTCTCTACAGCGTCGGCGGAAACAGGTTTCCTTCCTCTTCTAGAACGAATGCTAAAAGAACCAGTTTCTTCAAATTTGGCCACCATTAATCGAAGACCTTTAACAGTCAATGGACCTTTTTGTATCTCCTTCAAACTCCGAAATTTTCGTAGAGCAACTAGTGCTGAATTATCGTTTTGGTAAAACAATTTTACTAACAAAGCTCGATCTGGTAATCGTAACGATGACATACTGATTAGCAATAGCAAGCACGCTGAAAACAAAATCTCCATGAAAGTTTTTAGGTTTTATAACAGCTTCTGCTCTACGTCGTAAAAAATTAATTTGCATATTTGTTTCTTCTTCGTTCCTATAAATCTTTTGTCCAAAAATTATTTATCGAACATGTTTCCGATCGACTTTGCAATTACTTTAAAGATTGTAAAATTTAAAGAGTATGAGTTATTGTGTTAGCGTGACCTATGGATAAAAAGATGGGGAAATCTTAAGTAAAGAACCAGTCGTAAATGTGTAATTCATAAAAAAACGCCCCCTGGTGGTGAAATTTTGAACTCATTTTTTTATTCGCTCAAACAAATTCCCATCCCTTCAATATGTCCTACACAAAATTTCATAACTTTCTGAACAATAGTTTTGACTGTAGATAACTTTAAAGTAGGGAAGTTTAATTATGGACACCCCGTATATATATATATATATATATATATACAACTTTATATATATATATATATATACAACATCCCAAAAGGCCATTGAGAATTTGGATTAACACCAAAGAACCTTTCTTCTGAGACAGTCTGAAAATAAATTTTGATTTAAACTTTAAAAGTTTAACTCCAGTTTTCAATATGTACCTTAAAAAACTCTTACTTTAAATTATTTAGATGCTTAGACGCTTTCCACTACATTTCTGCTTCTTTGCCGTCTGGTGGTAGTAATGTTTTATTTTCAAGTTTCGAATGCAAGTTCCGATAAATAGACCTATGAACTATGAAAGTAGTTAATTTAAGAAAGAACACTTACCTCCATGTTTTCAAATCAATCACAAAATACGATGTAAATAAATCGATGTAAATCATTCACAGGTCACTGTTAAACACTGAACATCAAAACAAAGACATGAAGAGACCTTCCCGCTTAAAGAAGCCTTCTCCTTCCCAGTGCTATCTAATATAAACAAATTTTCCTCGCCAAAACATGAAAATTCCCTTTTAACCTTTTCCTTACGGGGTGGAATGGCATGTATCCTAAGAATACCAGCCCAAGAATAAATAAATTAATAAATAAATAATATATATATATATATATATATATATATATATATATACTTACTTTTATTTTATATAAGAAATAAACATCCTCTCATTTTAAATTTCAACTCATTTAGTATTAGGTCTATAATTATGGTATAATTTGAGGCTATGAAAAGAAAAATACACCGGGCTTTTTTTTTTGGAGGGGGGCAATTGACCCTACTGTCCCCCCCTCCCCTTGGAGCCGCCGTTGGCAACAGCAACTTATACCTATTAAAAATTATTCATATCGAAATATGGTTATATATACCTTTTTTTATTACTTTATGCGTATTCGACGTACAGTAAGTCCTCGAGTTATGAAATCTCGACAGACGCAAACGCAAACGCAAACACATACCGATAGGTCTTGCACTGATACAAACGAAAGCGTCAAGTATTTTTGAAAATTTAAAGCACAAACGCGGTGTTGATGTCGATGATGGTAAATTTCGATTGACGCGCTGTCTGCTTACGCGGAATGTTCTGGTTTGGTCAGTGACGTAGCGAGCATAGCTGGCGCCCGGGGTACAATATCTTTTTGGCGCCCCCCCCCGAAAAACATATAGTAATATAATATATAGAATTAGTTAAAAGGACCATTTGGCGCCCCTCTGCGAGAGGCGCCCGGGTCATGATAGACCCCCTTGACCATAGGCGTAGCGTGCTTCTAACTTTTTTTTTTTTTGGGGGGGGGGGGCACGAATTGAATTAAGTTAGGGCCCTCCTCAGCGCATTGGCTGCCGGACGGTCATATCTTAATATGAAAAATTACGATGTTTTTAAAAACTGAATAACAATAGAACTGATGTTTGAGTAGTATTCAAAAGTTATACAATGAGAAAAATATATATAATGTAAATAAAATGAGAAAAAAACATAGCATCGATTTTTTGTTATGGATCATATCAAAGTTAAAAACTATGTTAAGGCTAAAGACATAATCGGAATCTTCAGTTTCACAGTTTGAAGAAGCGGGAAAAACCAACTGTCTTAAAAGTTTTCTACAATTTTCCGATTTTAACTGAACTTCTATTAACGTTTTGATTTATTTCAAGTTAAGTTGGGGGGGGGGGAGTTCCCCCCCATCGCCACGCCCCATCGCTTTAACATTAGGGCCCTCCTCAGCGTATTGACCGCCGAACGGTCCTTAAAATATGAAATATTATGATTTTTTTAAAAAATTGAATAACATCGGAATTGATATTTAAGTAATATTCAAAAGTTAAACAATGAGAAAAATATATATAATATAAATAAAATGAGAAAAAAATATTGCATCGAAACTTTTGTTACGGATCATATCACTGTTAAAATTATGTTAAGGCTAAAGACATAATCGGAATCTTCAGTTTCATAGTTTGAAGAAGCGGGGAAAAACCAATTTCCTTAAAAGTTTTCTACAATTTTCGGATTTTAACTGAATTTCTATTAACGTTTTGATTTATTCCAAGTTAAGTTGGGGGGGGGGCACGTGCGCCCCCTCGAAGCTACGCCTATGAATGCCAGCGCCCTAACAATTCCGCCATCGTCCGGCGGAATGTTCTGGAACAAATTAATCGCGTAAGTCGAGGACTTAGTTTATCTATACTTTTCCAACATGAGGCTGCTCAAAATCCTCTTGGCAACGGGCGTTTTGAATAATAATAATAATAATAATAATAATAATAATAATAATAATAATAATAATAATAATAATAATAATAAACTGTAAAATAATTACAAGATAAAAAGAACTTTTTATATACCACGTTTTTAAATTTCTGTTGAATCATATAAACTTGACAATTCTCTCTTAATTGCACAAACCTTCACTTAATTATTCTTTTTCCCTTTCTTTTATTTAATTTTTAAACACTTTTTAGTCGTTTTGACTATCCACAGACTTTAAAAACATTAATTTTTATAATTTTTAAAAAAATTTTCGCACAATATTTTTGTAAACAAACTAAATTCACATGTATTCTGTTTTCAAAATTGTCAAATGCCGTTACGCAAATGTGCAAGCACTGAATTCGATCGAAGCGCCACGTTGCGGATTTTTTTCTGCTAAAAGTATTAAAAGAATGCATTGTCATCGTGTTCTGAGCTATTCTAAAAGTTTCAAATGTCTAGCTAGTCGGGAAGTTAGTTAAAAATCGATTGCAAGATTTGTTATCTGGGCAAACGCACAAACGCACAAACAAACAAACAAACAAGAGAGCGAGTTAATAAAAACATGGTAATTAGGTGCTTGCGAGCTGATATTGTGCAAAACGCAAGAAGATGCAAAGTTTCAGCAGTGGCGTAGCGAGCATAACTGGCGCCCGGGGCATGATACCTTTGTGGCACCCCCCTGAAAAACATATAGTAATATAATATATAGACCCAATATTGGCGCCCTCGATGAACATATAATTACATAATATATATAGACCTTATATTGGCACTGCCCCCCGAAAAGCATATAGTAACATAATATATAGACCTTATGTTGGTGCCCTCCCCTAAAAACATACAGTAATATAATATATAGACCTTATATTGGCGCCCCCCACAAAATAATATAGTAATATAATATATATATACCTTATATTGGCGCCCTCCCCGAAAAACATATAGTAATATAATATATAGACCTTATATTGGGGCCCTCCCCTGAGAAACGTATAGTAATATAATATATAGACCTTATATTGGCATCCACCTCGAAAACATATAGTAATATAATATATGGATCTTACATTGGCGCCCCTCTGCGAGTGGCGCCCGGGGCATGATAGACCCCCTTGCCCCCCCCCTTTGCTACGCCACTGAGTTTCAGTTATGATACATATTTTTCTTTTCTTCTCAAATTCGGTGTGAACTGACGCCGATCTTATTTTCCGCCAGCTGCAACATCGATTTTTTGTTCACGATAAGCACAAGCATTTCGTTAATTCGTTGAAAAGTTAAAACATCGTTTAACGAGCTCCGAACTAGCAGGGCTGCGGTATGAGAGATGCCGATATTGTTTATTGTAGTCGTGGGAAAACTGGCGCCGTTGTCGTTTGGAGGAATTTGTACTTCCTTTCTCCCAAACGGCTGTTCGTGGAAATTATTGACCTCCTGACCGATAGAATGCATAACGCACAAATACTTGAGTTTGCCTCATCATGTCAGAGGATAAAAATTTCATTTTCTTTTCTTGTTTTCAGAGTTTGGATTTATTTTTGCATGCGTAAATCCAGTCTGTTGATAAAGCGCTGCGTTAAGCGTGTTTCAGTTTGAATTTGGGCCTGTTCACATAGGAGTCCGTTGCGTAGCGTTAAAGTATTGAAATACAGTGGAATCTCGATCTATCGTTTTTCAAGGGACCGATTGAAATGAACGATAAATGCGGGAAAACGATAGATGCGGAAACATAACAAAGCAATATGATCGTTGGGACTGGATAAAATGAACGACACATACGGAAAAACGATGGATCCGAAAACGATCGATCGAGATTCCACTGTATATTTAACCAATGACAAACCCCCAAACGATTAGCAACGAAATTTTTAACGCCTATGATTGGTTTATTTTCGTCTCAACGTCATCTTTCCTTTAACGCTACGCACCGGACTCCTATGTGAACAGGCCCCTTTCTCTTCAGTGAAAGGAGAGAAAGATTTTCACGAACACTTGGTTATAAAAGAATCGAAATTTCGAACCTTTAAAGCAGTGGTACCTGCCCACCTTCGGAGCAATTTTTTTTTTTTTTTAAATATGCAGTACTGATTAAGGGGTCCAGGACACAAAATTGTTCGAATTTTTGAAATTTTTTTTATTGCATTAAATTTTTTTGTTCTTTTACGCTTAAATGACGTTTGAATCATGTTTCTATCTAATTGGAACAGGATAAATTATTATTTTTTTTTTGCAACATTCTAATAGTAGCCAATCGTTGTTTAAACCTGTAAGTTCGTTTTTCTGCATGATGGGTTTTTTCCCCATTTCTCGTCTTTAAACTGTTATAAGTCAAGAACCGTTAAAGATAAATGGTAGAAACTTGGAACATGTCTTTTTCAACTATTTTACTTTAATTTTGATTCAGCAAACTTGACAAAAATATTTACTTTTGAAAATATGAGTTTTTAAAAATAAGTTACATAATTTTTTTTGAAATTTTAAATCTAATATTTTTAATTTCTTTAAAAATTAATATTTAAAAAAAAAATGCTGAATCAAAATTTAAACTTATGTATTTCTGTTTAATTAAATGAAAAAAATTTGAAATTTGACAAATAAAGTTATAAAGATTTTAAATTATCCCACTTTTATTAAAAATTTTAAATTAAAAAATTTTTTAAAAACTTTTTGAGAAATTTTATGGTGTGATTTTGTTTACAAATTATATGGTTGAAAATCACAAAAAAATATTCAAAATTTTAACTCAATAAATAAAAAATTTGTTTAAATGTGTTCCGAACCACCCTTAAATACGTATATTTTTAGTTCAAATGGGATATAAAATCGTGAAAACAAGTATCATTTTGGTAAACATTTCATAACATTTTAAAATAGAGAGAAATTTTAATAAAATTTTTAGTACAATTGAGTTCTCACGCCAGAGACTCTACACTCCATTCAACTTAATTTATTTAAATTTCCTTTATACTACAGAGGCTGTTCGCACATTTTTTAGACGATTTTGGTAAGCGGTAATAAAAAATCGTTTGCTGCAAAAGAAATAATTGCAATTGTACTATGTTTTTAAAAGTCAAAATTATCGTCTACGGCTTGAAAGTTTTGTTTTTATTCAAAATGGCGTTTTTAACAAAGCAGTGGTTCGAAGGCTACATTTATGCTCTTTCCGAAGAGAAATATGCATACTCCGTTATCCAAAAACGATGTGAGAGTCATGGTTTTGTGATATCTAAAGCGTCGATAGGTAATATCGTCAACAAGAAAGGAAAAAAACGTCAAATTGGAGCCTCAAGTGGGACAAAAATTCCAAACAAGTATCCAAGGAAAAAACGGACATCTTCGACTATTGCAAAGGTACGTTGTTTAATATTAAAAGAAAATCCCCCTAGTCAAAGGACAGTTGCAAAATCATTAAAATGCTCGGTGTCCACTGTAAACAAACTGATAAACGTTGATTTAAATCTTAAGAAAGCGAAAAAACGCAATGTGCATCGTCTTCTTCCAAATCATATCGGTGAACGCAGGACACGCTGCAGAATTTTATATGAGAAACACTTATCCAAAGAAAAATGGAAAACAATTGTCACAATAGATGAATCATGGGTGTATTTAAATGATTGCAACAAAAAAAAAGAGCCATTTATTATCATAAAAGGGGAGAAAAAAATTTAAGTACAAGGTTCAAAGAATCGAAAGAAAGTTTTTCTAAGGGATTCATGATTGTTGCTGGTTTTTCTTATAATGGCAAGTTAAAAATAAAGAGAGTGGAAAAAAATGTCAAGATTAACTCCGAATACTATCAGGAACATATTTTATCGCCAATTTTTCTGAATGAAATACCATCGCTTTACCCACAGTGCCATCAATCTGTGAGACTCCATCAGGACAAAGCTAGCAGTCACACATCAAAATCCACTGTAAATTTCCTAAAAGAAATGGAACAAAAAACTGGTATCAAGGCCATACCCTTCACTGATATCACTACTAAATCTCCCGATGTATCACCTATGGATTTTTGTGCTTTCGGACTTTTAAAATCTGCATTATCCAAACGTCGTCCCAAAACCCTTACAGGACTCTGGAAAGCTGTTCAGGTGGAATGGGATAGAATACCTCTTCTGACACTTCAAAAGGCATTATTATCCTGGAAATTGCGGTGTCGAAAGATAGTTCAGAATAAGGGATGTCAAATAGAACATTTAAAACACAAGAATTTTATGTAATTTAGTTTTGTGAATACAATATACATCATCTAAAAAATGTGTGAACAGCCTCTGTATATACTACTGTGATACTTGCCTGCGTTCTGAACTAAAAGTTTTAAAATATTTCCAAAAATCACTGAAATATACCCCCAAAAAGTAAAAAAACACATTTAAAAAATATATACATCATTTTATAAGTACAGGTATCCGTAGAATGATTAAATCTATATACAGTGATTTCCGCTTATAAGAATCACGTTTGTTATTACTGTTTTTGATTCTTATAAGCGGTTGATTCTTATAACCGAATTTTAGGTTTTTGGACTGGAACACACACACCTATATATACATATATTAGATAATTTACCATAAAATACTCTTTAATTTACATTAACTATCTTTTATTAAAATTTTTTTTATAGTTTTAAAAATAAAACTTAATTTTTAGACCTATAAGTAGATACACATGATTATAGTAAGAGAAGAAAAAAATACAATATTTGTTACAAGTTACAACATACCTGCTTAACAGTTTTAACATTTCAACTACAGGAAGGGAGCAAGAAAAAGTTTTCTACTGTAGTTTGACGTAATGAAGTTTTCAGAAGGCTGTTTATACCTCTTTCAATACTTATAGTCTCAGACGAATATTTACTCGGACGGGTAAAGTTGCCCCCGGGTCAAGCTAATAGGACAGTGTTGTGGTAAAGCGTTTAAGGGGAAACGATTATGTTATGTCTAATAAAGAAAGGGGTGAATTTTACGACTATATTCCATCCCATCTTATCAATCTTTCTTTAAAAAAAAGAACGAACTTCGTGCCTTTTGAGGGTTTAAGTAAGTTTTTTGGAAAAATGGAAGTAAAACGAAGAGTGTAAACTGATTCTTAAAACCGGTGGATTGATTCTTTAAAGCGAAAATTTTTACATGGAAATAATTCATTTGTTTTTGTTTTCGCGATATTGATTCTTATAAACGGTTGATTCTTATAACCAGTGATCACTATAAGCGGTGGTTACTGTATATAAAACAGTTCCTTAACTGACTCACTGACTGACTGACATACAACACACAAACCAAACCGCTGGACCTAAAGGGCTGAAATTTTGCATGGCGATTCTTCTTATGGTGTAGGGGTGCACTAAAAGAGATTTTTGGAGAATTCTTCTTAAATTTTTTTAAATTAAATTTTCAAGCTGTTTTTGTAACTTTTTTAAAATTTGCATTTAAAATAATAACTTGAGGGTTATAACATTTATATCACGAGAAAGATCATAAAAATTCCTTTAAAATGAGATCTTTTTCGAATCTTTACCTCCTTTTTCTAATTTTTGGTGAATTTTTAAAATTAACTTTTAGAATTTAATTTATTAAATGCTGATCACGTAGTTTCTTTTCTTTTTGTGATACTTTAAACTAATTTTGCGTGACGTGCAGAACAAAGAAATAAATTGACAAAACTTTTATACACAACAGATTTTGCATCAGCATTTATAGTGACAATATTATCATGAAAACTTATTTACTTATCGAAATTAATTTAATAGTGATTAAATTAAATTTTAAGGTTCCAGCATAGTCAGTAATTACCTTCAAGTTGGTAAATTACTGATTACAAATATTTTCAGCGAATTAAAACTCCAAATAACATTGACAAGGACAAATCGGCTATATTTTTGCATACTCACAAAGTATGGGTTTCATTGTACTTACGGTAAAAAGATCGGAAAATATATTTTTTTAAATTTTACACAACAGATTTTGCATAAGCATTTATAGTGTTCTTACCTTAGAAGCAGTAAACAAACAAATATTTCTCTGTCCAGTTTCTTTGTTTTTTTTTTATGGCTGATCGATAGCCACTAGAACAACCAGTTGCAAAACATGTTGGCATATCTGTGCTAGTGATGCGACATCGATAACAAAACATCGATGTTTTGAAACATCGATATTCAATATTAAAACATCGATGCTAATAAAACATCGCCCAAAAACCATCGATGATTTTAAACATCGATGTTTTAGAACATCCATGTTTTAAAACTGGCTTAGTAATCTCTAACATTAATGTTACTTCCGTTAGTCGTGGGGGGAGGGGGTGATTTAATTTTACTCTCTGATTGGGCAAACACAAATGACAAAAACTTGGTTGCTTTAGGGTACATTGATGACTCAAAATTCTCGTTGTAAATACCGCCATGTTTTGCCTTCAAATGTCCAGATAAATTCGTGGTATTGCCAGAAGTTTTGAGGGACTTAAGGCAAATATTGCATTTTGCCAATTTGTCAGAGGTTTTGTAAAAATATTTCCAAACGGTACTTTTGGGAGGCATCTTACTAATAATATTAACGTCAACTTATATAAAACCAGCACAAAACAAAGACTTAAATGGATGCACTCGTGTATATACTATTTGTAACATAAAACCCCATGGAAGGTTCTGGAGTGTCAGGAACATTCCAAGCGCTCTGATTGGTTCATTGGTTGTTAATTGCCATTTGTCTGTTTGCTAAGGAATCATTCCCCCTTTTGTATTCGTCCTTTTCAGAATTCAGACTTACATTTACTGAGTGTGAAAATTATGCTACGTGGTAAATTTTTTTAATTACGGTACTTTTTCATTAAAAAAAACATCGAGACAACGTAAAACATCGAGCACAAAACATCGATGTTAAAAAAACATCGGCTTCAATAAATCGATGTTTAAAACATCGATGTTTTTATCAAAACATCGATGTTTTGAAAACATCGACATCGATGTCGCATCCCTAATCTGTGCATAGAATAAATTTAAAAACTGGTAAAACAATTTTCAAAAATACGTGTCCATATAACTGAATGAAAAATCGGCGCCTCTATCACATGTTGCGCCATCTGCCGGTGAGCGACCATAATCGGTTCATTTTTCGTGGAATTCCCCTTTGAAGCTTATCCTCCTTCTTAGCTTCTTGGTATGTATATATGTATGTACCTGTTATGTAAATATGTATCTATCTATCTATCTATCTATCTATATATATATATTGTTATATATGTCAAAATTTTGACGCATTTTGGTACTTTTCTGTTTAACTGTTTACTGTTTGCCCTAGCGATACAGACTGGGTTTGGCGCGCGGCCAAAATTATAACTCGCGACGACAGATGGTTTTAGCGTCTGAAATTTTGTTTTCTGGAGGACTGTTATGGAGGAACGTTATCCTGCGTTAAAAAAATTTCGAGAATTTTCACCAAAACAGCCATTTCACCTTAGACCACCACTGTATAACACAACAAATAATTCGGAAAACGTAATAACAAACAGTTGTTTGAATTTCAGATTTATAAATGTTTCAAACTGGTTAACTTGCATCCTTCTAATGTTCATTTAAAAGAAAATTCTTTTCTTTTCATCTAACAAATGCTAGCTGATTCTCGGTGACTGTAAAACTATAAATTTTTATTTTATTTTTAAATTATGAATCGTATGGTTAAGGAGTAATTTATTGTGGTCACACTTCTTACGACGTTCCTTGTTCGAAATACATTATCTACTATTTTGTTAATCGTTTTCGAGGCCATTTTGGTGACGATTTTGTTTTGGCATTGAAAAACGTCACATACCGCGTCACAGAAAAGATATTAGGAATTTTTAAGCGGAACAGGTTTTTTTTTTGTTCGCTTAACGCTAGAAAACGGGAAAGATACAGAAAATTTTAAGAATTTGAATAAAAATTCGGGACAGTTAATTTTTCTGTTCCCAATTTTATACATTTGTTGAATTCTCGGTTGATTTGAAAAGATGAAACCATATATATATATATATATGTGATAATAACGGCCCACCATTATATATCTAAAGCGTATTTAAAATTATCCTGTTAATAAAGCACGACCCCTTTTTCCAAAATTGCAACCTAAAAGTAAAATAAGATAATTTATCGCAGCCCTGCAGATCATTATACAGGCATGTGAAGTAGCTGAACTCAGTAACATCCCCAGATATGAGTGTTAGAAGTTATGAGATTCCGAATGTCAGTATACTGTCAAAATTCTTGAAGAGCCCTCGAACCACTCTGTATTTATGGGGTCTGTAACGTCAAAAACCACACGTTATAAGAACTTTATGGCCACTTATCCTGCACCCAGGTCAATAGTTCGCGGTTCTAACAAGCGCGGGATCTAGCAGTAAAGTCCCCGATAAACTTAAGTGGACACGTGAACTCCACGAATCTAAAGTCGCCCAATTAAAATATTAAGTAGTTTAGGCCCTCTGGCGTCAATATCGTAAAACACCCATTTAATATTGCGTGAACAGAAGATTTCCGTCTCTTGGTGTCTAACTCTCGTTGCTGTCGGATCTGCTGTCCGATATGATGTAAAATCGGTGTTCTGAAAGCGCCCCGGTGGGGACCGGTGGCGTTGCTATTGTGTGTGTCCAATTGTCAAGATACCTGAGTTTTGCTGAATAATGTTTGTCTACATTAGAATCTGGAATAAATTAATATGCGTCGCATCTCTGTTCTGTGTGTCCCTTCAATGCCTCGCATCGATGTGGGTTTCTTCTCCGATGTGTCAACAGCTCTCGTGAAATGGTCTTCATCTCCTCTACATAGTTTAAGTTAAAGTTTATCGTGCGCGTATGCCTCTCCTCCACGGCGTGAGGTACGGGGCATCACACACACACACACACACACATATATATATATATACATACATACATATATATATATATATATATATATATATATATATATATATATATATATATATATATATATATATATATATATATATATATATATATATATATATATATATATATATACAGTGATTTCCGCTTATAAGAATCACGTTTGTTATTACTGTTTTTGATTCTTATAGCCGAAACTTCCCTTTGGACAGGCACACATACACAAATATATACTTGTACATATATATAAACACACAGGCACATATATACATAATTTACTATTAAATACTCTTTAATTTACGTTATTTATCATTTATTAAAATTATTTTTTATAATTTTAAAAATACTTAATTTCTAAACAAATACTATAACTCAATTTCTAGACCTATAAGTAACAACACATGATTATAAAATCAACAAGAGGCAGCTTCTCTTTGACTGCACTTTGGAAGAGCATCATATCTAATTAACAAGTTCTGTTTTTCAGAAAAACTAAGAGTTTTCCTTGTTTTTATCATATTTGAATTCGACTATCAAAAAGTTCTAACACTAGCTGGCAATTTTGTTAGAAAACTAAAGTGAATACTAGTGACGTATGCTTATTACAGTCTCAGACGAAGATTCACTTTATAGCTTACGTTTCACGGTTTGATTCTGAATCAAACCGTGAAATGTTTGATTCAGCATCTGGTTCATCTGATTCAGCAAAATGGATCCGTTTACGTTTCACGGTTTGAAGTGCTGAATCCACTGTCTCGTTTGCGTAAGTGATGGTGGACACTTCGATGAAGATTTATGTGTTTCAGGGTCCAGAAATCCGCAACCAGGAAATAAGTGGTGGGAAAAAAAGAGTGCCTGTCTGGAGAAAAGCGAAATCGGACCCGGGCGGGTTAGATGCCCCTGGGTCAAGCTAATAAGACAGTGTTTAGCAAAAACGTATAAGGAGAAAATCTTATGTTATGTCTAAAGGAATGTATTTTACGACTGTTTTCCACCCCAAAGTTTTATCAATCTTTCTTTTCAAAAACCTAAGAAAGAATTTCGTACCTTTTGAGAGTTCAAGTGGCATTTTTTGGAAAAATGAAAGGAAGGAGAAGATTACAAACTGATTCTTATAACCGGTGGATTGATTCTTTAAAGCGGAAATTTTAACATGGAAATAATACATTTGTTTTTTGTTTTTGCGATATTGATTCTTATAAACGGTTGATTCTTATAACCACTGATCACTATAAGCGGTGGTTACTGTATATATATATATATATATATATATATATATATATATATATACGTATATGTCGAGCGTATGACTACGTCCTGTGATCTTCGAACTAAGGCAGTCATGGCAGTTCGGTGGTGTAGCAAGAAGTAATCCAATCAATAATTGAGGAAGCATTAGTTCGAGTCAGTTCCATTTATTTCTTTTCAAGTAAACCACAGCTCCAACTCAGTGCGTTCATTTTGCACTATTTTACATTTAGAGAGGCGGAAAAGCATACGTCCGGCAGCATTGACATTTATCCCGCGCTCTGGCAAAAATCTCCGCGCCAATTGTCCCTGCACATGCGCAGAGCCCAAACCAGACATCTTTCAAGGAGAATTATATAATATTTCCTCCTCGAACGCAAAACCCACAGGCGCGCCAAGATTACATAATGAAAAGGGGAATTTCCCTTTCCCAATTCGCGTCTTGAAATACGAACAATTAGAGGCGAATTACGCCACGAATATAATTTAATTCTCAAGCCCCCTTTAAATTTAAGGTAGTCATTCTTTTCCCATTTAAATTCTGACACACATATATATATATATATATATATATATATATATATATATATATATATATATATATATATATATATATATATATATATATATATATATAGAGAGAGAGAGAGAGAGAGAGAGAGAGAGAGAGAGAGATTATCATTGCTGACTTCGCAGATCACTTTTTACGTTCTCCTCCACCACCGGTTTAGAACCGGTGAGAGAACCAGAGATCAGTTTTGCTCCAAAGTAAGAAAAGTAACTGAAATATTTTATTAAGAAATTGAAATCATACCATTGACCATGGACCTTTATTTGAGCAAAAATTGACCCCAAAATCGAAATTTATTTTTCTATGTGTTATTATTCTCCAGTTTGTCCTGGACCCTTTTTCAGGACAAACAGCTTTCAGCTGCGATGAAAAAATCATCTGCGAGGAAAATGGATGTATGTGTGTGTGTATGCATGTTCCAGCATCACCCTGGAACGCCTGGAGCAATTTCAACCAAACTTGGTATACACATCACTTGCAATCTGGAGAGAAACACTGGGGGGGGGGGGGTTAGACACCCCTAGCACCCATAGGGGGGCAGGGGGCACATGCAAAAATAATCGAAACGACTGATAATAATGTCGAATCCATAGTTTTCGGGGTCACTGAGACGATTAGAGACACAACCGGATGCCCTTTAAGAGCAAGTTCAGCCCCCATCAACATAGGGGCGAGGAGGAAGAAGGGGTGAAAAATAAAATGTCCAAAATGTCCGAGAGTAGTGTCCATTGTTTTCGAAGTCACTAAGATGAATATAGGAAACTAAAAGTGTTGTTTATAATCAAGTTTTGAGTTAAATAATAGAGTGAATTTGTAATTTTAATTTATCATTTGTATACTGTACATATACTTTTAAATACCGGTAAATAAAATTACTTAGATTCTACACTATAGGTAGAATTTATTCCTTTCCCTGTGTAGTAAAAAATTGAGATTAATAAATACCTGGGCAACGCCGGATAAACAGCTATTATATATATATATATATATATATATATATATATATATATATATATATATTATATATATATATATATATATATATATATTATATATATATATATATATATATATATATATATATATATATATAATAAATTAAATATTAGGCCCTCCATTCTATCATTTAAATTCCCTTTCCTGAGTCCAATCCCCAGTAACATTACTTTAGCGCTTTAAAAACCCATAGCAACAGAACTTCCCATAAAACAGCAAACGTTGCATTTCTACACGTGTATACGTCTCGAGAAAGGCGTGGGTTCGCATCGCCAGCCCCAAATTCCGCTGACACTTCAACATAACAGGCACATGTACCTCGCTTCTAGCGCGTAAGGTTGAAAGGTGATATTACACTTCGCTCCGTGCATCTGAAATGAATGGACGTACACTCATGGACAAAAAAATTAGCGCACCAAGAAATAATTGCGGGATCGTAACGAAACTTGCAAAGAAGGTACATGTCGGGGAGATATGCAAATAATTAGAAATGCATCGTGATTGCGCATTACGTATAGCCGGTAGAGGGCGTTGAATATCGTACTCTGTGGAGTATAAAACAGGTAACCAAAGCTTGTTTGAGTGTGCTGAATCATTTACAAAGGAAGAGCTGAGATAGACATGCCATTACGCCGTGTTCGAAGACAATATAAGCAGTTGTCGCAGTTTGAGAGGGGGAGAATCGTCGGGATGATGGAAGCTGGGTGGTCAGCTAGGCGAGTAGCTCGTCAATTAGGCCGCTCTGATTGTGTTGTGAGGAGGTGTTGGGACCAGGGGACCCGAGAGATGTCATGTACACGAAGACCAGGCTCAGGACGCCCTCGACAGACCAGTCGTTGAGAAGACCGCCACATCGTAAGAAATGCACGCGTACAGCCAACTGCTTCATCGGCCGCCATCCAGGCACAGGTAGCACCTTCACTAGGGACCTCTGTGTCTTCTCGAACCATACGTAGGCGCCTGGCTGAAGGACAGTTGGTATCGCGGCGCCCATTACGTGTGCTGCCCTTGACGTCCACCCATCGACGCCTCCGTTTGGAGTTTTGCCGCGCACGAGGAAACTGGACTGCAGCGGAATGGAACCAGGTCGTCTTTAGCGACGAATACAGATTCAATCTCGGCAGTGATGACAATCGTGTTCGTGTGTGGAGAGCCCGTGGTAAACGCTTCCATCCTGCCTTTGCTGTACAGCGACACATCGCTCCCACAGCTGGTGTGATGGTATGGGGTGCCATTGCCTACAATACACGGTCACCCCTAGTATTGTTCCGTGGCACCATGACAGCCCAGCGGTATGTTCATGAAATCCTGCAACCACATGTGTTGCCACTCATGCAACGGCTCCTAGGAGCCATTTTTCAACAAGACAATGCTCGGCCTCATACGGCAAGGGTGTCACAAGACTGTCTCCGCACTGTTACTACCCTTGGCCTGCCCGATCCCCAGATTTGTCTCCAATCGAGCATATCTGGGATCATTTGGGACGACGAGTTGGGCATCCCACGAGTTTGAACGAACTAGAGGCAAGGTTACAGCAAATATGGAACGAAATGTCTCAAGACCATACAGAACTTGTATGACTCAATGCCCGATCGTATCGCATCGTGCATTCGCGCTAGAGGGGGTCCAACGGAGTATTATCTCCTCCGTTCTTTTGCCTTTTCTCTGAAATAAATTATCCTTTTTCTTTGATTTTCTTATCATTTACTTATATCAAAGTAGTCATTACGTATGAAAATTTCGTTTCATTTTGATGACTCCTTCTTGGTGCGCAAATTTTTTTGCCCATGAGTGTATATTTCTGTCGCTTAAATAAAACGATTTGATCCGACTGCTTCAAAATTTTAATTCCTTTCAGGCTGAGTCAGGCTCCAGCCATGTAAATTTGAGCTAGTTTTCCTTTTCAGGTTGCATTTTAAGAACGAGAGGTAATGGATATATTACATATATATATATATATATATATGTCTAGCGCCAGGCTTGGAGTTCTTCGGTTAAGTAACTCTTTATTCAATTTTAATTCAATTCTTCTGTTATTCAAGGATTGTACGGTGTCTGAGTGTATTTATTGTATAGATCATACTCATCGGAAACAATCCATTGGTTTTTAGACAGTATTGACACCGCTGACGAAGAGATGCTGTCTAAAACCTCTTTCATACTTTTCATGTATATATATATATATATATATATATATATATATATATATATATATATATATATGTGTGTGTGTGTGTGTGATAATAACGGCCCACCATTATATATCTAAAGAGTATTTAAAATTATCCTGTTAATAAAGCACGACCTCTTTTTCCAAAGTTGCAACCTAAAA